>VYXF01013035.1:395201-422527 GCA_013397295.1 Polioptila caerulea
TTTGGATTAAAGGTAATAAAATAGATGACATGTCTTTGACCTTTCTGTTTTTCCCTAGAGTGGCTTTTTATCTCACTGATTTTGAACTGTGAGATATCCGAATCAGTTGGTGCATGGAGAGCAGGGGATGTCACTTCTGTGCCTTGCAGTGTGTTTCACAGCCTTGCTATTCCATGTGACACTTGATGGCAACTTCTGTGACTCGGAGGTGCTGCTTAGCTGTGCTTTACAAAGGAAGAACACCACTCTGTGAGCTCTCCCATAACCTACAGTTCCAGAAAATGTTGTCTAGAGCGTGGCAGAACTGTTCTCTCAGTTCCCTTTGCCACGTTTTGTTCTGGTATTGTGGTATGTTTTTCTTTCCTGTATCCGGTGCTCATCCGCTTAAGTCACTTTTCTTGTGCTTCACGGTTTAATTCCAATTTTTTTTAGGGAAACGGACGTATGGAGGGATGTTTTTAAAATGCGTCAGTTCTTCCATGGTAATACCAATGAAATATTTTCTGGTTTCGTTATGAGAAGTGATGAGAAGAGAGTTCAAAATTTGATAATGTAGTAGATTGCAGTAATTGCTTGGGGAAGGCTACAAACATTTGGAGTAGGCTCATGTGTCAGCCAGTCTTTGTTTGCTGTAATGGATTCCTTTCCATATCTGCAGGGAAGAGAAAATAAAACTAGGTCTTTTAAAATCACTGCAGGGTAGCAAGTAAGTCCATATACTTGTGTGGTTTTCTTTTGAAGAATCCCTCCCCAGGTGAAGGACTTTGCATTTCCCTTGTTGAACTTGATGTGAACTTCTTTCTGTGTGAATTGATTCTGGTCACTTTTTAAACATCACCTCCTAAAGGGCAATGGAGCAGGAATTCCCAAATGTCACCAGTCAAGCAGATGAGGCAGAAAACTGGCTTGGCTGAACAGGGATCCTCTCTTGGAAATAAGGTAGAAGAAAGGAGATGTGTGCTGAGTGGAAGCAAGGTCAAGTGACCTGGGAAGAACTCAGAGGTGCTGCTTGCCACTGTAGGGAGAATATTCTTGTGGCCAAAGCTCAACTGGAGTTGAAGCTGGCCAGAATTGTGAGGGACAATAAAAAGGTTTTTTTAATACACGAACAGAGATAAGCAGTGTGAAAATAACTGGCCCATGACAGGATGAGGATGATCACTGCAAACAGGGCCCTGGATAAGGGAAAGGTGTTTAATGCACTCTTTGTCTTCAACAAGGATGATGGACCAAGGGACGATGGTGAAGGGTCTGGAGGAGAAGCTGTGTGAGGGGTGGCTGAGGTCACTTGGTCCCTTCAGCCTGGAGGAGACTGAGGGGAGACCTCAATGCAGTTACAAATTCCTCAGGAGGGGAAGAGGAGGGACAGGCACTGATCTCTGCTCTTGGTGACAGTGACAGGACCCGAAGGAATGTCCTGAAGCTGAGTCAGGGGAGGTTTAGGTTGGATATCAGGAAAAGGTTCTTCCCCCAGAGGGTGGCTGGGCACTGGAACAGCTCCCCAGGGCAGTGCTCCCAGCACCAGGCTGACAGAGCTCAGGAATTTTGGACAATGCCCTCAGGCACAGGGTGGGACTCTTGGGGATGGTCCTGTTGGACCAGGAGTTGGACTCCATGATTCTTGTGGGTCCCTTCCAGCTCAGCATATTTGATGATTCAAGAATTAGCTCAATTAAAAAGAAATTAGCCCATACTTCTGGCTTTACATGGAGAATTCTTCTTGTTCTAGGTGAAATGTAGTTTGCAAAATGAAGTGCAGTGACTTTCTGACCACTTGCAGAAATATGTAGGCCTGTGTTTATGACTTGAGCTCTACACCAGTGTTTTCAAGCTGGAACAGCCGAGATTTTTAAGGACATAGTTAGTATCCAAAATACCTGGGGGGTAGGGAATACTCTTCTGTGAAGAACAGTCTGTTGGTTTCTATTTTGGTGCAAATCTGTGCATAATCAAAAAATCATTCTGGCAGTCTGCTCTGAGTTTATCTGTGCGGGCCAAACCCGTTAGATAAAGCATCTACTGCCTGCTGCGCCTTCTGGTCGGAAAAAGAAGGAGTTTCTGAAGTCGCATGGTGTTGACCATGAGAAATGGAAATAGCAGGAAATTTTTGTAATGTTTTACAGGGTCCTTGAATCCCTAAATACTCTGAAAGATTCCTTTTCTTCTGTGCTGCTGGAGGTTGTGCGTAGGACAGTGTTGTTTGCTGTTCAAGTGTCGTAGGTCAACACATGTTTCCTGGTGTGCAACTGTTAAAGGGGGGGGATTTTGCTTGTTTTTTGGTTCTTTTTTTTTTCTAATGTAACCCATACACACATTGTCAAAGCTCATCTATTATTCTTTTAATGTTTGTCCAGTACTACATAGTTATTTTCAAATTCTCACTTAATTTGTTTGGAGTTTACAGCGAATGCTTTTCGTATTATTTTTCTTTCGTATGATCTGTTTCATATTTGGGAGACTTAGGAATGTAGGAAACATTGATGCACCAGGAAATGCTGCCTGCAGCAGGGCATTTCTGCTCATCTTGTATCATTTCTCCTGAGACAAATGAGTGACTGTGCTAATATTTGTAGGCAGCTTTGCAGTCCTCGCTGCTCAGACGAGACCATCATGTCTGAGATGTTGTCATCCTCGGCTGTGCCTCGGGTTCCAGCCTTCCTGAGAAACCAAAGTTTAGTTCCACCGTGGCCTGCTAGCTCGAATTTTAGTGTCACCATGAGTGTATTGCTAAGATAGATGTTATTTCTCTACTGAAATGTTACCAGGCATTTTCTGTTGCTTAAAGCAAAGGCTCCAAACTTTTCGTGGCCTTATAGGTATCAGTGTTGAATTTCTAATGTATTTTAGACCTTAGGTTTTGGTCTCCTGTCAAACTAGACCATAGCAGCAGTGCTTTGCTTGGCTGTGGGTAACTTCAGACAGTTTTAGAGTCTTCTAGAGATGGCTTTTGCCAATATATTAATATTTCATCTTAGATAAAGGAGAAAAATGAAAGAGCCAGAAGTAGTTCAATGTTTCACAGAACCAGGGTAGAATTTACTTTTAATAGTTAAGAAAAATCCCCAATGTTTTCAGGTGATTTTTATATTGCCTGTATCATGAAAGAATAAGTAGTCATTCTTTTAAAAGAACATGCTGTCCTTTTGGATAGCTGTATTACACAAGTGATGTCCAAGGCAAAAGAGTGGGGTTTTTTTTTCTTGTTTTACTTTTTATTTTTCCTGCAGATGGCTTCCTCTTGGGTATAATTTGGAATAAAATTCCGTACTGTTAAGTGTTTTGGCGCTTTATTTTATTCAAAGTATGTAAGACATTACAGATGCCTTGAAATATTTCTCTTTCCTCTGTATGCTTATGGGACAATAGAAGGGAACCCCCCACGGCTGACTAGTGTTTCTATTTTTATATGTAAGAGTACCACTAACATTTGATTAATTTGGGGAAGGAAACTTGTTAGTTATTTAATTTTTTTCAATGAGATTGTGATGTTTAGAGTGTAATTTTCCGTGTTTTAATTCCTACTATTCAATAGCCTCTTCTGTTGTGTACTAATTATTTGGTAATAATTTGACATGTATAATAATAACAATAATGTATTTTCCCCATCTCTTGTGCAATTTAGATGATAAAGATGTGGTTTTTATTTCTGCTTCCTGTATTTTCTGACATGATCTATAATTGTTGGTGTGCAGTAATGTTTAGTTTCAAAGAACAGTAAGGGCAGCCCAGGTCCCTTTGGATATACGGGGCTGGAATTACCCCACCAGTGAAGAAGTCAAGAGAAGGCCCTTTCTGGGCATCCTGTCCCTGCAGAGGGCACTTGGATGCAGCTGAAGTGCTGTGCTTGTATTTTGTCTGTACTTGTTAACCCACTTGGGGGTTACTGTGTGTTTTTTCTGAACAGTGAAGCTACCAGATTACCTTTTTCAATTCTCTTAATATGGCATTGTTTTAATTAATTACCAATAAGTGACGTTTATACCTTTTGCAGGTATAATTTGCTAGTATAATTGGACCAATTATTTTACATTAAATTATGAAGACAAGATAGAGTTATCTAATCCCTACCAATCCATTGAAAAATATGTGTTCCTTCATATACAATCCTACTCAAAACTTTCCAAGAACTAAATTTTGTGGTATGAAATGATATAATGTTTTGGATATGTAGCACATGAGCAATGAAGTATACTTTCTATTTAAAACATTTAGTTTTATTTTAAAAAACTTTTGCCCACTCTTTTTGACTTCACGGAGGAGACCATATGTGATACATCAGCTTATTTAGTCTGACCAGAGCCTCTTATTACACTATTACTCTCATTATTACACTCATTTGTAGTACAGTGTCCAGCAACTCTAGTTATTCCAGCTAGTTTCAGTGCTGTCCAATTTGATAGTGTTCTTGAGATTAGGATGAAACCAGAGCATCTCCTGAGCTTCAGGGAGTTGATTATACTGATGATGCTAACATGCCATATGCTGCAAAGGAAAACAAACAAGTGCAATAAATCCCTGAATCCCTCTCAACTTGATTTGGTAGAAAATTCCACCTCAGCCCTTGATTTGGCATGCAGTTTATAGTCACATAAGCAGGCCAGGCCAGCCAGACTTCTCTGCAAGTACCTGCCAGCCCCATGAAGTGCTGGATGGCTGCCACTGGCTCTTTTGCAAAAACTCGGATGTCCAATTAGGTATCCAGGTGGAAATGCTGTCTAAATCTCTGTGCTTGAATGGCTGAAGCTCTGAAGTGTGAGATCTGATTATAGCTGTATAATAATGTAAAGCTTCAAGTGTTGTGAGCACATTCAGCTCCCGAAAGTTTAGGAGCAAGAGGTTTCATGCACAGATTTCCAGGTCCCACGTCGCTCTGAACTGACTTGTGCCGACGCACTTGGACGAAATAATTTCTTCCAAAAGCTGTTCCATTTTTCTTGAAGGACTCCAGCTCCAGCTGAGGGGAGCATAATGCTTACCCTGCTAACCTGACTCTGTTTTCCATCCCCTTCACTGACTAGAATGAGATCTGATTTTTTATGATATTGAATTCAGAACACTTGTCTGAAATCCTCTTGCTAGCAAACAGCTTATCTGCAAATAATCACTCCATAATGTATTCTCAACTCTGCAGTGAACTCCAAGAGCTGAGCTCTTCTAAACTCGTGGTATGACACTTGCTTTCCAGCCTAAGTTTTGTGGCTTTTTTTGTCTTACTTGGAAAACTCTCTTTTGTATTCTCTACACCATGTTCCACAGTGATTTTTTTGGCAGTGCAGTGTCTGCCCAGTTAGGACACATGGGACAGGATGAGGGTTTTTAGCTGGGAGCACAGTTGGGTGTTAGACAATACCCAAACTTCTTCAGTAGAGGTGACTTCACTGGTGTGTATCTCTGCTAACAAAGATGGGTTATCTTCTCTGGTCCCTCAGGAGGCTTGTCTTTCATCTGTGGAATGAGTTTTCAAAATATGATTGCTACAAAGCGTCAAATCCCTTTTAAGAAAGAAAAAATACATCCAGGTATACTTATGTATACTTATGATTGTATTTATTAATTAACTGCATTGTATTGCTACTACCCTGTCCCTGAAAAACCATTTGATTGCGTTGTTTTGAACAGAACAGTGAATCAGTCATCATTCTCTTTGTATCTTGATTTTGGCTCTGATACAGCTTTCAATTACCTTCTGTTAATTTACCTGAGTTGACTTTTGTGCTGAACTAATCAGTAATTTCCTATGGACGTTCTTTTTCACCCTCCTAAAGCAAAAGAATTATGTCTTTGGTATCTGGGCCTCAGGGAATTCCTCCTTTTTGGAATACTGAGTTTAGTGGTGAAGTCTGTTCTCTGCTGCATGCAAGTTACTTGAGCCAGTTTGCTTGAAAATGATGACTTTTATCAGAGGTGCTCACATTCTCTCTCCTAGGTTTGTTTTTTTTCGTTTGTTTCCAGTGACATCTTGCGACAGGAGTTGCTCCCCCATACAAACTTGTGATGCTCTGTTTTAATTGCCATGTGCTGGAGAACAGAGAACATGCAAGCTGCAGTCCTGTGGTGCTTGTGCAAAACTCCAGTTTAGTGTGTCATCCAAACATGGAGTACAGTGGAGAGCTGCCAGAAGGGAGGAAAAGTGGCTACCACGATTAGATGGGAGCTTAGAAGCACAAACTTCCTCAAGCCAAACCTCTCTCAGGCTTCATTCTGATGAGTTTTGGAATCTGGTCGTGCAGAAACTGCTAAATTCAGCAAGCCTACCTGGAGGAAATAGTCTCTTGCTGAAAGTAGCTGTTTCCTGGCATGCCAGCTGTGCACGTGGAAGCATCTGCAGTGGCACAAAGCCTTTTTGTTTACACTGGGGCTTTTGGCAGGCACGCTCTCCTACCACAGCCGGAGAGATATCCTGTAGTGCAGGCCAGCACGAGTGCCCACTGGTTCTGTGACAAAATATAACACAGGCCCCAGTGCTGTGGGAAGAGAGGATGAGTATGTCTCATGTTGTTGATCCCAGTTTTCTGCACAGGAAGCTGAACCTCAGTGGAAAGCACCAAACTTTTCAGCTGTCTTTTCATGCTACATATTTCACTGTGTTCCTGGTGAGAATGCTGACAGGAAATACATTCCATGTTCTTCTTAATTAGCACTGTGGAAATGGAGAATTCAGTAGTAGCAGCCAATGTACAGAACTTCATTAGTGGGTTATGTTCATATTGCAATCCAGTTGTTTGGTATTTTTTATTTTATCTCCCAGCCTAGTCGTTCACTTATATAAGATGTTTCTTTGTGAGATTCTTAGTCACATTTAATTTTGCTGTGTTTATGTAGTTGCTCTTCTGCTTCCTTGTAGAAACTCACACCTGCAAAAGGGGAAATCAATTGTGACCTTAAGTGGGAAACAATAATGTGACTCATATGAGAAGTATTGTTAAATTCCCAAAATTAACAGACCAGCAATGTACTGCCTTTTCTATAGTTTCCTTTGTTTATTTTTAATTTAACTTCTCCTGGCTGAGTCAAGCTTTTGGTGCAGGGAGCTGCTGTAGTTCTGCCTGTGCTTTTCATCTCTGTGGATCTGAGGCTGATGGTGAGCAGGCAGTGTCAGGTGGGTGCTGCTGGCAGGGGCTGCATGTGACAAGGTGGAGGTTTTAGGGAGCACACTCCCTTCAGACCTTCCACCACTGACATGGTTACAGGGCTCCTGCTGGGCCAGGCAGTGCCAAGCCATTTAAACTCCCCCAGCTGCATCATGAAGGGATAGATTTCAAAAAGAAATTGGTTTTCACTTTGCACTGAGCCCTTCTTTTAGTTATGTGTTACCCTTTTTGTGGTTTGCTCTACAAGTGTACTTTCCAGTTAAATTTCTGCTATTTTAAGAACAAATGTGGACATTTCATTAATTTGCCTGCTTCAAGACTTCCTGTTCTGTGTCCTGTCATCTTGAGACTGTTGGCATCTTTCTTGAATCTCTTCAGTCCCAGGCCTTTCAGTCACTGGGCCTCTGCCAGGTCACACCGATGTTCTTTCCAGGGTACCCNTTTCCTGAGTTTTGGGCCTTGAACCCATCTCTGGCATATATATTCTAAGGAGTTATAAGATGATGGATACAAAAATCCCAACATAAATTAACACAAGGCTGCTTGTGCTTTTTTAAGATTGCTAGAGAGCAACAGCCTATCTCCAAACTGTAGGTTGGTATTAACAGTGTGGTTTAATACCTGATTGTGCAGGTGTGAGCTATAAAAATGAGATAATGACGACTTTGTGTGTTATGGTGGTATTTTATAGAACATTGACCTGAGTTCTCTGGAGTAGTATTAATCATTAACATAAATCAAAATATATGTTTGTGTAAATAACTTACTGTGTGCCAGTTGTAATTGATGAGTGATGTATGTTAATTACCCTGCCATATTTTCTTTTTTTGGACATTCAACCAGTGCAATAACTGCACATGCTGTGTGTATTTTAAAGCTAGTTTGTAGTTTATCTAGTAAATGAGTTGGGAAGTCACTGAAGACTGGGTGACGTTTATGGCTGCTGTTGTAGCACGGTGCTACTACTGCCAAAAGAGAGAAGGAAGGAAGGAGAGAGAGGAGGAAAAAGAGTGCATTAGACAAAGTTAATATTTCATGCTTCACTGATAATTGTGCATAAAATGCTCAATTATGTTTCTAAATGGAAACTATTTCTAGGCTTGTCTACCTCAGGTGACTACCACTCTCTTAGAAGGTCAGGGGTCATTAGAAATAGGAATAGAACTGAGCCCCCAAACAGAAAAGCAAGCAAAAAACCCTTCCCAAACAAATCACCTATTATTGTAGTGTCACAGTGCATTTTCAAAACCACTCCTGAAAAATGGTTGTTGAAAATGTTAAGAGGGACACAGATGCTTCTTTATCTACTTTGTGATGAAAATTAAAACACAAGCATTTAATACAAGGAGTCTTATCTCTTTTTGTTATCTGTTTATGGTCTTCCTTTAAGTATTCTCAGTATCAGAAATTCTTCTTCCATACTTTGTGTCTATAACAAAACACAGTGCATCACTAGAGCCATATTCTTCTGTATTCACTAACCTGTGACTGAAGTAGAAATTCCTAAAGCCATGTCTTACTTGGATTTATTGCTGCATTGTAATTGTCTTTTCTGCTTGCATGTTGAACAAATAATTTCCAGACTTCTCTTACTCCTTTAACCAGAGGTACCATTGGCAGCAATTACTGCTGAGCAGCAAGAATTGCTTTGTAAAAGAAATTCTGAAGGCAGGCCCTGTGTTCCTGAATTTCACTTGCAAGACCCAGGTTTAAATTTATGACTTCTTAACTCTTTGATGAAGTTTAAAATGTATGGAAAAAAAATTAAAAGTACCTAAAATTCTCTGGTGTAAAGTATGTGCTTCAGACACCAAATGTGTGGATATTTGGGTTGCCATACTGATGTTCCATACTGAGGGTTCCTGCTTGTTTTCTACAGCAATCCTGCTCACTTTACCTGAGGTAGCTCAGAGCACAGTGTTGGGTTTTGCTGTGGGTGGGTGTGGTAAGGAAAGATTCTGGGTCCAAGGGTCTCAGGATTTTTAAATTTCCATGAGATTATCTTGATAACAATTGGCTGAAAACAACAGGATGGACCACTGTTTAAATAGGTTAGAAAAATAAAATTATTTGCACAAGCCCGCCAATTCCACATTCTTGCTGAACCTCATTAGAATAGAGATGTTGGAAATTGGTTTTGTGAAGAAAACCCCATTCAATGCCATTTTTAATCCTGTACTATTTCTGAAATAAAGGCATCAGCTTGCAGTACTTACTCATAAATCACCATTTCCGTAGTATAGCCTGGTTTTGTTCAGAAATGGTCAGAAGAGTATTTGGCAGATTTTTGTTGTTGTTGTTGTTATTGTTTTAAATAAGCCACTGGAATGGCAATACTAAGTGTTCTGAAAACACAAGGAGAAACTGTTTTCCCAGTGGGTGTAGTTTTCTTTCTTAAAGCCAGTTCAGTTTGTTGGTTGGTTTGGCTTTTTTCCCAGAAGATAAACTAGGAGTACAGTTGCTGCTCAAATGCTTTTTACAAATCTGAGTTTTCATTATAGCAACTCATTGAGGAAAGGTGTTTAAAATTACACGATGTTATGAGGTTAAAAGGCAAAGCAATGAACTTGAAACTGGTTTGTTTGTTTTTTTCAAGTGCATGTGTAGATGTGCACCCAGGATTATGTATTTACTGATGTGTGGGATTAATCTTGATGAATTACAGAAAAAGACTTCTCTGTCTTTGACTTTGGAGGATGAATTTACTGGTTTTAATTGAGATGTTCCCACATATTTGAAGTTTTCTTGCTTTGTGGAACTTTGCTGCAGGGTCTCTACGACAAGCTTGAGCATCGGGTTTTTAGGGATCACTTTAATCTGCAGCCCAAATTGGAGAATCCATCGTCTGTCACTTGTGCAGGATCAAGAATTCTCTGAGCCTTAGGAAGCTCAGGAAGGTGGCTGAGGATCTTTCCTCTGAGGGGAAGTGTTTTAGTGTCTGTTTTGACACAGCTTTAAATGTTTGAGTGAGGAGCTGAGGTGGAAATGTTCTCAGTACCTGGGCAGAGTCTGGCCCAGGCAAAGAGGGAAGGATTATTCACCTGTCATATCCATAATTCACGGGTGCCACAGGGGGATCATGTAAAGCTTCCTCTTGGAGAACGCTGCATTTCTGTTCATTCCAAGGTAGAAATTTTAAAAAGGCCTTTATTTTCTATTTCTTTAGAGCTTTAGGATTAAAAGCTGTTGTTTTCTTTGTGAGTGAGTTTAATTGCTTACAGTTGATCACTAGAATATTCTGCAATACTGGGAATGGGTTTTTACCTGGAAATAATTTGGAGTGTATTTTAAGTGCCCTGGTTTTATTTTAGACGAGGATAAGGATAAATACGTGGTTTCTTAGAGACAAGATATTGAAAGGCAGGAAGCTGTTACAAAATTCAGTCTATATTTTGTGTTCTGTTTACATCCAGAGATATCCAAAAGCTCCAAGTGTTTCTTCATATTTACAGCTTCATAACATTGCTTTTTTCATCATGCCAGTGAGCATTGTAATTGTTTTATTTTAAGTAGAGGTATGCATCTGAGGAAGAAAATTCCCTTTGCCAAAATTCCATACATAAGTGAACGGAGAAATGGTGAAATACTCAGCAGCTGGTGCTGGGTCATGCAAGTCCAGATGGAACAAACTTCCTTCACATAATGTCCAGAACACGGTTCTTTATTTTTAGGGAGGTTTGCAGGAAAGATGATGATGATACATGTTAAAAACAAAACACAGTTACTTGAGTAGTAAGAGCCTACAGAAGCAGGTTTAATAAAATGAATCTTTGTGCCCAGAGTGATTCAAGGGAGAATTCAATGTTTGGGGAAAGAGTTGAATTAGAAAGGAAAGTGGATATCTCTGTCAGATGTTTTACATTTTAAAATAATTTTGGGATTTTTCAATTCAAGTCTTTTCAATGGAGTTCAAGTGTTTTCTATTTTATGTGCATCCTGGATAGCTTTGGATTTTATTTGACAAGGAACAAGTGCACAAATATATTTTGAAGAAAAAAATACAGTGTGAGAGTGTATCTTAAATATAATGATTCAAGTGCAGGATTCTGTGATGGTATGTCACAGACCTTGTCTACTGCTCTGTGTAAACCCTTCACAAAACGCTTTCAAAGGATGACTTGCAGAGAATGTTTCATGTTGTAAACTCTCCGAACAAGCTTTTTCCCCGTTCCACCTCGGCCATGCCATCAGAGGTGGTGGATTTCTGATGGAGAGCGGAGCAGATCACTGATACAGAAAACAATGTAAAGTGCAGAGAGAGCAGTCTGTGGCTGCACAGACCCAACTAGAATATTGGTTTGAGTTTTTGTTGTGGACTTGGTTGTGCTCAGGCTGCAAGCCCAGAAGAAAAGAATGAATTTCTGATGTGC
The DNA here is from genome assembly GCA_013397295.1 of Polioptila caerulea. Taxonomy (NCBI): domain Eukaryota; kingdom Metazoa; phylum Chordata; class Aves; order Passeriformes; family Certhiidae; genus Polioptila; species Polioptila caerulea. The sequence goes on from VYXF01013035.1 coordinate 406,663, forward strand.
AGTTCAGCAGCTGGGTTATTTCTGATCACACTTCTGAGATACAGATATTACAGTTTTGCCATGGTAAGGATACAAAGGACTAACATTTTTCTTTCATGAAACTTGAACACTTTATAATTACTGTTCATTATCATGATAATGTTTAATCCTCATATTCACAGCAACCAACAAACCTTCTTCCTAAGAATTCCCACTCCTCCAGTGCTTTAATAGAAATTGTGCCAATTTCAACTTGTTCTTCAATGTTTCAGCAGACTTTAAAGTGCTCCTTGGGGGAGTTGTGATGGCCTCAAACCACTGGGTGTATCCATCTTACGATGCACTCCAGCATCTCAAGGTCCTTTTCCAATGAGGGCGCTCAGGAGGATCTACTCCACAACCTGTCCCTTCCCATTCAGGATGTCCTGGGATTCTGGACACCAAAGCTGTGCAGTACATCCAGGGGATATGCTGATTTATGCAAATGATTTCTTTTAATAGAGAGGGACAAGGCAGGCAGTAGCAGTACAACTGTGGCTCTAGGTTAGAGAGAGGGAACAAATCTATGAATCAAGCAAAGATGATGTGTTTAGCTTATGAAAATCAGAAGAAAGAAATGTCACTTTCAAACGTTGATTAATCATGTCTAGACTTTAGCAAGGAGGTTTCTGGTGATGACATATAAATTTTTTGAGGGTAACAAACCCAGTTACACTGGTTTAAAACACCATGCGTCATTTTAAAATCTGTCTGGTTTCTTGTTTAGTCTGAAAGCATTTGTGGGAATAATTAAGAGAAAGTTCTTTGCTTCAATGGGCACCTGCAGTTTCAAAAGATGCCCAGAGTGTAATTTCAGCACCTGCAGGGTGCGACATGTTGCATATTCTTCAGTGCAATTTCTGCATATCTGCAGCACATTTGAGAAGGCAGTCAGTTGTAGCATGGGGTCTTTTGAAGCACTCGCCCAGCATCAGAGGCTTATTCTTACAAATTGCAAGTTGGACAATCTGCTCCATTCTTATTTTCACTGTCTTCGATAGAAGTTGTAGTCTGCTTCCAAGAATTCTGGCAAATAAGTGAAACAATATGGAAGCGTGTTGGTTCTTAAACTTCTGGGGTTTTTCTTGTTTACTGGAGAAGCCACATGACCTTTGGATTATATTCACAGTGGTGCTTTTGTCTGTTTTGGTAAAGCATCTGGTTTGGTAAGGAAACATTTTCCTGTTCTTAGTGGCCAGAGAGGGCTGGTGACCATACTGGAGGGTAACTTGTATTTATACTAATTTGGAAAGTTCTTCTCAATGTTGCTTGCATTTCAAATATTGCACTAATATTTATTACCTTATTTTAAGGAAACTGAGAAACAGTCATTGTTTAATCTCCTGGGGGAGCCTGTTGTCTTTATCCTCAATCTCTTTATTTATAAATTCCTTCTAGTTTATTTGAAAACACAGACTCTCTGTGCAGCCAGTGGATGTACTCTACTTCAGCTGTTTTCCTCAGCAATCACTAATTGTTGTTTTCTGTTAAAATAGTTAAATCTAGAAAGCATGTTTTATACAAGATCACTTTGAAATTGGGGAGGATTCTCACCTGTGACACGAGTAGGTTTTAGACATGCTTTGATAGAGAGATTGTCAGCTGCTCTTGAGAGCAGCCTGCCCAGATCCAAAGTCTCCTCTGGTGGTTAGATGTTTAGCTGTTGGGTCTCCCTTTGCATTTCCCAGTTTACAGGGCAGATTTGGTATAAATTTTGTGCAGCAGTCGTTCTAATAATGCATTTTTACAAAAATAATTGCTTTTAAACAATACCAAAGTGCTTCTGTGCCTTTAGTGGGGTAGGGTTTGGAATGGGCAGAGTGGTGCTTTGTCCAGGAGTTCCAGACTCTCAAAAATCAGAGAGATTGTTGTTTCCAGGTGTGAGATGGGGCATCACCTGTAAAGCTGAAAGGCAGTGGCACCAGCAAGGAGCTCCTGTCAGGGATGGGGGACTTGGCAGATCTGGAGGAGTGTTAAGATTGTAAATTCGAGGGTTTGGACCTTAAGAAGCCTGAGCTGCATGAACAGCCTTAATTTGACCTACCTTGTATGAATTATTTGGTTTTAATGGCATAGCATGGAAAGGTTTTATTTGTTAGTAGGCTCTTGCTGCATTCTTTGCATTTTGGCTCATATTTGTTGGGCAAGGAGCAATTCACAGTTTTGGGGGTTATCTTGTTGAACTGTGGATTCCAGGCTTTATTTATTACACAGACACCACTCAAACTCTGCAATTCCTAGAGAAATCTTAATGATTTTTTATTGTCAAACTTCTTCATGATGTTTTTGTTATAATGTCTGTATATATTGACCATATTACATTATCTTTATAGCAGTCCTGCAAGATTAATAGCAGTGTCTTCTTATTTTTAACTGACATGGGATAAAAAACAAAAGGAGATTAGGCCAGTATTATCAAAATCATGGACTTATACTGGATGCTTAACTTGGAATGGCTAGGATGTCTTCTCACAGGGTACTTTTTGATGTTCAGAGCAGTTATTCTCAGATGTAGAAGGGAGTGCTTAGCACTTCTAAGGATACAGACTCACAAGTGTTAAGCTGACTATCTAGAATTTGAAGAATGTAACATGAGAAAACTTTGGTTTTGAAGATTTTCCCAGGATCATAAAAGCAACTGTATATCAGAGTTTTAACTGCTGTTCACCTAACACTACCCAGGTTTTACTGTAGAGGTTCTAAAGATGAATCTGTAGAAAATGTTTGTTTACAACTTACTCTTCATATTCTTTCAGTCTTTAACATCTGTCTAGAGGAATGAAGCAATTCTGGAAACTTGAGATTTTGACCTATCTGTTTGGTTCCTTTGGTATCTGCATTGTTTAACAATTCTAGGAATTTATTGTGGGGTTTTATTATTGTAATTACTCTCAATACATACAGGGGTTATTGCTTTTTTGTCTAAATTCTAAGTTTATAATTTTGCTGTTAAAAATGTACTTGTGATTTTTTTTTTTGGTGGGTGTAACTTTATCCTTCAGTAGAAGAAAAGAGGGGCACAGTATTCCATAAAGGTCATCTTGAGGATCTTCAGCAAACTGATCCCTGAATTTCAGCACAGTCTTGCCAGAAAGGGTATTAATTTTAAAAGGAAAAAAGCCCTCACAATTTCCACTTTGCTGTTGAGCTGTAGTTCTCTGTTCATGTTGCTTGTGCATGTAAAATTTCCAATGTTTACAATGACGTTTACAGGAGTAATCAATAAATAGGTGAAAAATATTGTTCTATAATATTCTTTTTAGGAGTGAGTATTGAACAATTCTGCAAGTAGGTGCAAGTGATATATACCTGTGTTTGCTTAGATAAATTATTGGTGAAATAAGTGAAGAAATTAAAAATGTTGAGATGTTTTAAGACACAAGTATTTTAGCTTCAGATTCTAGCCTTCCATCCAATTGAAATCTGCTTCATGTGTCAATTTATTCCTGTTATTTCCTGTTCAATGCCACAGAGATGCTCTTGAATACTGACTGTATTTAAAGGAATACATTTTCTTTTCACAGTGTTTACTCTCTCCCTTGATGTTTATAGAGCTAAATTTATCCCAGTCTTACCAGGTTCAAGACATATTGGGTTTTCCCCATTTTTTGTCAAATTTTGCAACCCTGCATATGTTCACTGTAAACAAAATGCTCCTTGATAATGCTGAAATATTTTTTCCTGTTTCTGAGAACCATTGGTGTCACTGCTTACCTGTGTGTGTCTGTTTGCTCCCTTAGTTCTGCCAGCCTGGAGGATGGCAGCTTTCGAAGGAGAGGAAACAGCCAACCTTCTTCGTGGTGGTCTTGACTGACATAGACTCAGAGAGGCACTACTGCTCCTGCCTGACTTTCTATGAAGCAGAGATTAACCTGCAGGTAAGAGATTTGCAGTAAGAAACAAAAATGCAGGAAGAAGTGCCTGCAAACAATAGATCAGTGACACAGGGAAAACATTTTGCTGTTCCTGCTAAGGGTGCATTTTTCTGTCCTGCAGGAATGCATGTATTTTTGCAAAAGGTGAGCTTGATGCACTTTTTTGTGTGTTTGGGGTTTTCATCTGCTTTGAAACAAAAAAAAGCACGAACCGCCAAAAACACGTCATAGAATTCTTTATTTCTCCACCACGTTTTTCTTTTCAAATGGGATAAGCAGAATGGTGTTCCTTTCATTTCCTTTCATGTTTGACACAGCATGGGTGAGTCTCAGCCTTGTGCTAGGACAAGGTTTATTAACTTCTGCTCCCTCTGCTGGCCTGCTCCATCAGAACAAATGTGCACAAGGATGCTGCAGTGCTTATCCATGTTTCTGTTAGTGCATTTAATAGCATGATTTCTAAACCTAATGGAATAATTATTCAGTTCTTAGTTGGGTCAGATGTGAGGTGCCAGCTGCTTGGCACTGTTTGTTTTTAAACATGTATTTAATTATTTTTTGGCAACCTCAGGCTTTCAAAAATAGACATTTTGTTTTCCATTTGATGTAAAGTGCTTCACAGAATATCTGCTGTGACTTAATACTTGAAATCTTTAGAATCTAGAACCTAGGGAAAACCTAATTCAATCTGTAATAGCAGACTGCCATTGTTATGTTTTGAGATATCTTCTTTCCTACATGAAAATTAAAAAAATAAGTAAAACCTAGGCACTAAGTATAATGGAGTTAGTTAAGGTTAAGTAAATAGCTGAGTAAAGTAATTGCTTGTTCTTTTAGTGAAGTACTGTATCATTATTGATTATTTTATGAAAATATTTTTAATAATCCAAGAGTACTCTGTTCATTTAATACTGAAGTTGAAAGGTTACCCTGTTGGTAGAATAATTGAAAGATGTGTTGTAGTAATAATAATGGTGGGTTTTTTCTGGGCACAGTTGGAAGCCAGAGAATAATAGTTATTCTCATTTCATTAGTGCTGCAGTTTAGTTGGATGTTTTTGTGGACTTTTAGAAGGATTTGAAAGCAGAAATGTACCCCAATATTAGATGTATTTTAGTCTTAAAGTTTAGTGTAGATCAACTGACACATTCCTCTTAAAAATTTATTGTCTGTCATATTTCCTTTATTCTTTAAGTAGAGAGTGAAATATTCTATAGTAATTCTTTCTCAGCCGATAAAAATTTACAATGGCTGACTCTTCCTCCACTCTATGTATTTCAGAACATAAACTAAATTTAGCAAACTTGTTATTTATCCTGTGGTTTCTAGCAGCTGCTTTTGATTCCCTATCCACATCTTTGAAGTAATGCTCATCACAAAAATCCAGTATTAACTTTTTTCTTATATTGCCGAAGTATTAATATGAAATAACCCAAAGTAAAAAACAACCAAAAACTGAGTGCAGCAGGATGTTGGTTCTCATAATGCCATTCCTGGCTGTGTTGTAAAGAATGCATATTTTTCAGATGAACTTGCTGTGGTGAAATTTATTCTATGACTGCATTGTTTATAGCCAAACTTCCTGTTTCTTTCTGAAACCCAAAGAGAATAATTGAACGTGCCCTGTTACATGGTCATTAGACAAGAATTCAGCACATGTACAATCTGTAATGAAACCTAAGCTCATGGAGCATTGGGCTATGACAGTAATATTGATTTAACCATTCAGATGCATGCTTAATTAAAGAATCCATGAAACATAGTGCCCAGGACTTGAAATCTGGACAGTACTTTGCATGGATAAATACAGTTCAGTTTTTCCTTAACTGAGTGATAGAACTTACTGAGGCAAAAGGAAGATTAAATTTCAAAAACAAAACAAAAAAACCCACAAACCTGCTTCTTTCCCAGTAGCCTTTACCAGGTAAACCTTACTGATACACAAGACTGGTTGGAATTGAGCCAGAGCAGCAGATGAGATGTTTGCCTTGGCAAAATCATCTTCACAAAACAACCCAAAAAAGGAATCAACCACTTGGAAGTTTCTGTGGTTAATTAAACTAGGAATTGAAAACAAACTAATTTCTCAGCCTGTGAATGCTACAAGAGAACCATCAAACCTTTTTGGAGCCTTCTGCATAATAATACAAACCCTGTAGGCACAGTTGAGTCTGGGAAGACTCAAGTCAAGAAGACTTCTGTCATTTTGGCTCCCTTCATCCCTACTTCAGTTGTTTGATGCAAGATAATTTGTAAATAAATGCTACCAGAAGTGTAAGGAGTTTGTGCTCACATGGAATACATAAATGGTACCAACCTAGGGTGCAAGATTAATACAGCAGCTGTACAAACTGCAGTCTGCAGGAAAAAAGTATCCTCCCTGCTATCCCTCTGAAAGTCCTGGATTCAGTTTAGTCTCTTGGCAGTTGCATGTCCTAACAAGTTTTCCAGAGGAGAACAGGCTCTAGTAATCAACCAGCTGATGGCCCATTTTCAGCTTCTTACCCCTGGACAGAAAATGGAATGCTGTTTTCTTTGGTGGCATCTGTGAATCGTCCTTTGCATTGTCACAGTTCTGACTGACCCAGAACTTATTACCTGCATGGGTGCTGCTCAGTTTGGTTAGCAGTCAGCTCTCAAAAAGGTGTGATAACATAAAAGAAGATGGTTGTTAGCTTTAGTCTGATTAATAGTCTGCATCTGTAGGCACAAGTAAGATGAACACACTCCATTAAATAGGAGAGTGGAACTCACTTGGTGCTCTGTGATTTCAGGTGATGCAGCTTTGCCATGGAGTCCTTCATGAATTGTTCTGGTTTAGGATGCTAGTCTCACTTACTTGGCCCAGTAACATTTGCAGAAGCTAAATAAGGATATGTTCCTCATGTGGGTTTAGAAGGAAGCATTTCCAAGTTTGACCTTAACAGCAGAATAAATTGGATTGCAGGTCCACGCTGCTAGAGGCAGTCCAATTAACAGTGATAAAGCTGCTGTCATTTAGAGGCATCCTGAGTATGTTGCAGAGCAGTTCCATGTGCAGGGTTTCTACATGAGTGTAAACAAATCTGAGATACTGCGCTGGTTTCTCCTTCCAGCTTCTTGTGTTTCCAGCACATGCTTGGCTTTATCCCTGTTTCTGTCTGGCTTAAGGTGCTGGTTTGATACTCCAGCAAACAGAGCTGGGTGCCTCACTCACTTCCATGTGTCTGCAGGAATTAGGAGGAGGAGACTAAGTCAAAACATCTCTATTTCCCTTCCTCTCACAATGCCTTGAAAGTTGGTTGGTTTTTTTAGTGAGGCTGGGAGGATGTGGAGGTGTGTGATGTCCCATTGCTGTATTGAGATTGCTTCTGTGGACTTCAAACCTCATGGGTTTGAGATCCACTTGAAATGTTATTGATTTGGAAAAACCTTGTCCTATCAACCAAAAAAAAAAAAAAAAAGTCTACTTAGTTTATTTTTCTTGCAGCTGAAGCCAGAAGCTGTTGAGCAGCCAAGGGGTGTTCAGAAGAATCATGACTTATATCTACAGAATTCATCCGTAAAACTCAGTTGCTCTCTGTTTGTAGCTTTATTAGTCATAAAAAAGTATAAATTTGTATACATATACATGCATACATTAATTTCTTTAGTTCTGTACACAGCTTGCTAAAATGAGGTTCTTTATTTCTAGCAGCAAATTCTGCATGTTACCACTTAGCAGACAAGGACTTGATTTAATACTTTTGACTCAGCAGATACTTCTGGTGACCTCAGTTGTGCTTCTTACCAGTTACGCAGTTAGAATTTATATTAACAATGTTTGGAAGAGCACCACAGATAGAATCTTTTTTAAAAAATGTTGACTCAGATAATTTAGGAGCATAATGGTCAATTTGTACATCGCTTTGCACTTGGAAAGAAATTTGCCCTCTCTTCCCAACCCCACCATCAGCAAATTAGAGGATGATTTATGCCAGCAATTGAGCCTGTGCAACTGCATTTTTTGCATTACAGAAAATCTGCTCAGTGAGATCACAACACCCCAAACATTTGTTTATAACAATCTTGTTACAAGATTGTATCACTCTTGTGTGCTGTCTCAAGCCTATGTGTGTTTAAACATTATGGTCCCAAATATAGGATTTAATATATCACTCTGGAAAATGGACATAAGTAATAATTCACAGCCCTCCTGCTTCCTGCCATTCACATTCTCTTCCTCTTTCTGCCCTCCCCTGCAAAAAGAGGAAAAAGAACTTGTAAAAATCCCAAACCATAAAATGGCAGATTCACAACATTCACAGATATTTCCTGAGTCAAGGGAAAAACTGCCAACGAAATGATTGTGGTTCACGAAGTTAGAATTTTTCAGCTTGGACTGGAGGGTTGGTGATCCTGCTGTGCTAAAGCATGGGCTGCTCTGTGAGTCACTGCTGTTTGGGTTTTACCAGAGGCTGAGAACACTCAGTTCAGTTGTACCTGTTTTGTGTGGGAAATCTGACCCCCTTTGGATATTAGGTGAGCATGTTCTTCCTAAAATTAAGTTTAATAATTTTTTGTTAGTATCCCAAATGCTAAATGTATTCTGAAAGTTTCTTCGTCTAGTCAATGCCCCAAAGCACGTTTTGTGTAAAAAACTCCCCAATATTCAAAGCAATGTTTAGTATGTTCATCATCCTCTTTCTGAATCTACTGAAAAATGGTTGTTGTGTCATTGTACAGACATTTAACTAATGCCCTATTTCCTTTCTATTCTGGTGTAAAGGCCAGGTTGCAGATAATCTTCTATATAAGAAATAGACTTGTGTTTTAATGTCCTTTTATACATTTAAGGCCCTCTTTAGACCAGAATTTAAAGTTAAGATGAGAACAGTTGTACAGAGGAAATCGTATTTCCATCTTAAAAACTCTGGCAATAATTTCTCCTGCCCCGTTCATCCCCTGGCTCCTGCACTTGCACACCCATCCCCAAGCTGAACTCATGCTTTTCCAGGGTACAAAAACTTGTATTGGGTAAAGGTCACCTTGTCCTCTTAACTCCTGTGTTGTTGAACAGAGGCCCCAAGTTCAGCTCACAGGACAAGGAGATGCTATCTTTTAGGCAGAGGCATTTCTTTGTCAGTAGAGATCAGATTCAGCTGACTTTCAAACAGTAGTATAATACTAATTCAGCAATTCACTGGGAGCCTATTCAGTGCATCTCCCCATATGCAATTCAAAGGGATCAACTGTTTTAATTAACCAAAACAGTCTGTGTATGTAAAATTTTGCCTTGCTGTAGGTCTACATGTGCTGTTCTGTATTATTTAAAAAAACACAGTGAGTTAAAATAGGGTGTGAGTTAATGTTCTTAGATTTGCATTTTGCAATTTGTTCTGTGTGTGTTTTGTAGCTGTCTGCATTCTTCTCACCTTAGTTTAGGTGTGTGGAATTAGAAAGGGTGGAATTCATGGATCAAGTTAGCTGCCTTTGGGAAAATTCAGAAAGGTTTAGTGAACTTGAAGCTCTGAAATGATGTTTGCTTATGCACAGTTCCTGCTGAGGAGCTGGTACTGCAGTTTTTCCCATTCCTCAGTGGTAAGGTTAACACATTAAAAGCAGTCACTTAATGCTATGGATTATTGCCCTGTGGGGTTGCAGCACTGGCAGGGCAGCTCAGTGGCATTCCCTCAGACTTCCCAGATCCTCTGGGGCTTGCATGCCCCAGTGGCCTGTTCCAGAGAGACATTTTGGCTGGAAAGCTGCACTGAAATGTGCAGAGTGTGGCTGTGGGGTTACTTTGGTTCCAAAGTGCCTTCAGCGTTTTTCTATGGTAATCCTTATCAACACCTTCTGGAGGTTTTCAAAGTGAGGTGTATTAAATGGGAAACACCTAATAAATAGATGGTGGTGGGGTCAGTTTTGTGTAGTGCTGGGCAGGTGCATTGCAAACTCTTTCCCATCACATTTGTACTCTGAAGTGTCAGTAGTGCATAGGCAGTGAACAAAGTGACCTGTCATAAAAACTCGAGCTTACTCTGTTTGATGAGTTTATGATCTTCATATCATTTTGTGTCTTTGATCCTTATCTTTTTTTAGTTGATAGGCTCCTTACTGTGCATTACTACGCTGTATTATCCCCATTTTGAAATAATTAAATGGAGACAATGGCTTTTATGCTGGTTTAATTTTTTCCAGTGTGAGTTTAGCTGCAGTGCTATGGTTCTGTGCACGTAGGCAAACCACAAAGCAGATCTATTCACCTGTGGTTTTAGCTCAGTACAGCTGATTGCAGGCAGGCTGCAGATTTGACTTCAGGCAGCAGGCAGCTTCATTTGTTTTACTTTCATACATGTGTTAGAATTTATTGGATACATGCATTTATATACTCTGACAAGTAAATAAAATTAATTGATGCTGAATGTTTTTTGGTCTTGGATTGTTAATAAAGCAGCTAAGCTGCAAATAAGCCAAGCAGAGACCAAGTCACATGAGGAGAAAGAGATCTGTCCCAAATGAGTAATTGGCATAAGATTACTAAAGTAAACTTGGAAATAATTTTTCCTAAAATAAGAAATTGAGCATGGTCTCTAAATCTTTGCTGGGCAGTTAGTAGAAAAACAACAGGTTTGCTGAACTTGGCATGATTTCAGTGCAAAATTTTGCATAGGGCAAACTGGTTTTGTCATAATGAAGTACTAGAGTGCAAGTTTTGGAATGAGAGATGTTCGTTCTCTTTCGAAGGGTGAACGAATCATGAAACCACAGCTCTAACTTCACTTTCTGCTCACATTTGATTTCCTTTGAGTTTCAAATCATTCCTGCCAGCTTCCACCCTCAGAGCAGCACAGCTACATCTAAGGCCTTGTGTTTTCTAACTTTTCTGTTAGTATCTCAGTTTAAATTGATTTTCCTCCCTCTGATATGAGGATAAGCCTGATTTTTCTCTGCTCAACATGAATCAGAACTGGCATTCCAGATTCTGAAGACTGGGGTGAAACCATAGGACAAGAAGAGTGGCTGTGGTTCACGTGTGCTGTAATTCAGTTGATGGAGCAAGTGGTAATGCTGCACTCAGTAGAAGGGAGAATTTTTTTGGGCCATATTGGTAGGTCCTTTTTGATCTTTCATAATTGACTTTGGTTCCTCATGTTGCTTTTGGTTAGATGGTTATCTTTAACTTCAATGTCAATATTTAGAAGCAGAGCTGACATCTTAAAATACAGTGATTGTTGCGGCAAAATTAGGTTTATAAAAGTTCAAGAGGAAATCTTAATTTTGAAGGCTAGATCATGAATTAATAGCTCTGTTTATTAAATGAAGTTTAGGTTAACATGAGTAAAGTTGTTTTTTAAAACTTCATTTGTTTTTTGGCTGCCACATCTGTTGCCTTTAAATGAGTTGCAGTTTTTCACTGAAGTAGCACAAAATCAGTCACCTTTTTCTTCTCAAAGTTTTAACATAATTTTTAAGCAGAAATTGAGGCTTGAATGAAAATGTCTGGTTTTGTCCTGATTAACCCCACGCAATATTGAAACACGTCCAGTGTCAGCCAGATGTGACTTACAGGAAGTGTAATTTCATGGCAGTGAGTGGGAAGCAGAGAGATGTATCACAGTCCATTGCCACTCCATGGAGAACTTGGAGTGTGAGGTCAGCCTTTATCAGACATCAAGTAACCCACAAATGTTTTAACTTAGACATAAATGTACATGAGATGGAAATAATTCATGGCTACGAGTAGCACTTTCCTTGTTACGTGCATGATGCAGTTATTTATTTAATATTTATTAAATTTATTTAATATACATTTCACTGTTTGTGAATGTTCTTGATCGACTCCCATTTATTTGAGGGAAATATGCAATATTTTATTATCATAATTACCCTTTGTGTAATATTTTTTCTTCTAATACCAGGCTTTCAAACTCTGACCTTGTTGCTTGATAAAATGCTGCAAACTATGTTCAGCTTAAAATTTTTTGTAAATGTAGAGGGATTTTTAGAGCAAAAGGACACTGATTAAACAAAGCAATACCTAAGTCAATGTGTATAAAGCCCACAAGTACTCAATTTTAACTCAAATTTTAACAATGATTGAGAAAGTATTAAACCTTTTTCTAGAATCTGGGACATCATGCCTGATCTGCTGGTGACTGCAGTTGTCAGTTACCTTCCCCATTTAAAAATATTTAAATGATAAGATTGAATTTGTCCAGTTTGGGCTTGATGCCATGTACATGCCTTGGCTAACCTGAGGAACAAATTGTGTTCAGAAAACCAGGAAACAAACAGCAGAGTGATGATGAACAGTGGTGGTCACAGTTAATTTGTCTCAACTGTTGGTTATCAGTCAGGGATCAAAGCTGGTTTAATGCATTTATTAATTCAGCTGCTTTCATTGGACAAGTTCATAAACTATGGAGTGATGCTGGTTCAATTTGTTATATATATATTAGTTGGTTGTATATTCTAATTGTCCCCATCACTTGAGGTCACAGATACATTCAGTGGCTACTTCTATAAAAGAAGAAAGGCCAACAGTTGCAATAGGTGCACCCTCTAGTTCTGTACTCTCATTTTTGTAAGAACCTGTGAAACTGATCATTGTGTCCTTCCAGGAGTTGTGTGTGTGTGTGTATATATAAATATATATATGCATGTTTTAGTGTAGATGTGGGTGTGAACATTTGTTAAAGTACATGAAAACATTTGAGTTTCAATCTATCTATTGGTGTGCTTCAAGTGTGCTGAACACACGCACACACATTTTTTGGCCAGTCTCTTAAGAGGCCACTTTATAGCTATAGCAACCAAGCTGAGCAAAATGAAATTGCATCCTATGGCCTTTTAAAGAAGTTTCACCATTTTCTGAGTTTATCAAATAATAATGCAGAAAATGAGAGGAAAAAATAAGAGAGCAAATAAATAAATTAAACCCTGTGCTGTAAAACCAGGTAAGATTTTTCCATTCAAACTTAAGATATATCCTCAACCATGTTCTACCTATACAAGAAATAATTGCTTGTTTAATTGCATTTCAATTTTTCAAGGATATAATACTGTTTTTTTGTTTTAAAATTGGTTATCTTAATTTTTCCTATACTTGTTTTTTGATCTTGTGTGACATAAATGTTAGCATTCAATACTGTGATGTTGCATGTAAGTTTTCATGCCACATCCAGGAAATTTTTTGGGAGAACTGCTCAAAGGAGGTAAGTCAGCCATAGTTTACAGATCTCTGCATTATATTTTCCTTTTAGCTTTAGAAACCAAAGCTATAAGGAAAATATATATATTTAGATATATATTTTTATACATATATATTTCTATATATAAAATATATATAGGATGCAGAAAAAAAGAGGATTCTGGGTGTGACAGGCAGGGAAGAGGATCCTGATGGGCTTCAGTCGTGTCTAATTCCAAGGGACCAAATATTTTAAGCATGGTGAAATCACATATAACCACAGGTCCTGCAGTACTTTGATACAGTTAGATCAATCTCAGTTACCTATTCTGTAGCCTATGGAAAAATCTTTTTCAGCACTTCATTAATTGGATGTTAAAAAAGAAAAATCATTCATTTGTCTTTGCAAGGCACAGGTATTTCTGGATTAGATTTAGATGTTTATCACCTGTTAAATCTAAGGATCTGGAACACTGGTTTGCTCTCTAGTGGTACATTTTTCTAAATTAAGCTGTTTTCAAAGTCTGCTTATTTCAAATAAATAAAAAGAGGAAAATGGGAAAAAGGAATCTCTTTCATTATTAATTCATCGAGGCAAATTCAGGGCTGGGCAGCAGAGCTGGGGAAGGGTCTGGAGCAGAAGTCTGGTGAGGAGCTGCTGAGGGAGCTGGGGATGTTTAACCTGGAGAAAAGGAGGCTCAGCTGGGACTTCACCAGCTCTCTACAACTCCATGAAAGGTGGCTGTAGCCAGGTGGGATCAGTCTCTTCAATCTGGGAATGAGTGACAGGATGAGAGGACACAGCCTCAAGGGCAGGTTCAGGCTGGACACCAGCAGGAATTTCTCCCCAGAAAGGGTGATCAGACTCTGCAGTGGCTGCCCAGGGAGGTGCTGGTGTCTCCATCCTTGGAGGTGCTCAAGAAGAAACTGGACATGGCACTCAGTGCCGTGGTCTAATTGGCAGGGTGAACTAATTGGCATAGGTTGAACTCAGTGATCTCAGGGGTGTTTTCCAACCTAAATGATTCTGTGTCTCTGTAATTTAAATTCATCTTTCAATCCATCTTAGCAAGGCTTTCCATATCATCCATTTATTCTTCCTCAAATTGTAAACTGAATGCTGCATATAGAAAACAAAAAGTGATTGTAAAAAGCCCCCAACATAACAAACTCATTCATTTTGTTATTTTTTATTAGAGAATGTTTTTTCCTTAGATGAGAAAAGGGATAAAGAAAGATGAAATATGTCTGTGTCTGACCAGAAGTGTAAATAGAATCACATTTGTGGCTTTACTGCTTTGTAATTACTTTAGGTACAGAATGCTTATGCTGTTAATACTTGGCTTGAAAAGTAGGTTAAAAGTCATGTGTTTGAAATGATTATCTGCTTAGTCCAGTGACTCCTAATAATGTGCCTGTGTGCCTGTCAGAATGCTGAGCCAGGGAAGAAACACAGCAGTCACATTGCATTTTTCTGTAAATCTTTTATGAAGTAGGAGAGAGTGGTTTCAGGGTGTAAATGCTTTATTAATCAGCACTGTGCTGCTGTCGTGCCCCAAAAGCTTTAAATCTAAAGATGAGTTAATTCAAGGCTTGATCTGAAGTTGTGTGGATTTTATTAAAATGTTCTTGTATGGAAAGCTCCTCCCTGCCTGTGCAGGCTGAGGTTTCATTATCTTAGTACCATGTGGATATTGAGGAGCTTCCATGTTCCCTTTCCTCTAGAAATGTGCAATGTGTTTTAATTTCATTTTTTCCAATGTCAGAGTCCACAATTTGTCAGATACCCAGAAACTGTTGTCTTGATGCCTAGAACTCGTGCTTGCTCTTTAGAATGGTTGATACAGTAAACTTCTGCTGATAATTAAAAAATTTGGGGATTTTGGGGGCAGAGAGAGGGAGCTATAATTCCTGTAAAAGCTCTCTCTGTCAGCATTAAAATGGATGAAAATTAATGAACTTGTGTGGGATGTGTGACTGTTGGCTTACTGTGTTCTTCTGTGAATTTGTGAATCACAATTTTATCTTAGAAATGAGATGCAAACTGGAGTAGGCACACATATTGCAAATAATTTGGTTGAAGTTTAGATAAAATTTAATGTACAAAGCCAAGTGTTTTCCCATATGTGTGTATGTATTGTTGAACCAACTGGTTGTATTTTGGTGTACAAGTGTTAAACTGCATTAACCAAACTATTCTGATTAAAACCAAAGTCCTCTCTTTTTACCTCATTTTGACTTGCATGCTGAATTGTGGGTTAGCATTTGCCTAAAGAAACTATACATTCTGAATTGAGGTGATGAAATCAAGCTCATGAACTCGCAGTATTCCTGGCATTTAAGAGCATTTTTATCAGATTTTGTCAATTTAGGAGAAATGTTGGAATTTTTTTTTAAGAAACTGAAATGATGAGTAGTAATGTGACAGAAATAGAAGGCAGTTATTTCATGTTGTCAAATGAAAATGGATGTAATTTTTCTTGTGTTCTTAATTAAGATAATATAGTGATTTTTGCTTGGAAGAATGCTTGGTCAGAGGAACAAATAAAAGAAATTTGGTGGGTGGTGCAGGGTTGGAGAGAATTACATGCAGAATTTGGAAAGCAAGGACATTCTGTCATCTGAAAACTTAATTTGTCAAAGAATGTATGGAATTTTAGAAATGAAAATATTTAGTGACATCTTCAGTTTTGGCTATGAATAATAATAAACTATTTGTGATTGAATAAACTCTGGCAAGAGGGTTATAGCCACTTGCACAATATCATGGATAACTGCAAGTTTATCTGCACTATGATTTTTTTTCTTTTTTTTTCTTTTT
>VYXF01013035.1:422540-488108 GCA_013397295.1 Polioptila caerulea
TTTTTTTTTTTTTTTTTTTTTTTTTTTTTTTTTTTTTTTTTTTTTTTGTAACCTTAGTGGTTCCTAAGTGTGAGTGATTTTTTTTTTTTTTTGAGAAATCCAGATCAGTTTTCTGGTAAATAAATTTCTTCAAATTCCAAATTCAGTAGGTCAGGTCAGATGACATTACAGATAATTTCAGCTGTAATGTTAGTGGGAATTCTGTAAGAAATGGAATTATGTTAATATGAGGAGGACAACCAAACATTCTTTTGTGAAATGCATGATCTCTGTATTTGGAGAGATTGAGATTAATTTAACACTTTGATGTGGAAGGATCCTGTTCTGTGATCCACTTCACTGTCTGAATTACATCTTGAAGCTTTAGGGGGTTCAGGCAACCATTGGAGTGTTCTCCTGTTACTTGATTTTGTTACCAGTTTCAAATAGTGCAAATACTTTTCTGAAGCTCTGAGAAATGTTAACTTTTGGTAAAAATGCTGATATTTTGGTTTGAGTTTTCTTCCTGCTTATTAATTGAAATTTTTCTGTTTTCAAGGGAACGAAAGAAATTGAAGGTGAAGAGGACTCTGGTTTAATTCAGCCTGCAGAAGTATTTGCTCCTAAAAGTCTGGTGTTGGTGTCCAGACTAGATTATCCCGAAATTTTCAGGGTAAAGAACTTGCAATTGCCATTTACAATATCTCAGCAGAAAAATCTGGGTTTAAATGCCCAACAGTGACAGTACTTTTGATTTTAAAAAATCTCACTCAGGATTGATTTGGGAATTTAAAAGCAAAAGTAGCTTTAGATTGAACTAGATAAAATACAACATCTGTGACAGTAAATAGCCCCTGTAGGTTAAAGTAGTGCCTTTTTGACCCTACAAGCAGTTTTTAAACTGCACAGGAGGGAGTGGTAGAGATTTTTCTGGGCTTGATGTACTCTCTAATGAAAGGAGTTATTAAGACAAAACCAGACAGTATTTAACTAACTATATAATGGTAAATTAACAGTGAAAATTTAGTTCTCCTCCATATATAAAGCAAAATGTCCCAGCTTCTTCCAGACCAAATTAAGATGCATGAGAGAGATTTAGGACCTTGGATTACTTTCAGCTGGTGAAATATGACTTTTCTGAGATAAATGAAAAGCTTAAGTTTCTCCTAAGTTAATAGATATTAACAGAAACAAATAAAATTCAGTTTCCAGATCAAGGGAGGAAATCATTCAGCAGTTGTCTTTGGACATTAAGGATGACTGCACCATGTGAGATTAAAAGTCCTTGTAGCCCAGTATTTTGTCTCTCATAGTGGCCCATAGCAAATGCAAAGCAAAGTGTGTAAGAATAGGGCAGGCTGTAGAAACAATTCTACCTAATTCTACCAAATTTAGTAGTGATTAATAGTTAAATGACATCCTGAACCAGAGGTGTTGGTTGTGTGGGGTTTTTCTATAATTAGTTCACTTTGTTAAATATCATATTTTACAACAACCCACGGCACAGAGTTTCACTGTTTAACTATGTGTGATATGAGAAGTTACTGTTGGAATTATTTCTAAAGGGAGAATTACTAAAATATTTGCTGATTTATCAAAGTTACAGCAGTTAAAATGCAAAAGATGCTGTGGAGGAGTTCTTTCCTTTTGTCCAAAGGCTTCTTAGAATGTCATGTTGATCTGGATTAAATTATTAATAAAAATGCTAAAGCTGTATCTGAGATTTCTCAATCAAAATTGGATCCATTAATAAATGATGCTGAAATATTAATAGACTATTAAAATGAAATATATTTACATTGATATAATAAAAAAAGAATGTAAGTTGAATAACATAAGGAATTGTCAGTGGTTGATACTGGTCTTAAAATGAGCCTCAGATGCTCATTGATTAATCAGTGTTCTACCCTGGAAACCAGTCAGGCTTGAGTCCATTAGAGTTCAAAGCACAAATAAAGCTGTGTTGATTTTTAGCATTTTTAACAGTAACTTATAATAAAACACTTATTATATAACAAACAAAGCAAAAATATAATACCTAGAATTTCTTTTAAAAAGGAAATAGAAATCCCTTGTAAGAAGCCAAGCTAATTTTTTTAATGAATTATTGCCTCTGTGGCAAATTATTTTGGTTGGAGAGTATCTCACTGCACTAGTAACTATTAAGAAGAACTTATTTTTTTAAAGATTATATACATAGATCTTTGAATAAATTGACATCTTCCTTCCCTGTATTACAGTCTGATATATTTTGTCAACCTTTTCTAGGCTTGCCTTGGCTTGATCTACACCGTGTATGTGGACAGCCTGAATGTGTCACTG
The DNA here is from genome assembly GCA_013397295.1 of Polioptila caerulea. NCBI lineage: Eukaryota > Metazoa > Chordata > Aves > Passeriformes > Certhiidae > Polioptila > Polioptila caerulea. The sequence continues at coordinate 424,842 of VYXF01013035.1, forward strand.
GAGACTCTCATTGCAAATCTGTGTTCATGCCTTGTCCCTGCTTCTGGAGGGTCTCAGGTAAGTGGAGGGGGGGAAAGGGTATTTTTCCAGTTAATTTAATTTATGAAGAAAACAAAAAATAAATTCTTGAGATATTTTTGAAGGAAAAAAGATCATAGTTCAGCTGAGTGCTTTCCCTGTGGCCTGTGAGTGCTTTCCCTGTGGCCTGTCTTCTAAAGACAGCAAAAATTCCATTCCAGGATAAGGTCAAAGGGTTAATTTTGTCACCGAGTTGGCTTTTACAGGGCACATTAACAAATTAAGCAGTTTGTGTAAGTTTAGTTTTTAAATAATAGTGTTCAGGAATATTTTTTGCTTACTACAAAAGTTGTTGTAAAGGTTTTTTTCTTTGACATTTTCTAACATAACCTTCATATCAATTCATTTATGCATTGTTTTTCCTTGATGGGATTCAGAATTCCACTGTTATTTCTTTGATAACTCATTTAAATTTCTATTTTCATAATTTGTTTTCTAAATGCTAAAAGGTAACTCAAATGTGGTGTCCTCAGAGGAAATAAATATTACAAATAGCACATGCCTTAAAAAATTAAAATAAAGTTTTCTAGCTAATAGACTTGTGCTTTTCACTTGTGCTTTCTGTGAGCAGAAAGTCAGGTTTGTTTCTTGATTTGCTTCTTATAAATTATTCCTATACATTCGTGGATTTTTGATAAGCCAGTTGAGTCTTCTGTGTTTGATTTTTGCTTTATGTTGTGACACTGATGGGAAGTCATGGTCCTTATTATGAGACATACCAGAAAACTGTGTGAATGTGTGTGAACTGTGTGAATGGCAGCATTTTCAAGTCAATTACCTACACAGCTTCCTACTCAACCTATGGATTTTCAACCCCCTTGAAATCCTACAGCTCTCTGATTCTGTTCTGGTTTTCCCAGAGCCCTGGCTGCTGTGGAACTTCTCTTAGTGCAGAAAGTGGCAGAATGTCCTGTCAGCTTAGTCAAGCTCTACCTTACTGCCCTCCAGGCCTCCATCTCTCTGTTTTTTCTATCCTAGGCTTTTGGCTTTGAAGGGGAGTTATCAGATTTTATCTCTTCATCAGAAACCCTCTTTTCAAGTGGTATTTGAGCCTCATATTTTTGGTTTTGGTGATCCACTTGAACTTCTGGCTCTGCTTCTATCCTTTCTTTTTTCTCCCTGTCCATAAATGCAACTTTTCTCACTGGCTGTTTGCTCTGCTAGAAGAGGAAGGGAAAGTCATGTTCCTCTGGTTGTTCTTCCTTCTGCTTTCTCTCTTCAAATAAAATGCTCACTCATTTCCAACTTAAGTTTGCTACTGTCAAACTGTCATTAAAATCAGAAATTAAGTGCTTCTCTTTTCTTTCTTAAGCCTTGTGCTTCCAGGGCAGAAGGTGAATTATAGTGAGTTATATCCCTTAGAGTGGGAACACAATTGTAGCATTTGTTTCCAGAAGCAATCAGCTGTGAAATGGGTTTCTGACCTGCACCCAGGCCTGCTGCTGCTGAAGTGCTGGGGCAGAGCATCTCTGCTACAGCTCAGGGACTTGGTTGGGTTTCCTGGGGAGATTTTTGGTTTGAATTACCTGCTGTGCAGCAGCCAGAGCTTGCTGCCTTCCTGCATTCCTCACCTTTGCTGCTATACAGAATGAAGATTTACCACACAGAAGTTCCCCCCAGCCCATGGGAGTCTGGTTAGAGGTAACTGCTTGGCATCACTCACTGCTTGAATACCATGTGGATTTGCTCACAGGAAAGCCAAGGGTATTTTGCAATTGTGGTGCTGTTTGGGATGTGGTACTCAAGTGCACTCCTTTCACTCCCATTTCCTGCCTCCCTCCAGGGAGATATGTTCTTGTGCTGGAAAGGTAGCTGAGGTTGTAATTCTACTTTAATGTGCAGAGCAGGAACACAGGAAGAGCAGAAATGTCCTCTTCAGTACCCACATGTCACAAATATGTTCATACTTTATACACTCATAGAAATAATATAGATAGCAAAGAAATTCCATTAGTAATCCTGTACATTTTTCTGATTTAAATGGATTTTAAACCTTTTTTTTTTCTCTTGGGAAGTTTTTTATTGTATTAATAGAAATGTACTATTAACTGCCTTCAAGCCATAACTAAATCAGTGTAAATGCAGTGGAGGCACTGTCATGCTCTACGTTCAAGGAAACAGATCAGTGTCCCCAAATTATATTTCAGATCTCTGTTTGACTTTAAATTTCTGTAGACAAAAGAAATAATTTTTGCAGTATGAATCACTTATCTGTATGATGACAGATTGTTCATTCCATATAAATTAAATTTTTTTAAAAACTTCTTTTTACAGAAATTGTTTTCTTTGGGAGCTGGAGACCGACAGCTGATACAGACTCCTCTACACGATAGCCTCCCTGTTACAGGCACCAGTGTGGCTCTTCTCTTTCAGCAACTGGGTATGTCTAGGTCTGCTTTGAAAAAAAAAAGTAGTTTTCTAAATTATAAAATGAGGTATTTTCTGTTCTAATTCAATTCTAATCATGTGCCAAGAATATGGTAAATATTAATTTCTTTTGAATGAAAGAATGATTAACTGTGCTTTTACACCATAATCAGACATTCAGAGAACCTTTTTGTGCAGCCTGCCTATGGTAAGTTATCTCCAGTATTAGAGAATCATGGAATTGTTTGGGTTGGAAGGAACCTTTAAAGGTCATCCAGTCCAATCCCACCGTGTAGTATCTGTGAGTTACTGGGGGCAGAAGTGAGCGTGGCCCCTGTGTAATCACAAAAACATTCATGTAAAAAGATTCCCTGCCCCACTCCCCCCAGAAAGTTCACATAGTTCTGTTGTTATCTGTTACTCCCAATCCTTCAAAAAGATGCTCTAACACAATCCTCATCAAATGTTTCCTTGTTCATTACAATTACAACGTTGCATCACTGTTACCTGGGTACCTCAGCACTGATCTTGTCTGCCATTAAATCCTGATGCTTTTAGTCTCCATTCCATTGGTTTGTGAAGTGACTTTGAATCATAAACTTGTAGCAGCCATGGGTAAGGGCACAATTAATAATCTTCTCTGAAGCTGTGAACCTCAGTTTTACTCTCAAGCAACCAGATGGCCTCAGGATGTGTGCTGTCATCCATTCTTCTCTCAGACAGAAAAACAATAGTGAAGAACACTAAGCTTTCTGTCACAGAAAGCAGTATCAGATCTGATGAGCTCAGTGCCATCTCCTACCTAGGATGATTTAATTGCATCCTTCCAAAAAGAATATTATTTCAAAAGGAAGAGTTTAATTTTTTTAATAGTAGTTTAAATAAAAGAAAAATTGTGGCTAACATGGTATATAGGTGCTACTTAACTTCATCTGTTCTGTAAGTTTTTACTTGGCTTATTATGTCAAGATTCCTTTATGATTGCTCTGATCAGATTGCAGACAATGTTTGGGATATGGACAGGCCTAAAGGTTTTCCCCCTTTTTTGAAGACATAATGTATGGTGTGAGGTACCATAAGTATAGCAGGTTACACCTTGTGGTGTGGTTTGTTTGTTCTGTAAGTCTAGTGTGTGTGATAATTAATTTGAGGCAGTTTTTAGTCAGTTCTAGTGAAGGTTGTTATGAATGCACAGTTCAGAAAACATCAAAGAAAGTGAGGCTTTCAGTTAGTTCTTAGGTAACTACCCTGTCTTCTGGCACCTGGCTTTTGTATGGCAAATTGGGATTGGAGTGTTCTGTCACAGGCTCAGGCTGAGGAAAACAAGGACAAATCTGAAAAGTCGTGTTATGCATCAGATTTATAGAGGAGAGCCATGAAGATGGAGTGGGAATGTAAATATGTGGAAGAGAAAACTGAGGACCATCTTTTTCTCTTGTCTTACTGAGAGCATATTTTGCAGAGCAGGTTTTAAAAATTCCTCTGGTTGTCTATAGAAAGGAATATTAAAACTTTCATATGAGAATTTAGCATTTCTTTCAAACACATACGGTTAAATATTGTTAACCCCATGTTATTAGAGGGTTAATATATACAGATGGATGTCATGTAAATTCTTAAATCTACTGTAGCAGAGTACTGAAGAGTTTGAAGTTTTACCAGGACTAGATTGTTGTGCTAACCATTAAAAGTCCATTACTTTTATATTTTGAATTTGTGTCATTCCTTATTAGCTCCCATGCACTTTCCAATATCTATACCCTCGATTTACTCTTAGTCTACCATCTCATCCTTCTTTTCCCATAGTCCATTAGCCTTTTGCTGTCTGTTTGCTGTGATTTTGCTGCTCTTCTGCTTTATTTTCTCCTCCTGACTTCCAGTCAGTGTTTGGAGGTTCTATCTTTGTTGCTTTGTGAGTCAGTAAGCCCATGTTCACCAGATGCCTTTTCTAGTCATAGTGCACATAAGGATATGAAGATCAGTAGAAGGAGGGGGAGAGGAAGGGAAATAAGGAATGAAAACTCAGTGCTCAGTTTTCTAGTTAATGATGGTTCAGCTGGCCTGAAGAAGGGAGACACTGAAGGAAGTGCATGGTTATCAAACTGGGCAAATCTTGTCACGAGAAGCTCATGGGCTTACATCCTGTTTCCCTGAAGGAGATCATGCAAGCTCATGGACCAAAAGAAGAGTTGGCTCCCTTCTTTTCTATTCCAGAAGAACTTTGTCTTTTACAAGACTGTAAGAACTGTCAGGAGTAGCTTGTCTAATGGCCTTGTGTGGGCCCTCTTTCTGTGTCTCCCTGTGCTTTGGTGTAGCAAGGGTGGTATAGTTGCCTGGGATTAGTTAAGGAATGTGCGAATAAGTTGGCAGGTAGATTTTTTTTTTTTTTTAAACAAGTACTTGAACACTTTTCAAAAGGCTGCTTTTCTCACCTTCTATTTCTGACCACTGATTTTTTTGTTTCTTTGTGTTTTAGGGGGTTGTTTGGGTTTTTTTCCCTCATGTGCCTCAGATGCCAGTATATCTAAGTATGTGGGGATACAACACAATGGTAGAATTGTCTTGTGTCTCAAAGGACATGAATTAGAAAATGTTTGTGTTTTCATAGAGTACCTCACTTTCCAGAACAGCACAAGATTCCATTCCCATGTAGGTGGTGGGCTGTCATCATGTTCTTAGTGCCAAGGCTTGTTAATTCCAAATTTCTGTTTGGACTTGCTAAAGAAAGTGTTGTTAATACAGCCACACGTGCCTCTTTGCAATGGTTGTTAACTGTAAAAGGAGAGCCAGGAGATATGAACAGGCTGTTTTAAATAAATTCTCATTTATTCTCACCTTTCATGTAGTCTTATGAAGAGTTAAAGGCCATGAATCCAGAAGAGTGTGGTAGAACCTACTGGCTCATCCCTTTGAGAGAAAGTTTATTTTCCTAAGATAAAGCCTAATTCTTTCAGCTGGAGATCACAGCGGAACTTGTCGGAAGTTTTTGTGCTTCTTGGAGCAATGCTCACACTTGCTCTGTTTCTCTTGCAAGGTTGGAACAGGAGCTTAATATGTTTTTGTCTCTACAACCTGGGCTAAAGCTTTCTGCTGCTGTTCAGTGCTTTATTGGCAGCTGTTATCCCATCCAACTCATGTTCAGGACACAAATATTGACCAGACCAGTTGTCAAATAACGACACGTTCAGTTACTTCTCTGCTGGTACAAATCACTTCATCCTATCTCAATTATTAATAGAAAATTGAAGGGTAGCTCGAAAAATATTTGTGAACCACATTAATCACCTTTTTAAAAATAGCTCTTTCTTGGAGGAAGGTGGGCAGCAAGACAACATGTATCACTATGAATAGATACAAAAGTAATTTCAACATTTATTTTGAGAAATATTGTGCAATTGCAGCCTCATCACGCTTTTTCTGCTTGGCAGGATAACACTGTGTCAGCAGATGACCCTCCCTTTATTACCAAGTCCACAGCATATCTGGAAACAGACCTTATTTGTGCTTAGGCGTTAAACTACGGTTGGGAAAAATATCCCCAAAGGTTTTAAGCTTAGTAATGAGGAACAGCAGTGTTTGACATTTTAAATCATGCCTTCTTTTTTTCTTTTTTTTTTTTTTTAAATGCCTAATATATAGGAATAGTGTGACAAAACCCAGGCCTGTAGGTGCATCACTAGAAATTATTTAATCAACAAAGGATTAGGTAGAAAAACAGCAATCATAAAGTTACTTTTAAAAATTATGCATGGTAGCAAGAAGGCTTTCAATGCTCCTCTATTTCTTGCTGTCCATTAGTAAGCTGGTAGATATCTATAGAAGCTTCAAAATGCAGTAGCTTTCTTCAGGCTCAAAGGAGATTTAGGTTATATTTAGGTTATGTTTCTCTCCTGTCTCACTGCATTAACTGTACATTCCTAAGTTTCTGCCTTAAGCTCTTTTCTCCAGACTCCAACCCTACTTGCCTTCTCCACATGGGTATTCAGCAGTGATATATGCAGTCCTTTCAATCTGAGACATACACCTCCAGCTCCCCAAGAGGCAGCTTTTTTTCAGAAGAAGCCAGGGCAAAAAATTAGTGACCTAAGGAGCAAAACAGAAACCTAAGGTTTAGCCAACACTTTTGATTTTTGCACGTTTCAAGGACTGGTAGTATGAATCACACTGCTAAGCTGAGCTGAACAATTATGAAAATTTATTTTCCTGAAGGATTTCTTTCTCCCTTCCAAACACTTAATCAAAGACAAAAGAGTTTTCCTTCCTTTCCTTCTTGTTTAGTCTCATATCAGGTCTATTTTCCTTTGTCCTTATTTCCCCTGTTGTTTTGTTTGCCTGTGCTTGTTTTCCTCCTCATATCTTAAATTCACCACTCAAGTATTTTCAGTAAAATCATACTGATTTTTGTGTTAAAAAGAAAGTAATTTCTCAAGTGATGAAAATGACACTTTGAAGTAAATGCAGCTTTGAATCTTCTGGATGAAGACACAAGTAAGGGTGCTTTGGAATCCAGGGCTGTGTAGAATTGACATGAAATAGGTGCAATGACACGAACAGGAATGGTCGTGGTAGGTGGAGCCAGGTTGCTTGGCAAGCTTGTCTTTGGTTTGTCCAAACTATGATGTAACTGAAAGTGTTAAACATCATTATCCAAAAGCCTTTTGATGTGTCTCAAAATATTTTTAACTAGAAATTGTGTGTGTATCATTAGACAGTATATGAAGCCTCTAAAAAAGAGTACTTAAAAATAAGGTAATATAGTTGAAGACTGCAGTGTCATTAAATATCTGTAATTCCAGATCTCAAAAGTGATTGATTTATTAAACTTCTAAAGATTATTACAGTTGCACAAAACATAAATACTAGGGCAGATGTTTGTGGTGATGGCAGAGTTCCTAACCAGGGAAGTACTTCAGTACAAGCACTTTAAAATGCTCCACTCCAGCCTTGATGTATTTTCTTAATGTGACTATTCAATTCCAAATTTCAACACTGTGACTTGGGACTGAGAAGTTCAGAGTGTTCTCTGTCCTTTTGCCCTGCTTGCATGTTCTTGCCTTTCTTTTGCATCAGAGCAGATACTTCTCTGATACCACAGAGAGCTGCTTAAAATTAAATAATTAACAACAACAAGCAAGCAAAGAGAAGTGAATTATTTTCCATGTTCCCATGGAGTGACACTGATGGAGATGATTTTTGTTGGTTTAAATAGTCATGGAGCCAAACCCTGTTACTGTTATATGGTGATAAATCCTGTCAAGACATAATGATGGGATCATATTTTAACTGTCATACCTGTTAAAAATTTTTTGGAGTTGTGTATTCAAGTGTACAGAAGTAAAAGAAGTTCTGTTTTTTCTACTTTTTCAGATTTTCTAGAAACTAATGGATAATTATGGCAATTTAGGGGGTTTTTAATATAATTAATTTACTGTAATTGTTTTGTGTTCAGAAATTTGTTTGGACAAGATCTTAATTGCATCAGCATTATTTTAATTATTTTTAACTGAGGTAGGCTGTTCCAACTCTGTTTGGAAGTAGATATTTGTATGTGCCAAGAGATTTTAAACTGACAGACACTTTACAGCTTTGGTTAACTGGTGGAAACCACATTTTTAGGATGGTTCTGTAGTTGTGCCAGTATCACACAGCAGATGTTCTGCTCTCAGAAGAACTCTGTGCACAGGCTGAGAGTTGAGCAGGCTCTGTCCTTGGTTCTTACAAGTCCCATTTCCTTTGGAAGCGGATGGCCTGGCCCTGGGCAGCCCCCAAGGCCCTCCTGGCAGGGCTGTGCTCGAGGCCAGCACAGCTGGGCACAGCTGGGCAGCTTTGGCTCAGGCTGGGAGGGAAGAGCTGTGTGAAACATGGGAAAAGGAGAAGGAGCTCCTTGGCCTCTTGGCCTGGGCGCTGTCCTTAGGCTCAGCCCGTGCCCCCAGGGCCTGCCCGAGCCGCGATTCTTGTGCCAGGCAATGCCCGCTCTGACCTGTGGGCTGCTCATCCTGCCTGGGTCTCAGGTCACCCTCATGGCCTGGGCTTGCCTCGTGGTCACTGTGGCTGACCTGGCCGTGCCAGCCTGGCTCCCTGACTGCCTCAGACCCTCCATGCCTATGGCCTGGGCTGGCTGTCACCAGACCTTCCCAGCCCATCTTCTCTGGGTCCCCCAATGTTCTTTGGTCAGGGCACTGCCCCTTCCCACCTTGCTCCATACTTCTGCTCTAGAGATGCTGATCCCGGGCAACTGGTGGTTCTTCAGCTTTTACTGCTTACTTTGGAAAAGTCTTGAGCTGATGCTTTGGTGTTAGTTCTTCACACTAAGTTTTGTTGCCTTTGATGCTAAAAATCAAGCTTTGTAAGCCCTACAAGCGATGTAATCGTGCACCACAACTTCCTGGTATAATTTGATTCTAGGGAAGAGAACAAGATTTTAAAGTTGTATTATTTTCTTGATCTTAAAATAAGAACTCTGATCATTTTCTGCGTTCTGCACTGCCTTCATCTGTTAACTGTCTTCCCAACACCCTGCCTCAGAAATTGTGATGTGAGCTACTGGGGCTATAAACAGTGCAGGTGTCCAGCCTATAGAGCAATATAAACAGTACAACCTTAGTGTGATAATTAGAAAATACCTATCAAATCAAAGGGAGAAAACTTGAATTAAGGTCTGCCTCAAGTTAGTTTATTTTTGTGATAGCTAATTTTTAAACTCAGTAGGACATGCTATACTTTACAGTTTTATTCTGAATGAAAGTAAAAGTAGCCCCGCTGCTTAAAAAGTGTAGCTTCCTTTAGAAAACATAAATTGCAAAGTAAGGTAGAGTCTGAAATTATTATTTAAATTGTTGGTCATGTTATAGCTCATACTGGCTTCTAGAGGCTGCTTTTTGAACAGTGTTAGGGTTTTCTGCTGTACTCTATCTTTTTAGTTTACTCTCTATCATAGACCACGTGTATTTACCATTTGCTGCTTTTTACATCAGTATTGTTCAGGGGGAAGTCACAAGTTACAGAAACAGGTGAGCACCAAGAACAGGCTCATACAAAAAGATCATGAGTTATTTAAGGTTGGCAGTTAAAAGGTAATTCCTAACTGTAGGGCGAGAAACATCCTGAAACACTTTCTTATTGGAAATAGTAATGTAAAGCATTATGAGTACATTTAAGATGAACCTCTATCAATCTGGGGTTGTCTGATATAGCCATGATAGGAAAAGGCTGGACTCTTTCACTGTTTATAGACCCTTCAGTCCCACATTTCTAAATCCAGGATATATTAAAATACCCAGAATTTTTGCTCTTGGCTTCGTTTGTTGACACTTTGAGTAATGCTTTCTGTAATAAAATAGCTTCTCATTATTTTAATTCTGGTTTAGGGGAGATAAAATGTTCAGCCTCTCATGTAATGTATTTTATGCCAACAGATGACAATACCAAATTATGGTATAAATGGGAAAAGACATTCCTGATGAATATATATGTGTATTTGTATGGCTGGGAGACATTATGGAAGGGTCACTGCACAGTCAGCACGTGAGCTGGCTTATACTTGTTGACTAAGAAAATCCTGGTGTCTTTGACATACAGCAAGAATATTTTAATATTTCAATATGTAGGGCAGCAGAGCAATGAGACATTTAATCTGCAGAGCATATGAAGAGTCCAAATGCAGGCGTTTTTTCAGTACAGTAATGCCTCTAACAGGGAGATGCAGTAAGGGTTGATGTGGTGCCCTTTTCACATCTTATCTTTGTTATAAAACTTCAGTGATATGAGCCAGAACTTATTTTTACTCTGTCAGGTTGTTTACAAACTTCTCACCCAACTCACTTAATTTCTTTCCTCTCCATGAAACAGCATGTATCCTGTGATGGGAACATATATAAATTTTGTTGGTTCTTAGCAGCATGTGTAATTAAATGAGGACTGTTTTATTGAAGTATATACACTTCTAATCAGTGTTTGATCTTAATAATTGTATACTCTCCAGCCTATGGGACCTGGCATCACATGAGTGGATGCTGTTGGCTTATGTTCTAGTTTCAGTTTAAATCCCACTGGCTGGTGAGCTGCAATTAGCTCCATAACCCAGCCAAAGAGAATTTACTATTCAAGCTTTCCAAGTAGATTTGTGTAGTTCATCAAAGAACAAATAGATTATGAAGGGATTTGATGTGGCATTTACTGCTAATGGGGCCTTACTGCTGCAAGAGCAGAACAAAAGGAAAGTGTTCTTTTAGATGCTGTTGGAAATAAAGGGACATTGTGATGGTGAGTTTTATACAGAGACTCTTCTGCACTTCCAAGTAAACACACTTTATGGACAGTCACTGAGGCTTCATTTCCCCAGCAGCATAAACTGCCAAGCAGATGATCCTGTCTGGAATGCCCGCTTCCAGCTGCACAGTGCTGCCCCATCTCCTTTGCCAAAGTGGTGCCTGACCCAGCCATGCTGAGCAGTTTTATCTCACCAAGTTAACAGAAAACGTTTGGAGGGTGGAAGGAGGGCGAGTCTCTGGTTTCTGTCTGCAGTCTCAGGTTGTGGTTTGCTGCTGTGGTTAAATCAGCCTCCTGGCCAAGGGCTGCAGTGAGAACAGACCTCTCAGCTGCCAGCCTGAGCTTGCTCACTCTGGTGGGCTTTGCTGCAGCTGTAAGGAAAGCAGCAGCAGCCCTGTCAGAGAGAGCCATTAGGGCAGATTGCAGTCAGGTAATGCCCAAGTATTCCTTCAGTGCATCCTGCTCTCTGTTTCTGTTTGTTTGACATGTGCTGAGGTGCTGCAGCTGTGGTGGCAGGAGTCTGAAATGAGTTGAAGGCACTACAGTTCTTATATCCAGTATTTCTTGCAGTGTTCAACGTTTTTCAGCACAGCAGAGCACACAACATAAGGTGCTCCCTTATATCCACTCTGAACTTGTATTACTCTTTTAATGAGACAAATGGTGCAGTAGTTTATTTTAAGTAAATTATAAATCTGAGAAAAAAGAGTTACCTGGCATAAGTAAGTGTTGTGGTTTAAGGACAGGTGTTTGTTAAGGAAGGCAGGAGCCTCCCTTAGAATGAAGGATGTAAACCCCTTCCCTCTGAATTATTGTAATTTTGGATTTAAGGGGCTCTCAGGCAAAGATACAGGAATAGGAGTAACAGTTCTTTATTAGGAGAACTGAAATAAAACACAACACACATGCTGTATTACAAAAGAAACAAACCCACTGCCAGAGTCAGAATCCAACCTGACACCCTGTGGGTCAGGGTGTTGGTGGCAGTCCCATTAAATGGTGGCTGCAGCCCTCCTGGAGTGGCAGATGTGGCTCTGTTGGAGCAGTGATCCTGTAGAAAGGTGCAGCCCTCTGCTGAAGGTCCAGTGGAGAGAGATGGGCCTGGTCTTCCTTTGGGAGTCCAGTGGAAAAGGCTGCTTGTTCCAGGTAGGAATGCTTGGCTCCTTCCAAAATGGATGGAGCATTTCCCAATGGGATGATGGAATTTTATCAGTGGACTCAATGGCCCATGAGCAGAAGATCTCTCCCTGGAGGGAGGATGGGTGTGGAAGAGATAAAGAAACTGCCCCAGCTGGTTTTGAACAGCTGGCCCATTTACAGAGGGTTACCCTGCCCCAGTTCTAACAGATGGGGATGGAGTACACACACTTTGGTTACGTTTTGCAGTGCAACCCATGACAGTAAATAAACTTGAATCTATGTATTTGATCAAGTGCTGTTGTTAGGGAGTTTGTTTTTTAAAAGGAAACATTTTGAATAAGAGAAAAAAAATATAGATTACACTTTGCTCTATAACAATTCAATGAAATTTACTTAAACTATTAGGTGAAAATTCGTTTTGAGATATTTGAGAAGAGAGTTTTCTATTTACAGCAGGACTTCAGAAAACACATCTCAGAAGAGTGTAAATAAATTATTGTTTTTCAGAGATGAACAAAATGTGAGCTCCAAAAAGCAAATGTATAATAAATACACAGATTTCCCAGAGACACAAAAGAAGCTTGTCTCTGCTTGTAGAAAATACTGAAAGGGATCCTACTGGGAGCAGATTGCTTTTGTTTCTGTTTTTGCTGGTGTGAGTGCAGGCAGAACTTTTCTCACTATTCCGATGCAGACTTGGTAGCTATCAAATCATAAGAACTTGCAAAACTGCAATTTCTAAACTTTGGTTTTAATACTGATGGTGAGAGGAAAAGAAAAACATTTCTGTAGGTCTTCCATACATTCGGTCTTGTAAATTCCCATTTAAAGTTTTGCTCTTTCGTTGCATTTTGGGCTGAAGTATCACTGTCTCAGGAGGTCAGGAAAATCTCAGAGTTTGACAAAGAATTTTCAAAATTTTGTAAATGTTTTAAAGAGAATCCTTTAGAGACCTTTAGAGAAAATAAAGTGATTTTTAAAATTTTTCATAGTTACACTGTTTCACAGTTTCTTCAATTGAATATTTGTCCTTTTATGCTCCATGAATATCAGCCAACAGTGGCTGAAGGTGGCTCTTACAGAATATCCTAATCAGCCACGTCTGTTCTGGTTGGCTTTGCATTTATTTAGTTTTGTTCATAAAATACATCTGTAGTAATGCTCCTTGAGAAAGACTTCAGAGTCCTTCGACAGGAAACAGGTATGTTTGCAGTTCCTTGTGTATCCTTGACCATTTTTCCTGTGTACAGTTCAAGAAAGACAATACTCTTCTCATTCTTAGATACTGACTTTCTAAGGATCCTACTGGTATTGCCCTCACTCTAAATTGTTTTGTTAAAGAACACTTTTTCTGCTTCAAGTGAATCCAGACAAATTATGAAATCTTAAAAACAAATTATGTTGCTCAAAAAAAATTTAATGCTCCTTCTGAATTTTAAAATATCTGTTGGTGGCTGAACAGAATCCTCCTTTACCTTCTACCATCTAGGGATCAATTTGGAGGGATTGTAAGCTGCTCTATTTTTGATTACTTAAATGCATCGGAAGTTGCAAATAAGTTCTCAAATCTCAATTTTGGATTTGCTATCAGGATACAAAGAGAGTTTTGACTAATCAAACTTCTATAAATTTTATAATGGGTGCTTATTTTTATGACATGTATTTTGATGTATGTGGGGAAAAAGGTTTCACAAAACATTTGGTTTAAACAATAAAACCATCATTCTTGAAAGGGCAATTCTAAAGAATGAATGAAAGAAATTCACCTGTAAAAATTTCTAGGAATGTGAGAATCTTTCAGTAGCACTCTCCCACCTCTGCTTCTGGAAATTGGGCAGCATTTCCATTCATTCGTGTGTATCCACTATCACAGTCCACTCAAAATTCTTCTGTAGAATTTCATTGAGTTTCTGTTAGTGTGGACCTCTGAGGATTACACAGAAATTCTGTATCCTGATATTAGTAATTATACAGGTAATAAGCAATTAGTACACATATTACTAGCACTTACATAGGATTACTGTTTACCTTTATGTTTTCTTTCAGGGTTGGAACAGTAGATACTTATGGGACAGATATCCAAAATAAATAGCTTCCTATTTTAATTACCTTTCTAGATAACTAAATCACTGAGCAGAAGATGAGATGTGAAATCAGACAAGAACTTCAACCATATTTCAGCAGAATAGACTGTTACTCAGATCTCAACACCTGCATGCATATAGCAACACACAGGAGGAGAGCAAAGCCTTCTGGTTTAATTTGATAGTTAACAGTTCAATATTTAGAAATAGTACTTACTACCTTCCCTCTAGGAAAAAATGTTAGGCTCATATCTGATTTCTGTGAAGATTCTTCCCCTTAAATAAATCTCTTTTTTTGGTAGCTATGAAACATAACCTGTTTATATGGGCCAGACATACAATCAGTGGCAAACTTTTAACTGGTAATGAGAGTTATGTTTGTATATTTCTGTAATTCAGCTTACTGAAATTTTCACATGAAATTGGCATTTACCTCCCTGCCCTGTGAATACTTTCTGTATGTGAAAGAGTTATTTTTCTGCTTTACCTTCCTATCTTTTCTGCTTTGTCAAGAAAATTCACTTAACACAGTCATATTAATCTTGAGCTTATCAATCTCCCTTTGGGTATGTAAAGTTTTAAAATACGCATAAGAAATGGTATTGCACTTATCTTTTTCAGGAATGGAAACCTTATCTAAATCTTCTATTAAAAATTGTATTTAGCTTTATCATTGTCTCTGGAATAAAATTTAGTGATCGTGTTCACTCAGTGTATTGGCAGAGTTGTATTTGGAGGCTCAAGAAAGCCAAAGGGCTTTTGCTGCTTCTTTAAGCAGGTCTGCAGAGGGATTTAAGGAAATTGGCAGGAATGGGGTGATATCAATGTGCAAATGTTGACAGACAGACTGTTTTCCTGAGCAGATCATATGTTGTGCTTAATCCCTGTTGCTTTGTGCCTGTGTAATTTAGGGTTTGGAGAACAACCATCTGCTGGACTCAGTGTTGACACAGCAGAGTGGATACTGCTGAACTTTGAGGGAGTGATAGCTGTAGGAATATTTATCCATCAGCTGAAGGCATCTTTTTTGTATATATCTCCTCATTTTCACAGTCCCTTTGATAGCTTTTAATGGTCAATTGGCTTTTGTGGTGTTTATACCAGAATCTTTCTATATGGTCCTCCTGTTTCCTCTTCCCACCCTCCCCAGACACTGGTTTGTAGGGAAGCCTTCATTCCACCCTTCTTACAAAGAACATGCAGAATTCAGGGTTTAGAATCTGAATTGCCTTCGGATCAGTTCCCAAATCAAAAATGCAGCTCTAAGAATGGAGGTTGGCTTCAGTAGTGCATGTCACACCCATGTTTCCTTCTGTGGGCTCAGAATTGAGGATGAATTCGTGAAATGTTGGATTCTTTGAGTGCATCTCAGCTGAAGGCTCCATGCTGTAGGGATTGCTTCTCTTCCTCCTGAGTCTGACAAAGCCCAAATAAGTTAATCTCTTGGGGTACTCATCTAACTCATGTCCTCTGTTTCCCAGCCAAAAAGCAGGATAAATTAACCCTCCCAAAGCTCTCTGCTGGCACACCCAGATTGCTCCCCATTTGTGGGCAAGCTTGGCTGTGATTTAATCGTGGGGTGTGCAGTCCTGCTCCAATAACAGACCTGCATGCTTTCCTAAATGCAAATTGGTCCTGAGCTGTGTGACATAGCAATCATTTGGGTTTCACCCTGGGTCGTTGATTGGAGATAGTGAGTGAATTTTGGGCAGACAAATCAATGCAATTTGGCACGGATTACCTATGTGAGTATTGAGTACAATTGTTGCCTCTTATTTACTAGCTAAGCTTGTATTTTGGTCATTAGCAGAGTTATGCAGCCACATCTAAAAATAAATATGAAAAGAGTTTTGTTTTTCTCTACCATTTTCCTAGTTATCTTTAGAGCTTGACACTGCCTGGCACAGAACTTGTACTATGCAGTCTCCAGTGGCCTTTCAGAAAGGCTTTTCAGGCTTTGTTGACCTGTTTCCTGGATTAGTCTGGCTAAGTTATGGATTATTTTGTCTACTAAGCTTTTTCTTGTGTCCAGCAATTCAAGAATGGCATATTGGCATAATAATCTATTCATCTAGTTGAGTTTCTGAGTCCATATCTATAACTTTACAAAAGTCTAAAGAAGTGGTAATATTTTGATTTCATGCAGTATAGAAGACAGTAACTTGTCAACTAGACTTTGTGTTTGTTTTTTTTTTTTAATCATGCTTAAATAAGAACTTAAATTCTAGAACAACAGGAAGCAGGCAGAATGATACATTTGTTGATGTAGGATGTCAGATAATTTAGTACAAATTACAGATTCTTTAAATACTTGAAAACAGTGAAGGTCAGGAAGCCTCCATTCAAAATTTTCCAGCGTATGTATAATATTTTACAGGATGTCTGTCTGTAGACTGCAAAGGAGTAATCTGTAAAAATCAACTTGTTTGTTGTTTTTCATGTTGTCTATTTATGCCCTGACAAATGAGCATCGGATGTAGTGTGGAGTCTGCAGAGCAGCAGAGGGTTCAAGGTTACAGACAGACACGATTGTGTCTTGCAGCACAAGGAAACTGGGCTCAGGCTGTTACTTGGAATGGTTTGTTTTCAGTAAACAGCTTGGAAGGCTTGAAACAACACCTTGGTGTCTTCCTCAAACAATTTAATCAATGGCTTCAATGGTTTAGAAAAGGAAAGTAATCAGAAGTCCTACTATTTATAATTTCTTTGACTCGATCAGATGAAAGTTTCCCTCAGAGTCATTATTCTGCTGATATTCCTGTTTCTAAGTACACATGGGGCAATAATTTTGTATTGAATTAGTGGCTGTCATCTTGAAAATGAGAAAATTCCAGATTAGCTGTCTGTATTGCACACCTAATTTCATTTATATTATGTGTTTTGTATTTTTCTGTATTGCATACAGGGCATTTAGAGAAAGAAAGGAAGAGGGAGAGAGAAGGAAAACACTGGTACAAAGAAGCTGTGTGGGCTCTACAAGCTTTTCAGTCAGTGGAAGTGGTTAGCCTGGCTTTTATTGTCCCAGTGTGTTAAATGCTCTCAAGTTTGGTCTCTTCATAAGTTCTGCAAATAAAGCAATGTTTTTCTCTAGCTCAGCACATCTGGGGCTACATCAGGTGCATTCATATCAGTAAACATTTCAAATTCACCTTCCATGGCCAGTTAGAATGTAGTGAACACCTGGGAGACCAACTCCCGGAACGTAATTGAAAACATGTTTGCAGTTTGTATTCTGCTGTGGGACACCAAGTTTATCTGTGGGAAATAGTCATTTAAAAGTAGTCATTTGTATATCAACTTCTATTGGTGCTGAATAAGATGCACTTACAAGTGCCTTTGTGGAGTAAAAACTTTATCTGTGGCCACTAAAATGCAGCAAAACCAGACTGAATTTCCCTAGTGAAACTATGAAAGCCTCACAAACCAGACCATCACTGCTAAGTAATTTAAATAAACTTTGTGTTCCATTGACTGGACATGCAGAACTTTCTGTAAATTGAAGGTGCTGACAAAATCAATTTCTTGCAGTGGTAAAACCAGATAATAATCAGACAGACATACACTGTTTAACACTATGCAGGAGCATGAAGATTACCTTCATTACTTATACAAAAGTGTATCATTTTACTAGTCCCTAAGAGAGACTGTGATCTACAAACCACTGTTTTCAAATGCTGTGAAGTACTTGCAGGTGTCCTCTTTATACATAAGCAAAATTCTGATTTCCCCTTCATTTATGTTTTTTGTCAGTGAAGTCTTTGCAGAAGTGTTCTGTTATTATGTACCCTGGAGAATTGCGTTTTGTGTTGGTGTCTGATGAGGAAGCCTGTATTCAGAAGAGATTTGAAATTAAAAAGGCTGATCCTGGAGAAGTTTTATGACTTTCAAAGGTGTTAGAATTCAAATACTCCTTCTAGACTCTTGAATCATCATAATTCACAGCAAAATATCTTATAGCTAAAAAGGCTGGGTTTTTTCACAGCTTGGTTTCAATTGAATCTTCTGCATGAGTAAGTGAATGTTCTAATTCTTTCCAAAACAAAGTTTGAACTCGATGACATCCAGAAAATATTTTAGAACTCTTACCTTTCAGAACTCAGGTTTGGGTTTTAAGATGTGCAGAATGGAAAACTATCTCTTTCAAGAATTTTCAATTTGTATTTTGATGACAGGAAGAGTTTTTATAGAGCATTTCATTGTAGCAAATATTTGAGATATTTGTGAGGGTTTTTGATATTATTTTCCTTGGTAATTCCTGCCAAAACGTTATAGGTATTTAGAGCACTGTTTGAGAATCTTTCTGTCTGATTGTAGGAAAAAAATTGTCAGATGTTTAAAAAAATATATATTCATAGATGTCTTAAGGTATTTGGTGTGGAATGAAATGGAGTGAGAAGCCCGGTTGAAAACGAAAACTTAGTTTAAAACAAAAAGTATATTCCAAAATATTCTTTAAATTTTTCTGGGAAAGGAACATGGGCAGTTTTGCAAACAAGGGGCACTTTGAATTTTTAAATTTTTACTGAAACTTTTTTCAAGCAGGCAGCAGTTTCTAGCCTTGTGTTCAAATGTGTGCACACCCCTTGTGCATACACACAAGAAAGGACACTCTGTCCAGTTACCTTCTAACCATTCACTGCTGGGTGCCGTTTCATTCACATCAGGAAACAAATTTGGCTTTTTATCATCATCCTTACCTTGGGTGTTACAGAGCAGTTGGTTTTCTACTGGCACAAGTCTAATTATGCCACTGACAATAACAGCAAACATTTGCAACAGTAATTCACCCAGCCTTGTAATGAAGCCCTCAGTCCTCTTAAACCTGTGCCTTTGGTTGTGTGAGTTCTGTAGGACTCTTGGAGAATCAAGTTTGGAAGCACAAGCTGTTATATTGTTGTTTGACTTTTTTCATCCTAAGAATTAAGTCTTGTTTTCCTAAACAACCCTCTCCAAATCCTTGTCCTGCTGTGTTTATGAACTCTGAGCTTTACTCCAGCCAAGAAAATTTGCATACAATGGAAGAAAGAAGATGTTTGTCAACACATGAAATAAAAATTACTTTAAAAACCCAAAGTGTTAATTTTCACATGAATAGAGTGGCTCTCCATAGTCACACTGCTTTTTGGGGACATTATTGCAAGATAAGCAGTAGCCTTGGGAAGGTAATTCAGGCTGTGTTACTGATAACACAAGCCATGTCCTCAGGGAAGCATCATACATTCCAGCATATTTCAGGAAATTTCATAAATTTCAGCATATCTCACATGTGTCAGGCATGTCTGCTTCTCAGGATGGGACTTTTTTTTAAAGGAAATATATTTTTGGTTTTCCCTGAAAGCACATGGCTTTGTCTCTTAGCTAAATTATACTGTCTTTAAAAAGCCCCAAAAGCATCCCATCATCTGATTTGTAAGTCTTACCCTAAATCAAGTGGGGCTTTTTTAAACATTCAGATCTTCCTTTAAGTGTCTTTCTAATGACAAATAGTGTCTTACTGTCCTCTTTTAACCTCCTGACTCCTAGAATGCTCTCCGTGGACAGGGTATGAATATATTCACTAGGAATCTTTTCATTTTCTTTGGAACTTGGCAGTATGATTTTATTTTTTTTCCCCCCTGCTTGGAGATACAGAGAGGTTTAGAAGTTAAGCCTGGATCAGTGAGCAGAATTGAGGACTGGATACACAGAAGGCTATGCAGAAGATGCACCTAATACTGTTTGAAGTCATTATTGAGCATTGCTGGGATTTGTGCTGAGAAGTGGAAATCCTTGCAAGTGGTGTTGAAAGGGAGATGTAACACAATATGTCTGAAACATGGAAATACATTCAGATAGTATTTTAGCAACCTGAAAAACAGGAGGAGGCTGCACCAGTTAAATAAAAGGTAGAAAAACTTGGAACTTGGCAATTTATGTGTTTATCATATGCTTTTTGAAAAATCCCATCAGAAAATGGTACATTTTAATGTAATTTTGAAATTTTTGGCGTGTTGTTACAGTTCTTTCTTATTATTTTATTTTTTTAAGGAATCCAAAATGTACTCAGCTTATTCTGTGCCGTGCTTACCGAAAATAAAGTTCTTTTTCACTCAGCAAGTTTTCAAAGGCTCAGTGATGCCTGTAGGGCTCTGGAGTCTTTGATGTTTCCCCTCAAATACAGGTGAGTTAAATTTGGATTCTTTGAACTCATTAAATAATTTTATAACTCATTTTGTAACTTTTATCATCAATACAATTTATTACAAAAACAAACTACTTTTATTTTTTGTTTATCCCAAACAAAAGTTGGGCCATATTTGTTCAAATAAGCAAAGCTATTAATGATGATAGATGGAAATCCTAGTGCGTGCACATCATTAATAAAAATCTGGTTGCATTGTGGCAGTGGAAACAATTAGGGGGGGACTATTCCACCTGCAAATGTAGGGTAGAAACCCTGCTCACAACCCAGAAGATTCTGTGGCTCAAAGATAGCAGCTACATTGGTGTGTATCAGTTTTGAGTCACTGACAAATGTCCACCAGAGAATTAATTTAAGTCAACAAATTAATCCTCTCTAAAAAGCCACAGCTGGATTGAGAATTTTGAAGTGGAAAACTAAAACCTAATGTTAATCAATTTGAATTTTTTAGGAAGAAGGCATCTAATTCTGACTCACCTGTTTTAAACTATGCTTATTTTTTTTAAGAGCTTGTTTTATTTAAAATATTTCAGCGATTGGGTTCATTACAAAATAGAAGAAGAAGGAAAAACTGGAAATTGAGTTTTTGAATATATTTCTTAATGTTTAACTAGTAATGAATGTAAACTTTTAATAACTGTAAATGAGGTGTAGAGATGCATTGATCAATTTAGATCCAGCTCTTGATGTTGTTTTGGTGAACACACCGAGTTTTTTAAATTTTCAGACCAAGTAAACAATACCTAAAATAATGTTCTATGCATGATGTTTAGTTGTCGTTTCAAGATGAAAAACAATACTTCCTTTAGAGACTTGTTACTAATGATATTTTACAAAAGGCTGAAGTGTATGGCCAAAAACTAATCATGTTAATAAAATGAATGTATTATCTATAACTTTAGTGTCCCTGATTACTAACAGGAAGATTTTATTTTTTTTTTTAAGAAAAGAGTCGCCTTATGTGAAAGGACACTCAGAAGCTTTTATTCTATTTCCTTTATTCTTTTCACAGTTATCCCTATATTCCAATTCTTCCTGCCCAGCTGCTGGAGGTTCTCAGCTCCCCCACACCTTTCATCATTGGCGTTCATTCCATCTTCCGCAATGACATTCATGAGCTCGTGAGTATTTGTGCCTCTCACAGCCACAGCCCTGCCCTGGTGTCAGCTGCAGAGCCTTTCTGAGGGCTTTCTTGGAGGTGTTTGGATGGATAATTCACTTATGTTCCAAATATTGCTGTGAGAAAGCAAGGCGAGACAGTCAGGAGAAGAAAAAAGAGAAGAAGCTTTTTTTGTGTGTGTGTGTAAATACATTGAGACTGTAAAGTAGAGGGAAATTGTTTGTTTCTAGTGCAGGAGGGGAAGGAATGGATCCATTTCTGGCTTTGTCATCTATTTGTCCTGAGTTTGAGCAGTTCACTCAGGATTTTCAAGTGTATTCTCAGTTGTTTTATTTTAGCCTTTTTAGGAATATGCTTGGAGAAACTGAACCAGGGTTACAAGAGGTGCTTAGAAACACAAAATTTACTTCCAGTTGCCCCTCACTGTGTTCCTTTGCAAACAGCCTATTGGATATCTCATGTCTTTGAACACAGACCTGGAACATCCAGAAACAAAAGTCACTTTTGAAAGTTCAGCCTAATTCCATTTTCTTTGGTTTAATTTCATTTTTCAGGGCTAGATTCATTAATAGGAAGTATTTGGAGTATTTCCTGTATCAAAAGCATTCTGTACATTAAAGTTGGTACAGTTTTAATTTGTTTTTTTTAAACTTATGTGCAGATCATTGTGCAGAAATTTGAACTGTTGAGTTTTTAAGCTGTGCTCACTGTATGCACTTCTACTCTCTGTCCCTTACAGTTAGATGTAATCATAGCAGACCTGGATGGAGGAACAATTAAAATTCCTGAATGTATTCATCTGTCCCAGCTGCCAGAGCCACTGCTACACCAGACTCAAATGGCACTTTCTCTGGTATGTTGGGATAAAAGCCCCACTTTCCACCCTCTTGCCTATTTGTAAAGAACAGAAATTTCAGTATTGAGCTTTCAAACACACTGGAAATGAGATTTAATAGAATGACTCGTGCAGCATTCCTGTTTTTACAAGGGTTTATTCTCTGTAGTTCAAGTTAATGTTGTCAGCAATAGAAATGTAAAATCTCTTTTCACTGTTCAAGAAGTAGGGATTTTTTTTCTTTGTAATGATTTTTAATAAGAGCATTTGAGCAGCATTATTACTACTCAGTTTTGCTGCCTTTCTGTGTTTATAAATTTATTTCAACTGTACATTTTCTTGAAATGTAACAAATTAGTAACCTTTTAAAATTTATTTGTGTGATGCCCTTGTTTCAGAATTTAGGAATGATGGATTCTACATTAGGGAATCCCTATAAAAAGTACTTCAGATTGTCTTTTTGCTATCATTGTAATAAGTTAGAAATCACCTTATTTGGAGGCTTCTGAGCAAATCTTGTCTTAAACAGAAAAACTTTTAGTCTGTTCATCTGTTCCAGCTGAATTGACTCTAAAATCCCTAATGGTGTTGATCAGTTTCATGGACTGTGATAGGAGTTTTTGATAACTAACTCACCTATAGAAACTTGAAGCTGGGAAGTTAATTCCATCTTTATTTCCATACAATCTTCACAATTTAACTCAATTTTTCACTTGAGGTACTCTGTATCGGTGAATATTAATTTGAAAAAGAAAAAAAAAAACAACACCTTTTTCTCAGCAAAATGAAAGAAAAAAAATTGTGTTTTCAAAATTCTCTAGGTTTTGCATCCTGATTTGGAAACAGCAGATTATGCATTCCCTCCCCCAAGAACAGCTTTATCACACTCAAAAATGCTGGTAAGATTTCTGTCTTATTTTGTGTCTGACTTTCATAAGTGGAAAACTGTTGAAATTTTAGACTAGCTTCCTTTTAAGAATTTGTGTTTTGCTTTTCCACATACTTTCTGGTATTATTGGTGGAGCAAAGAAATGCATTTTGCCCTCCAATAGCATTCTGATGGGTTAGAAGATTTATAAAATCCAAAAGCCCAGTTCAATTTAAGAACAGCTATTGGGACTTTTTGTGTGTAGATACATTTGAAAATGTGAAACTCTTAAGTGGTACAATATATTTTTTGTCCTTAGTTCTTGCTTTAAGATTGAGATTTTTCATTGCTGAAGACAGGGAATGTCATCCAGACTTCATCTAAGCTAATGAAAGAATTCAGCTACGATCTCACTTTGAATAGGGTTTCAAATTAATACAATTTTGTATCAAAATAAGAATTTTGTTAAATCTGAAAGAAATTACCATGTTTTCAAGTAGTTAGAAAAGTCAGGGTACAAATGTACCTGTCAAAATCCTAGGGAGCAGTAGAAAATGAAGCATATCTGTCAGTAAAGTGAGCCATACAAAATTTAAGTTAAAAGTAGAGCAACAGTGATCATGTTCCAGTGAAGAATAAGCAGCCATCTAGTAAGCATTCCAATAATATATTCCAGCTCTACATAGTTTTGTATATTCATTTTCTCTTTAAAAATAAGTTACAGGCTGTTACTTACTTGGGTTATATTTGCTTGTAAATTACCTGATCAGCTGGTTACTTGATAGTAAATATTCTTTGCTGCATGTAACATTTAAAATTAGAGTTTGTAATGTAACACTGTACAACCTGAGGTCACAAAGCAATTTTTGGGACCTCAGGTTTTTTGACGTGGCTGCTGAGATAAAATAAAAGGCTGGCCCAGGATTTATGTCAGTCTTTGGTGGCATCTGGGCCTCATGGAGATGTCACTGCCCCAAGTCTGCTCCAGCTGCTCTCATCATTTCCATTGATCTGGTGGTGTGTATGGAAGCACTCTTATACTCAAGTAAATAAACCAGGACTTTAAAGACCTGCTATTTTAAACTTTTTAAAGTAACTCTGGCTTGTTTTGGTGGCAGCAGGTTGGCAAGTGAAGATAAGAGTTGGAGGAGTCCTAGACAGGCAGCTGGGCAAACTTGGAGCAGTCTGCTCGTCTGGCAGAGCTGCAGCTGGTGGCTGCAGTGGCATGCTCCAAGCCTGGATTCTCCAGCAGCAGCAGCAGTGCCACCTTCCGCTCCTGTTATTCCCCTGCTGCCCCTGCCCACTCAGAAGACACTGCTTGTGTAGTGCTTCAAAGCCACACTTATTTTAGGGAACAAATCCAGGCTGAAATAGCCTTTTTCCTCTATTTCACATCAGGTTTCTCATGGCAGCTCATTCGTGTGGGTCACGACATGACCGCCCTCAGCCCCCCTGGCTTTGCCCAAGCCTGTGCTGCAGGCATGGGAAGGATCAGTAGGGATGGAGGGTGACTGTGCAGAATCTGCCACCACCACCTGACACAGGACAGGGGAACCTGGTGGTCTTTAAGGTCCCTTCCAGCCCCCACCATTCTATGAGACAACTTCATACCACACATCTCTGCTTCATGTGCTGCCCTGCTGCACTCATGAATCTGCAAGCACTTCTCACATAGATTCGTGTAGAGTGTGGAGAAATTTAGGAGATAGGAGGTTTTGACAGCATTTTCAATTCTGCTTCCAGGACAAGGAGGTGCGAGCGATCTTCCTTCGGCTGTTCGCGCAGCTCTTCCAGGGATACCGCTCGTGTCTCCAGCTGATCAGGATTCATGCTGAACCTGTCATCCACTTCCATAAGGTAAAGGAGGAGCAGTTATGTGTGTTTATGGTGTTCCTTTGTGCCATGTTGTTCCCACAAGCCTGCCTTTTGAGCGAGTGGTGGAGTTTAAATATGTAAATACAATTATCTGCACGTGATAAGCGCAGCATTTTGGCATAGCACAATATCAGTGTGTTTTAGTGGGACTAATTGCAGGGACAGGATGGAAACATACAACCAAGTTAACATTGAAATTTAATACAAATAAACATTTGGGGAATCACTGTGGAATTTTGAAAACCTCTATATGTAATAACACATTGCTTGAAGGTACTACGAATTTAGGTTTATTACCTGTGAGATTTAAAAAATGTGTGCATCAAATTTCCAGTTCTGAATTTAGGTATAAAAACATATAGTATCTGTATAGTAAAAAAATTAATTAGAAAGTACCACTTCCTAGTTTTAAATGATAGGCTGGTGAAGATATTTAACTAGTACATAACTTGCTTGTAATTGTAATTTTGATACTGATTTTAAAAGGTGCATTTTTTTCTCTTTGTTGCAGGCAGCCTTCTTGGGCCAGCGAGGCTTAATTGAGAACGACTTTCTAACCAAAGTCCTCAATGGAATGGCATTTGCTGGCTTTGTGTCAGAGAGGGGTCCTCCCTTCAGAACCTGTGATCTTTTTGATGAGGTGAAAACTGTTTCTGTATTCCCAATTAAATTACAATTTACTGTGATATTTCAGCATGGGAAAAACTACTGGAATGCTTCTGATTCCCCACTGTTTATTATGTCAAGTTTACACTAATCATCTGAACTCTTGTTTTCTGCTAAGGAGATATTTCTAGCTTACTTCCATAGAATTATGCCCCCTCATATGTATGAATTTAGTAAATAGTTGTATAAACTTTGGTAATGCTGTTCCTCTTGTCAGACCTGTAGCTTTGCATGTGCTAGTAGAGAATTATTTTTAATAATTTAGTTATATTCTCTGAAATAGTAACGACCTCACAGAGAAAAATTACATTTAATACATACCCAACAATGTAAACTGAGACAAAAAAAATTCATTTGAAAAAGCAATCCCATAGTTTTTACTGTGTTGGCTTTGCGTTGAATGTAGAGTAAAAATAGAGTGTGATATTAATTCTGTGTTGTAGTAATAGTACCTATGAGAAATGTGGATTGATGTTCAGAAACATGAAAGGACTGGTTTAGGTAGATGTGATTTTCTATCTGGTAACAGATTCTACATATGAAACTGAAAATGTCTCATGTTCCAGAGCAGCTTTCAGTGTTCAGCCTTCTTTCCTTGGTTTCAATTTAAGATTAACATTTCATAACTTAAATAGGAAGTAATTTTTTTTTAGTTGAATTATCAACATTTTTATTCTTTCTTCTTTTAAAAAAAGTTGGTGGCCTTTGAAGTTGAAAGAATTAAAGCTGAAGAGGGTAATCCACCAAAAATAATAAAGCATGTTAGAGAACTTGCAGAACAGCTCTTCAAAAATGTAAGTTAACTGTACCTGCTGCATCTGTAGTGTTGAGATAACTTTGATTTCTCAGACTGATCCAGTGTCCAGAAAATGGAAGTGACTGCTTGTGGTAGTCATCATCTACGTTATGGCAAAAGTCTTTGGAACTTTAAAGATCATTAAATTTGTACATGTAAAGGATATTCAATATGATACTATTGATTTATTAATGCTGATATTGATTTAGGTATAGCTACAACTACTTATCTATTTTTAGTGTGTATGCACATAAGATCTGTAAACTGCTATTTTCTCTGCTGCAACCTCTCTGTGCCAAATACATCTCATTTCTTGCCTCTCAATGGTTTTCCATATGAAAATTGTGCATACATAATGTATATACAATTTACAATATATACATAATGTTTATTATGTTATATATGTAAATATATAAAAAACACAATTTGCAGTGATGTGTGTTTCAGCAGTTCTTTCCTGCTGTATGACCCACTCACCTGGTTTGCATGCTCAGCAAGCATTATTTCAATTTTTACAGCCGATTTCTTGTACTCTGTAGGTTTCCTACAACTCCATTTCCGGTTTAATTTTTGCCTTCTTATCATGTTTATTTTACAAAGTGTTTTTATAAAGTCTCTTACCATTCCATTAGCTGGTTCTGGGATGGGGTTTGGGGTTTTTTTGTTTGCTTTGAGGTTTGTGGGCTTTTTTGGCATAGACTGATCTCCTCCCCCTCACACTTCTGTGGTTATTCAGACTCCACAGAGCATTATCTATTACACCATCAGCTGACACCTTTGTCACCCTTTCTCTTCTACATCCCACTTCCCCAAAACTTCGGTTTGCATCTACAATTCTGAAAAAACCCAAAAGAACTACCAAATGCTGCTAAGTTCTGGGGTGTTTGTGGGTTTGTTTAGGATTCTGTGTGTCTTTTCTGATTATGAGATTTATTTTTACCATCGTGACTGACCTGCTCCTTCTCTACCACAAAGTGACTTCGCAGGAGCACACACTGATAGTCACTAAGTCAATGACTTTGTGCATTGAGAAGTCAGATCTCTAACAGCTGTGCATGCACCTGTCTTTGACTAAATATACGTGGTGAATAACACTGCTTAAGCTGTGCCTAGAGCTGCCTGATTTTAAGCAGATTGCATGGTCTATTTTGACATCTTGTTTCACAGTTTTAATAATCATAATATTGTAGCTGTGACAGTTTAGATACAAGGGAGAGACAAGGTCTCTTAGGGAGAGAGGATGTTTGCATGTGTCTTGCTGGTACAGGTGGAAAATCCAAGGCATTAGACCTTTAATTAGCCTAATAGCATGTATATCTGGCATGACATTTGTGATGTCCAGGATAAAAGTAACTTTTCCTCTGTATTTTCTCTGACTTTCTCCTCTCACTAAAATGGATTTTGGAACAGTCACTCTCCTGGTGTTTTCTGTTCTCTGTTACCCTCTCCTGAGACTGTGTTCTCTTTCTCTTCCTTACTTCCCCTGGCATCTGCTGCTCTCATACCCCTGGATTTTTGGCTTGTTCCATTAAATTTTCCTTAGCAGAGGGTGCCTGTGGCTAAATAGCTGTTCTGACTGCTATTTCTCAAGTTGATGCATTTAATCTCCTTGTTGCCTTTTGCTCCTGTAAACAACAGTATTAAGCTCCTGTTTACAAGTTTTCTTCCAAACTTATTGTGCATTTACAAGAGAAACCTCATTGATGGATAGCACTCTGGCAGTGGTATTTAGCCAGTAATGAGCATAGAGTCAAGCTGGACAGCAGTAACTTCAGATGTGATTAATGGTAACCCCAGAATAAATGGATGAAGAGATGGAAATGCCCTGTTTTGTTTGATTACTGCACCCATGGAAATGTGAGGTGTGATCCTATGCATGGTGGTAGATAGTCTCTCTAATGAAGAGCTTGACTATCAAGGTAGTTTATATTCAAGTCCTCAATATTCATTACTTTGCATAAAATCAGCCTAAGTTAAGCAGGGATTTTCTTTTGCCCTTGTTTTGAATTTTGCACATTGGCAAAAATAATTTTATAAAAGCCTTCCAAAAAGTTGGAAATATTAATGAGTCAAGGGTGGTACGAATATGAAGCATTTTATTAGTCATCTGCATTAGATATTTAAGTTCTTAATCTTTCAGGGACGGGGGATTCTCCAGCCAGCAGGAACATCAGCTGGGGCGGGTGGTAGCGTGCGTGGGTAATTCCGTGTGTGACCTCTCGCTTTGGACCTGCAGGAGAACCCCAACCCGCACATCGCCTTCCAGAAGGTGCCGCGGCCCACGGAGGGCTCTCACCTGCGGGTCCACATCCTGCCTTTCCCCCGCATCAACGAGGGCCGCGTGCAGGAGCTGCTCCAGGAGGGGCTGGCCCGGAGCCAGGGGGCCCCCCCTGCCGCCCGCGGGGACAAGAAGTGCGTGGTTCCAGCGGGGCCCCCTGTGGGTACGTTCATTTGTGCCCCGCCCCGCCCGGGTCTCGTGGGTGCTTAGCGGGACTGCGAGCTGTTGCTCCCAGTTTCACGTTAATGTTGTGTTTTTAGTGATCCTAGCAAGCTCTGGTGTGCAGACTCTGGCGTTTGCCTTTGCAGTTTCCTATCTGCCTTTGCTAAGAAGTCAGACATCCAGAGAGTGAGGGGAGTAACTGCTAACAACAAGAGTGGATTTGGTCTGAATGAGATTTTGAGTTGGAACAATGAAACTAGATGTTCTCTACTCAGCCAGGCCTGTTAAATGTCACCGTAGGTCACTTGTAGCACTGGCTGAACCAAGCTTTGAACCATTTGAGTTCCTCCTTTGATACCAGTGACAGGCATATAAATTACTAGAAAAAGGCAAAGATAGCATCTATCTCAAAATAAATGTACCTATATTTAAGTATAAAGAGCAGATGTGGACATTGTAGGCCTGTCATTTTAATTTTAATGCCAAAAAGTTCTGGTACTCATAGTCATACTCATCGATGTGAATGGTGGCATAAACCAGTACGGTTAAACTTGCACATGAAGTTGGCAGAGCTTGCAAAACTTTGGAAGGATGGGATCAGAATTCAAATCCATCTTTAAAAATTACATATCTAACCACAAGACTCCATTGAATTCTGTTCTTCTCTACTGCTTTTCTTCAAATAAGGTATGGCACTTGCATAGGCAGGATGGGCTGACCAGGCAGCAGTTCTTCAGAAATTAATTTGGGAACTTTAATGACCGTAGGGCAAACATGACCCAACTATATCAAGCTACTGCAAAAAAGCCAAACATCTTAGAAGGATGTATAAACAGGAATGCAGTCAGTGAACCCCACGAAGAAATCTTTTCATTGTGCTCAGTAAGACCTCAGCTGGAGTGTTTGTGTCCATTTTTGGACACTGGAACACTGTCTCCATTTTTGGTTCTGTTGGAGGGAGTCCATAAGAAAGCAACAGGAATGACCAGTGGTCCAGAGAATGTGACCTACAAGGAAAGATGGGGAGTTGTTTAGACTGAAAAATAGGAGACTGAGGGGACACATAATAGCAGGCTTCAATTATACAAGAGACAGTGAGAAAAAGAAGGGGAATAATCTGTAATGATAAGAAATAATGGGTTTAATTGCAGCGCAGAAATAGAGTTATTTGTCAGCAAGACGTGGTAAAATGAGGATTGTGAGGCAGTTGAGTGGATTTCTTGTGTAGCCATGGAGTCTGTCTTATCACAGAACATTGAGAACATATTAGACAAACATGGGAAATAACATAAATAGAGCTGATCCTGTCTAGGGACAGCAGGGTAAACTGCATGGCCTCTTGAGGCCCTGCCCAGGCCTGTTTCTCTTCGGGTTTCTGCAAGAAGAGGATGAACTCTCTTCACCTGCCTTTGCTGTTGACTGTATCATTGAATTGGATACTTAGAGAAAACTTAAAGGATATGTGGTTGTGTTCTGTTGCCTTTCTTCAAAAGGCTATTTGCAAGAGAAGGGGTTTTTGTAAGGAGTTAATTTCTGTGTCAAAGCAGAACCCAGTTTGCTGGGTTGTTTTTTTGGGTTTTTTTTGAGGAACAGCTTTCGCACTTACACTGCCTGCTGAACTGTGTCTCTGAATTCTTGAATATAAGTAGCTCATTATTATCCACTAGAAAGGCATATCCTGACTTTAGATACCATCTATTTGATATTATAGAGAAAAAGAGAAACTCTTAGGTTCTGAATTTTCTTTAAAAATCAGGGCAGAACAATGCATTAAGAAAATAAGATCTCAGCAATTTGGAATCTAGATAGGAGAACAGGTTTGTCAGGTTTTATTCCGTGTTGCAGAATTCTTGTCATGGCCATCTAAAAATAGTTATCTACTGCTACAAGATATGAAGCCCACTGCAGAACACACACACATTTATTATTAATTTGTGTTTATTTATGTGTTTCATCAGTATGTTAGAGGTTATAATCTCTTTGTGCCTGTATGAGACAAAAAGAACAAATAGTCAAGGGAATCAACTACTCCAGTTAAAATTCAGAGCACTCTCCTCTTCAGATGGTGTAGGAAAACCAGAGATTTGGGATCTTGTGTTCCCATCTGCCTACACATAGTATTTGCTTAACAGAATAAAAGGGACGGCACAGTAATTATTTTTTAACAGAGATTTGTGGTATTCTTTGTGATTCTTGCAAACGTTTCACAGATGTATATTCTTCTTTTTCTTTCTTAGTTTCCATAATGGAAAAAGGAAGCACAGTTTTCAACAGTGCTCAAAGGCTGGAAGTTGTTAGAAACTGCATCTCGTTCATTTTCGAAAACAAATTTTTGGAGACTGAGAAGGTAATAAAATGAAATTGTAACTTTCCCAAATTAACTCTCTGCTCTGTTAATAAGCAAATGGAGACTGGCCTAATCACAAAGTACATTTTGAAGTCTTGTTTCAAATGCTAAGGATTATTTTGGCCATTTAAATGAATCAATTAAGCAATAAAAATAATCATCTAAATGCAATATTGTGTGTAACATGAGGCTAATGGGTTTGAAAACCTGTTTCTAATCCTACATGGGTGAGTTGAAAACCTTTTTTGCAAAATTTATTACTGTTACAAGTAGCATTGTGCACATAATTTTTTTTTAAAGAGGTGGCTGTATATTGGTCTAGCAGCATTAATTAGAAGGAATGCAAACAAAAGGCATACATATGTGCTTTGGTGTTTAACAGCCAATGCTCTTTGGAAATTTACAGTACAGTCAATTTTGCTGGTTTTTAAAATCAATATTTGATAAACCTCAGAGGTGAATATAAATATTTGGCATGTCTGTCTTCACTGAAATGTGTTAGTGAGTTGTTATCCTTGACATTCTTATTTTCTTTTCCTTAAGAAGTTGCCAGGCTTTGTAGATTCTGTCCATAGAGTTTTCAGTTATTGATTGTAGAACAATCACTCAAACTTACAATCAAATCTAATTCTACATATGAAAATGACTGTAAAATTATTTTAAGAATTTTTTGATTTCTCAGGGAACTATCACCTGTATATCTCTGACACTGTGCAGACCAAGATAGAAAATGAGCTTTGCCTGATTTACGAGTTATGGTATCAAAATGCACGTGGGAAAAGTCCTAATGAAGTGTGTAACTCTTTAAAAGAGTTTTCATCCAAGCAGAGTACAGTAGTTTTAAACCTCATTCAACTTCCAGGCACTTGGGAAAGTTCAGTGGGTTTTTTGTCCCTCCATATGGTAAATTCTTCCTTGGCAAACAGGCTGCCTTTTCTTACTTACCTGTTTTCTCCAGCCTGAAGGACCTCAGCTGATAATCACTGTTGTAGCATTTGCTGGATCTTTCAAACTTTGATAGAAGTATTCTGCTGGCCCTAGTTTAGGATAAACTGTATGACAATCTAGTGGCCTCACTGCTGGGAGAGCTATGCCACTTCTAAACCCATTTGTCATTCATTGCCAATCACAAAACATGCTACTCAGCCTTGAAAGGCAAACCCCAGGCCTGGCCTGGCTGTACAGAACAGAGCACTTGCTTTCATCCACCAGAATCCACTTCTGATTTCACATCCATTCAATGCCTGTCTATGTTAAAGGATTTCCATTTACAGATGTAGGTGAGAAATGCTGTTTAATGCATTTGGGGGGAAAAAAGGGAGAAATTTAGTACTGGTAACTCAGGGTGAATCAACCATTATGTGAAAGTTTTGGTATTCAAGCTAATGGGTAGGTTCCAGAGTTGTTCTTTACTGTCCCTTGCAGTTTCTTACTAAGAAATGCATGCTGTTCAGTGTGAGTGGTGCCATTTAATGTCATTTCCATGAAGTGAGATGTTGTTCTCTGCAGACCCTGCCTGCAGCTCTGAGAGCTCTGAAAGGCAAGGCAGCTCGGCACTGCCTGACTCAGGAGCTGGGCCAGCATGTCAAAGAAAACCGAGCGATCCTGGACCACCAGCAGTTCGACTACATTGTGAGAATGATGAACTGTGCTTTGCAGGTACAGTATGGCAGGGCTTTGGCCTTGGTTGGCTTTCTCTTGTTTAGGATTGAGGATAAGCAAAATTGCTGCGGGGCTTGTGGAGAAGCAAAATAATTCAATTACTTGACCGTGTCTTGCAGAGATGTAGCAGATACTACTTGATGGTGGATTTAAGATATTTTGTTGTTGAAAGAATAAAAGAAGAAACACTCAGGTCTGTACAGATCTGCCATAGGACAAGCAGAAAGAAAACTGTTCCCATTAATAACAATTTAAATACAATTTAGTTTTGGTAGGTACTGAAATGGTTTAACTTAATGGCTTCAAGTGCTTTTTCTAATGAGCAGATCTTGGTTTTTCCAGGTCATTTTCAACCCAGAATTCCCAAAATTAATATCAACCACTGCTCAGTTAAAAACCCCCAAAGTTTGTCTTTGTTTCAATATAGTTTAAGAAAGCACACTTTCTGTTTCTATGGCTCATGGCTTGTCACGGTGCCATCTGAGTTTGTCAGAAACTCACTGCAAGTGTTTGCAGTTTATCTCCAAAGTCAGTTCTACTGACAAATTATTATGTGCTGAATAAGCATCAACATATGGTGGCAGCTAGGTGGAAAGCAAAATATGTGGGTGACTTCTTTTGACTTTGGTTTCAATAATTGGTCTGTTTTACTTACACTTGTTCTCAATTTATCATCTGAAACATGTTATAGACTTACATGTTTTCAGTCTCTTGTCTGAGAATGTAGTGGTATTTTTATTAATTTGTAATGCGATCACATTTGGTTATAATTTTTCTTTTGTTGGGCCTGTCTAAGTTATTGTATCAAATTAGGGACTTGATGGAGGCCTTTGTATTTTAATCCCACTCTCCTCTAACCTAAAACCTACTGAAATTGTTCTGCAGTAATTTAAAAAAGGTTGACCCATGTTTTTTAAAAGATGAGTGCTAAATGCCACTTTCACTGAAGTGTAGAAGTAAATTAACATTGACTGAGCAAATGCTACCTCAGGTCACCATCAAGTGCAAGTTGTGTTGTCTGTTGCATTTCTGGTTTGTTCACAGTAAGATATTTTTCTACTGTTGTGAAATAAGTTTATCTTTGTCTAAAAAACAAAACTACCTGCAGTCAACAAATGAAAACTGAAGCTGACTGGCTAAAATTACACAGCACATAGAATCTGGTTTTTTGGCAGAGGTCTTCACCTTTTCCAAGATCTAAATTTAGCCTTAGAGTTGGAAGAGAAATTGAATTTATCTGTGAAACTCTCTTTCTCTGTCCAAAATCATGACTAATGGAATATTGCACCTGCTGTGTATTCCAGAGTTAGAAGTTTTCTTTCAGACCAGAAAGCAAGATTGTCTAGATGTGTCATAGATTTTGCTTCTACTTTTTTGATCATTTCTGGGTTAGAAAAATATTTAAGTGTTTTTAGACAATGGGAACAAAATACAAATCCTCTCTATTTCTATATCTTAGAAAAATGATAGCAGAAGAAAATGAAATTTGCTTTTCTGAGGAAAGAAATACTGACATGATCTTTTAATAAAATAATAAAAGGCAATTTTGCTCTCGAAGAAAGACTTTTTTCCCATCCCAGTGATTTGAAGGCCCAAGAAGGAGCTAAAGTTCAAGGAAATTAATGTGTCTGAAGAGTAACTGAAATTAAAACAAGCTTGGTTTTCCTCAATAAAAATGGCAAATATAACTCAAATAATGCAGGAAAAGAGATCAAATAAGGAAGCACAGTGTTTATGCCTCCCCTCCCCTCCCCAAACAGTATTTTCATATCTTTGAAAATATGAAATGAAAGTTGTCATTTCTCAGGAGTAAGCCTGGCCAACATGAAAACATCTGAACTCCTGACACTGGGCAGTGAGTTAGAAGCAAGTATTTTTAACATCTACTTTTATGACATATGAAGTTATTTATTAAGATAAAAACATAATTTATAATTTGTCTGTACGCTTTGCTCGGGTGTGTTATTTGAACAATGTGTAAATTGTGACATTTTGGAGCTTCCCTGTATCAATTCAAGGAAAAAAACCACATAATCAAGGACTTAAATAAGTTTGCCTTTACTGCAGTGGGACTCAACAAGTCAGCCTTTTGCTGTAGACAGATGAATTCTGTTAGCTGCAGGTCATAAGACCAAGTAATTTAAGCAATGTCTTTTAAAAGACACAAAAATCTAATTTAAGAAATGTGGTCTTAACTGGAGAGATGTAGTGAAGCTTTAGGGAAATAACACATTAATTATTGATGGGGTTTTTGGGGAGAGTTAGGTTGCAGTAGGGCTTTCAGACCTCACTGAACTACTGGAATTGGAGAGACTGCCTCAGCCTCAGCCTCAGCACCAGATTTTTCTGTTAAGCTTATTGCATGTTCCCATTGACTTCTGCAGGATGCAGACTGGAATCCTGCTGTGGCTGGAGGCACGGAGAGGGTGATCCAGCAGCTGAGGGGAAGGGAAGGCCCTGGCAGGGGGACAGGGTGGGCAGAGCCCTGGCTCCCTGCCGGACACACTGAGCTGAGTGGGGACGTGTCTGCAGCAAGCTCCAGCCCCATGGTTTGCCCTGGGACAGCCCAGTCTCACCTGCTCATCCAGGTGGGAAATCTGGTGCTCTCCAGCCACCAAACCTCTGCTGATGATAAGGTGAATTGTTGCAAACTCAGCCAGTCAACGTTTTGCTGTAGACACATGAATTCTGTTAGCTGCAGGTTGTAAGACCAAGTAATTTAAGTAGTGTCTATTAAAAGCCACAAAAAATTAAGAATTCCAAGACATGCAGGTTGACCATTTCTGTGAAGTCTTTTGTCTTACTGTGAAGTGCTGGGTGTTAGAAAATCAGGAATATCACACTCTGCAAGTCTGATGCAGAGCCCTCCATTGCTAGTCAAGATTTTTCTGGCTACCTACTGTCAGGTTTTTTCGTTTAATAGAATCGATTCTCTTTTTTTACTGGAGTCCACAAAAATAAAGGTGAGATGCTTTTTCAGAGCTTCTGGATACTTGTTTTGTGCATGAAGAGCAGTATGTTAACAAAATGCTTGTGATAATCCCACCATGTGTGTTATTGCTGGTCTCGTATCTGTCTGCTACCACGGGGCTTGAGAAGAGGTTAAGGAAGTGGAATAAAATATTCCTACTATTGCTTCAAGTGAATAGCTGTTTGATTTTAGTGAACAATTCCATAGGCTGTATTTCCCCAAGGATCTGATCTAGCCATTTTGCAGCTGAGAGGAAGTGAGGGTGGTGTTTTACCAATTTCTCTAGAGATGGCAAAACTTGGACTTGCCACATCTCTGGTGGTTGTCAGCTTGAGTTCTCTCGGTCCAAGAGAGGCATTGTTTTAAACTGTTGTTCTTTCCACTGATAATGGGTAAAACCTGCAAATTTTAATAGGCTCATGATTTATGGAGGAGTACATTAGAGTTTCGTGTTGATCTGCCTTCTTTATTACCTGTGGTAGACTGTAGGAGGTCTTAAGATACAGTTAAAGTAAGGTCAGATGCAGTCAGTCAGTCAATCCTCAAGGGTTAAAAATATGCTCTTTTGTGTCTGAGAAGCATTGACAATTACTGCATCTGGAATAGAAATGAGAGAAATATTTCTGATCCATTTTAGTAGTGATCAAAATTACCTGGAGGTTGTAATGGTCATTGATGAAAGCAGAAACCCTCTGATGAGGGCAGTTGAATTGCTTTTATTTCTGCTAGGAATTGTCCCTGACCACTTGCTGAAAACTTTTTTTGTCATGCCCTGAGTCAGACTTTTCCCCCTGACAAATCATGTGCTGTGGCAAACATTTCTATATCAGCCTCTCTTACCATAGTGATTAATACCTTTGATAGAGGAGCAGGAGCATTATGTTCTGTTCCATATGTTACATGACTAAACTACTGTCAAAAAACACCTGCAGTGTTGTGAAAGCTTAATATATTGATTGACAATTCAGTTCATGCAAACAGATAGCATTGCAGATAAAAATGTGAAATTATAGCTCTAAACACTATTTCAGTCATACTTGCTTTCCTCTGCTGTGGTTACCTCAGAAAAATTCTCAGTTCCACATAAATTTCAAACATTTTTCTTTTTGTTTTTATTTTCTATAATAACATTTGCTGGCATCTTAGAAAAAAATACTTAACTTTTTTTTTTTTTGGCAACTTAAAAGCCTTTTTTTTAGCAGGGAAACACTTCTATGTAATTATGTTTTTGACAACACATTGTACTTTTAATACTTGTTCAGAAATGGTGGCAGAAACCATCTCAAGGCTCAATTTGCATACTCCTCCATTCATTTATTGTAGTCATAACTTGTCCAGAATTTCAGTTGTCTCTTTAACTTTCCTCTGGCAGCAACAGGAAAGAGGAAACTGCATTTTGAAATGTAGTTGCAGTAAATTTGATAAAGTGGTAGTAAAAGCACTGAATACATTATGGGCATGGTATTTGATAACCTGAAATGATTTTCATATTAAAATGACATTCAAAACAATTTGCATAAAATATTTAACAGTAACGGTAAGTCTTCCTAAGAAAATTTATTTCTGGGGAGAGATTCTCTTCAAATAATGCAGGACTAAGATGCCTTCGTTGGGTAGGTGGAAGAGATAAAACTTTCATTTCAAAGGAGGAGCTCCAGGATGTTGCAGTACAGCACTGCCTCTCTAAGATGTTGGTCAGTAATATTGCCTAACTGTGTATTAATGCTTTTGTTTGGCAGCTGTGAGTCAAACTGGAAAACACATCTGCCCCACACATCTGGATTCTTAATCTAAATGTGGTTAGAGTGGGAAAAATGTGCATAAAACTGATAAATACGTAAATACTCTCAAAATTCTGGTCTTAAGCTGTAGGGAAGGATGAAATCCTCTTGTGCTGTGATTTAATCTGACACACAGTCACCAGTGCTGGTTTAGGACCTGCTCCAGTGTCCCATCTGTGTCAACAGACACGTGTTGTACCACTGTAACTGAGAGAATATCTCAGATAGTAGACTAATTAGTCATTATTTTAGTGCTTTAGGTAGTTTCTGATAGATCACTGTGGCTTTCCATAGTGGCAATAACCAGATGTTTGTCTTTCAAATAGATTATACTGGATATTCTAGAAGTATCCTTGTAGTGTACAGTATGCAGCACAGCTTAGTAGCAACCAGGACAAAATTAAAAATGTATCCTCTTAATTAGGTTACAGAGGGATGTCTGGGCCATCATCTGTTCCCCAACATTGGCCAAAAGGAGATGGAAGAGAATGGATTTATTTTGCCTCTAAAACTTTGCTTATGATTCTACTGTACCACTTTAGTGTAAGAAAAGCCTTTTTGTAGCACTTACTATGCAGTCTGTTGTGAAGGAAACTTTGATAAGCAAAATTAAAAACAGTGGCATTCTATAAATGATATTAAGTTTATTTTTCTTAGCCAAGTAACTTTTGTATTATATTCTGCCACCAGATAAAGTTTAAAAATCTATCAGTCATTTCTCAGAACTCAAGAGATTTGCAAATACTGTCCAATAACAAAAAAGATTTTATTATTCCTGAGAGAAAATCAGCTCGGTGTGTGTGTCATATGATTCAAATTCTTGGCAATATGAAGGTTACATGAGCTAGCATTTCTCATATTTTATGTTGAAAACTAGGTTGCTAAACATCTTTATTTTGGAGGGTTACAGTAGATTTCTCTCCTCTTGGACTTTTATTTCATGACCTGTCTTTTGTTACTCAGTTTGACTTGCATTCCTGGAAGCAGAGTCTCAGAATTCATGTTTGAAAAACAACACTATTTAAAAATATTTAAAGGTATTTTAAAGCATAGAAAATCAGACATGAAGAGAAACCATGGGAATTTGACAGGCTCACACTTAATTCTATTAATTCATCAATGATTACCAGGCTGAACTTTCTCATCGTGTTAGACATAGTAATGGTGTTATTTAAATGGGGAAAAAAAGGAGATTCCAGTGTTTAAGGCTTGTGCTTCCAGAATTAATTCTGTGTTGTGCTGAACATGAATTTGAGTAGGGGTTTTTTTGGTCACATCATATGGTTTCTCTGATACATGATTCCCAAAAAGTAGAAAGAACAGCTTTATCATCCTGCTGACTTTCTAGGGGTCCACCTATAAAATTCTGGACTTAATAAAAGAAGTTGCTATTCCTGAATCTTTCTGGTAATGTCTTTTTCCCGAGAGATTGCACAGTACCAGAATATCATTGCCCTGATATTGAACTTGTATGTGCTCACATAATTTCCCAAAAAAAGAAAAAAATGGGAGCACAGTGTAAAAGATTGTATTGTTGATCAGTTTTCATTTTGCCTTTCTTTGCTCTGAGGAACATACTGTTTGTTATACTCATCCCATCTCCTAGGATGGCCACGGAGTCCTGGGAGGTTCCAGGCAAGGGCACCCCTTTGTGAAACCCCAGGAAACAGAGTTGCTTTCTTTGCAGGGCTGCCTGTGTGCGTCTGTATCATGGAGTAGTGGTGTGTGTGTGCTGCTGTCATGGCACTGCCAGCCTCCCTACCCCTGCTGGAGGGCCAGTCAGCCTTCCCTGGCCTGCAGGTGTCAAGGGAGGTGACCCCTTTGGCACAGCAGTAACCATTCCTTGGGCCATGACTCGCCCTGTGTGGGTGGCAGTGTCCAGGTTATTCCTTGTTACATCCCTGGGGACACTGGTGTGTGCACTGGTGTCCCCAGCGAGGTGTCTGGCTGATTCTGCATGTGTGCCCATGCCCCAGGGGGGCTGTCTCCAGCTGGGTTAAACTGCCTGTGTGGTTGTAGCAAGGATGGGTTTTTGATGACCAGGCAGCAGAAAACCATGGCTGCTTTTCACACTGGGGCTGTGCCAGCAGTGCTGTTCAGGAATGAGCTCGTGTGTGGCAGGGAAATTCCTAAATTGCAGTTTTCCTGCAGACTTCCGAGGCCCTGCTTCTGTTAATCTTGACTTCTGCATGGACCTGCCGTGCATAACTATTGCACAAGAATGTTACTTAAGGAGAGGAAAAGAGAGGGATTAGCAGAAATGAGAGTCCCATGGCGTGCTGTCCGTTCCTGCATCTGCCTTCAACTTCCCTCCCTTCCCTCCTGGCTTCTGACCAAAACATGTGGTGTTGACACACTTCCTCCTCCCCTCAATGTGTGCACATGTGAGTGTGCACACCAGAGCAGGTCCAGCCTTGGTATTATATCAAAATATCAGATGATAGCAAGGTGTTGGTTTTAATACAAGAATAAGCAGAGCTGCACGTGAGCAGTGGCCCCGGCAGCTCCTCTGGCTGCCTGCAGCTTTGGGACTCACAGGGGAATTTCTCTGAGCATGGGTGAGGAGGGTGGTACAAACCCATCCATCCCAGATGGGTCTGTGCAGTGTTGGGCAGCTGGAGCAGGCTTTACTCAGGCTTTACTCTTGGTGGATGTCTCCTTGCTGCTGGCCTTCTGTTCAACCCTCTCACGTTTGCTGTTGGTGCAGGATGTGCTCCCCTGTTTGCTCACACGCAGGTATCTCACTGAAACCCTGGGGCTCCTTGGAGTGTTGACATGGTAAGCTCTGACTGCTCTGAAGTGATCATTACTGTTAATTGTGGCCTTGTGGTTGCCAAGTGTTCCTAATAACTCCGTGTTCTGAATATTTTTGGTTGTTGTGATGAAAAGCAGACATGTGTCTGTACGCTGCTCGCTGCTGTAAATAAAGCAACTCTGGGTTAGGAATTGTGTTGGACTGCTGTGCAGTTGCTCTCCAACTTGCCTGGGAAAGAGGTGAACTGATGAAATGTAGTACAAAACAAACTAAAAGAAAAAGTCTTCCATGTTGGAAAGAATAGGCACTTTGCCAATATTACAAGCTATGTGCAATCAGTGACTTCTGTTTTCACAGGTTTTGTATCTATAATAATAAGGAAGTAACACGTGGAATGTTGGTTTTATCTAAGATGTTAGGTATGTTTATAAAGTGTGTTACAGTACAGGTCCATCATTCCCTATAGATATGTGTATAACACTTAATTATGTGTACATGCACTTCGTCTGCTCTGAGTGCCTTTTAATGTGTGCAATAAGTGTCAGAATATTGCATGGTATTGATTTGCTGTACCCATGCAGTGACTGTACCACTGTGGCCACACATGTGCACAGTCTAATTATAGGAAAAGGAATTCCTGTGTAACGTGATCTCTGATCTTCCTTCCACTGCACTTCACCCTTCAGTTGCTTGGTAAGCCCAGGTGGAGAAGCTGCAGTGAGACATCTCTGCAAGGTGTGCTGCCTTGGCCACCAGGAGAAACATGCCAGATAGGCAACTGGGTTGTTGTTTCTGTAAGGAATTTCATGAAGCTTCTGTTTCTAAGTGTTAGGTTTTGCAGGAATTTGCATAAGAATTGCTAATGGCTGGCTGTAAAAGCCTCATTATTTTTTGCATATGGCCATTTCTGAAGCAGAAGGAAGATGGAATATCCAAAGTCTTCAAATCATTTGGTTGCTGTCATGTTTGCATAACCTTTGGTTTAAACAATTGAGATCTTGGCAGCTTTCATTCAAAAACTGAAGTGTGGTGCTGAGCCGTAAAACACAGGCCAGTTCTGGATTTTGTCAGTATTTTGTGTGAACTTTGACAAATGCATTAATATGACAGACAAACAGTACTGAACTGTGTGGCATTTTAGAATGCTTTCTAAGGAAAAAAGCATAAGGATCAATTTCTTTACAGTAAAAGACCTACCTCTGCTGTTACGTGAAAGTGTGTGCCATTATAGAACAAAACCACAAAATAAAGGTGTAAACAAAAGAACATTTGACAATCTGCATATGTTGTAAAAAATTCTTGCAGCTGTTGACATTCTTTTTCAATATTACAGCCCAGAATTATGACTTAAATTAATTGGCTTTTAGGATGCATGGAAAATGCCATGTAAACAAGCTTTAATGAGGATTATTTTTAGTAATTCCCAACTTGTACTCAGTCACGGGGGCAGGCTTTGGTATCTAGTGATCCAACAAAGTATTTAAAAATTACTTTACCTAATGTCTATAGATAAAACAAACAAACAAATCCCACAATCCCCTTTCCCCACCTTTCCCCTAATTCTTGAACTCTAAAGTCCAAAACTCCACTTGGGAGCTAAGAACTGGAATTGGAAGTGCGTGTTTAACAGTCTAAAGTCCCACAGTGTTTGTAAATGAACAAATTTATTTGATTTTCTATACAGTTTATTTGACTTTTGAGGACAAAAGCAGCTTCTTTTGATTAAATTAAGTCATTTAGTAGTTGAACACCTTGTGAAACCTTTACTTGGAATGTTAATTGATTAAACATCACTTTAAAGAATACAACTCCTTTGTTATACATAAGTAAAGTCCTTACAATTGGCATGTAATATTCTCTATCCCCTCCAGGTATATGGAATGAAATATCTTTCTAGATCTTATTCTAACTGTAGTAATAATTATACACTTAAAATCAACTTGGATTGTGAAGGTGCCATAATTTTCAGCACTTCTTCTTTAGAAACTTAATATTTTTCCTTGTCTGCATTAATGCTCTGTTTGTAATATTCTATTTTCCAAATTCAAGATAGAACCTGCATTTGAAAACAGTAGGCATTGGAACTGATTAATTTAAAATCTCAGTAATTAATTATTCCAACCAATTTGAGGATAAGGTGTTTTGTAGAGATTTTCATCAAAATCAGGTATGTAGCCCCTGTTATTGTTAAAGCAGTGGTGAATTCTGACTGCATCATCACAGTCACGTCTCGTTGCACAAATGGGCTCCAGCAGATGACACAGCAGCATTGTGCCTGTGCACCCAGCTCTCACCCTGGGTATTAACCCTTGCAATGCAAATCTTCATTATTTTAGTTTCTGTGCATAGGAAAGATTCAAAGAAGAAGGATGTTTAGTAAGAGTAGTTGAAATTGTTAGTAAGTTCTTGACTGGCAGGATGTCTCACAGGACTGAATCAAGAGCTATGCTCCTAAATGCCCTTGCAAAACAGCAAAAAACAAGATCTAAAATTTTAGCAGCATGAGCAACTTGGACAAAATGTGACCATCAACACCAGCATGGTACTGAAAGGGAAGGTAAGGGATACTGTGGGATTGGTGTCAGCTATGATAGTGAAGGTCTTCCTGAAGGCTTGAGAATCTCTTTGCTACTTAGAACTGCAGATAAGAGAAAAGGAATGAGAAGATGGTCAACTGCATCAGGATATCTACTCATTTTTCTTGTTAGGAAGAGACACAGATAAGAAATACTTATCATTTGAGTCATCTCATTTATTGTACATGGTTGATAGTTCTTGCTGATACAGTGTGTTTCATTCAGTATATGCACTAAATAATGCCATGCTGTCCAGAAATTATCTGTTGATCTTCAGAATTGTGTTCTGCACTCATTTGCTGATTTGCTAGTGTGTTCTCTGGAGTTGGAGTCATGCTGGTTTTAGGATGCCAAAGCCATTGCTAATGCTTGAACTTCTCAGTTTTTGTTTTCACGACCCGTTCTTTTTTGTCCAGCCATTGCAATCTGGCTCATCCTTCTGAAAGCTCCAAACATGAATTGTGAGGAAAGAATTTCAAACAGTATGACTATAGTTGGGACTTAGAACTTCACTAATATTTCACTGTACCCCAAGGTACAGAAGTTTTATTAAACTTCTCATTGCCATTTACTGTGATTACATAGCAGAACTACCCTTTCTGCATTTTTTCTTAAAATGTCAATGAAATAAGAACAAAACAGGTGTTTGGAACAAAACCTTCTGGAGGGAAGATCAGATAGCCTAGGAGAAGATTTGTCAGGGTTTTAAAATGGATTAACTGGCAATCCAAAACCTGGCAAAGAAGACTTTCTCTGTGGCTAGTTAGCTGGGTGTTGCTACTAGCAGTGAGTTAGAGGGCTGTGGAACAGGAAGGGATCGTACCAAGATTTCCTAGAATTTGTACCAAAGGAAGAATTTTGCTGGAAGGCAATGCTAGTACACTTCTGCTTCTTTGGTCCACGCAGCGAGCTCAAGGATATCTTTTTTCCTCTGGTTGTGTTTGCCCTGCTAAGCAGTTTTTACAGAGAACAGGAATTTTTTTTAAGGACATCCAAACATACCTCTAGATGACCAACTAGTGTGTCTTGGGAGGTTACTTTTTTCTTGTGTAATCAAAGTTGGAGGAGTTACTTCATGGAATTCTAGCCTTCTTATTTCCTGAAGCTGTTTAAAAATTCCAGAGAAAAGTATCAATTCAGCAAGTTTTTAAGATTGAAAGATTCTCAAGGTAGTTCTACAATTGCCAGTTCAGAATTGGTTTATTGCTCCTTCCATTGTCTTTATCTCTTACAAAAAATGCTTCATGCTTGTTTTCACTTGGATTCTTAGAAGAGCAAACATTTTGTT
Source organism: Polioptila caerulea (assembly GCA_013397295.1). Lineage (NCBI taxonomy): Eukaryota > Metazoa > Chordata > Aves > Passeriformes > Certhiidae > Polioptila > Polioptila caerulea. Next base: position 468,940 of record VYXF01013035.1, read on the forward strand.
TATAGTCAAGAAATTAATTTTAGTAAGTGTTTCATAACAGTTCCCATATCTCCTCTGCATTCATCATACTTTCATTATTGAACCATCAAGAAGTGTAAGAGTTCAAATAAAATCTGTATCTGTATGAAAGAGTTTGCTGCTGTCCATGCACTGAAAAGTGCAATCAGAAAGTTTAAAACACTTAACATTAAATGAAAATGTGGTATTTTCTATGTTTTCCTTTTTCATAGTTTAAATATTTGTATTAGAATATATATTTCATTGATGGATGTTATCTTGGAGGGAGCACTTTACTAAATCAAGCAGGCTTGAAATCTCTGAATCTCTTGGGCTTTTCAGGCTTTGTAGCAACATTCTTCCTTGATCACACAGATTTGATGTGTTAATCAAGGTGGACACTGCTCTACAACATGCTGCTTAATCATACACAGCATATGTCTTTCAGTTTCCCACATTTGTTTCAAGTATTCTTCTTTATGAACTGTTTATCCTTGAAATGAGTTTATCACTGGAATTTTTTTTCTCCAGAAAATGGGATATTTCTGCTAATGACTCTAGTAACGTGATTTTTTCATGATGTGTGGTGTGCCTAATTCTGGTTGTTGTTACAAGGTTGATTTTTTGGATTATGCAACTTCTACAACAGCTTCCATTAATGCTGTTAAGACTGCACTACTCCTTGAAACATAACGGAAGATTTACATTCCAGCCTATTAAGGAACAGAGAGGTCTGGCAGCGGGGTTGGCGACGAGGGATTTTGGGTTCTGTCAAGCTCACAAGCACAACTGGTGCAGTGCGTCATCTGTGCCTGAGCAGGGAAAAGCCCTCGCTGGACGAATTCGAGGTTCAGAACCTTAGAATCAGAATTACCTCAGAAAAACCCACAAAACGCCCCTTGTCATCCTTGAAATGCTGCAGCCTTTGCAGGTCATCCCAGAAATATCCTCTTCCAGCAGCTGACACTTGTTTCATGGATCCAGAAATGGAGCTGCACCAACAAAGCTGATCCAAGAAAACTTCCCAGGAGCAGCTGGTCAGCGTCGTGCGTGTTGTCCATTGGTGCAGCTGTACACAGACTATCTGGTGCCCCTGCCAAAAGTAGGAAAGCTTTTCAGTACTATCAAGGTTGGCTTAAAAAGCCCAAAGCTGTCCAGCAGCAAGATGTCAAATAAGTACTGAAAAGAGACTCTCTTTGGGGCAGTTGGTGGAAAAGGCCTCTGCCAGAGGCCGTGCTGCAGCCAGGCAAACATGGGCTTGGGTTCCCAGGAGCGCCTGCCAGAACCCTGGGGATGCATTGGACATAGATATAGATATGTAAAATTGGCATCAGCTTTCTTGCCAATAATTTGTCTGTGCTGGTTGAGCACACTGTCTTCTCTTTTTATATTTATTTGGGCTTTTGGGAATTCTTTCGGTTGTGCACCCTCCTGATAGTTTCAGTCGCTTGGTTCAGATCCATAAACTTTCTAGTTGTTTTGTTCCTTTGCCCCTGTATAACCCTTTGTGAAACTAATGTTTCTGGGTTTTTGACTTGATTTGATGTGTGTAGCACAGCACGTGGCTCCCGGTGCTGTCCATACGTGGTTCATGTTTCCACATGGGGTTACCCTGTCCCTTGTACAGAACTTTGGGAGGCTCAGGAGGCTCTTTCAGTCTGTGTCTGCCAGGCTGTGGTGCCACTCAGCAGCAGTCCTGCCCCTTAGTGTATTTACCACTCTCCCAAATTCGGTGTCAGTCAGAAATGTGATGAAGATGTGTTCCATGCTGTTTTGCATGTTGTTGATGAAAACATTCCCTGCAGTGTCATGCCCTGAAAACAGGATTCAGAACCACCTGCCTGTTAAACAATGCAGTCAGTTTTCCACTCTTTCATCCAGACTTTCTCTCCCAGCTTGTCCCCAAGGGTTCCAAAGGAGCCTGCAAAAGACAGGCTGCTCTTCCCTCAGAGCTCGGTATTTCCTTGGAGAAGATGATCCAGTTTTCCTTGGTCAGCTGGTTTTTTGTGTTCTAAATCACTTTTGTGTTCTTCCTGTGTCTGGAAATGCTCTCTATGAGGATTTGCTCCCTACAGTCCAGCCTGTAGCTCCCCCAAACCTGTTCCTTGCCTCCTTTGAGTTGTTGTTGAAGGTTTTCTTTCTGGTTCCCCAGAAAATCAGTTGGCAAGAGACTGAGTCTCCCAGGGGGAGAACCTTGGGGATTAGAAGTTCTCTTTCCGAAGATGATGTCATTGAGGATTCTTAGCATAAATAAAAAATTATTTTGCTATCACATGCTATTCAGTGGAAAATTTTCAGTGAGCCCTACTTCCAAGTTAGATTTCATCAGACACTGTTTAGTTTCTCCATAGTGAACTGGACCCAAAATCTTTCAGTAACCCATTTGAACTGAGTGTCAGCTCAGACAGAAGACATGTAAAAGAAGATGATGATGACAGAAGATGGATGTAAAATTCCCCTTCTATCCAAATGTTATTCTTCTAGAGTGAAAAACTGATTTTTCAGTGAATCACTTTGCATACCCATATAAATCTGATTCGGGTTTTTTTAGGAGTTCATTTCTGCTAAGTTGTAAAAATTGCATAGAATGTGTGCTGATGATGTGCTGCATTTTTATTAAAAGTATGTGAGATTGGAAAATCACACAAAACTTAGAAAAGAACAAGTGAATGTGTTTGTACAAATTTGAAGGTTTATGACTTTGCATTAAAATTTAGAAGAGGGGATGCTGCTGGGAGTAAGGATGTGTCCTGTGTACTTCGGAAACAATTTGTTAATATGTAACTGGACTACACTGTAATATGGCATCTATTTTGATAGTTCTTTTAATGTCTTAAGCATTTCTCTGTTGTTCCTTAACTCAAGTAAACAGGCTGTCTGTACAGCAGTTTACAGAGTGTTCCATGTTAATGTTTTGCAGTGGCTGCAGAAGTGTTTTGGTCTACCAGGGCTCTAGGAGTACACTGCAGTTTCTAGATATATTATGAATTAATCACCCTCTCCAACTGAGAAGTTAATGGATATTGATCACCTTTTTGTTATGAATTGCAATGTATTCTATCATTTGAGTGTTGTTTGTCAAAACTTTTTACAAATTGCTGTGCAGGACCTTGTATCACAGCTGGTGTAGTTTAAGGTTTGGACAGAGTCACTGTGAATGAAGCCCTGCTGTGAAATAAAAGTCAAAAGGCATCTTGGCATCCCAACCATTTCCTTGGGAGAAGATTACAGCCTGAGTATGTTGAACTTTATTGCCATGGGCCTCATGACAGTATTCAGAAACATGCATGGCATTTCTGTTAAAGAAACTCAGATGTGCTGAGACTGAGGGATGGCATTCTTGTTTTTATCAGTATCTTGCAAAAAAAGTTAAATGTTCTTAGGCTTTTGAGGTACAGGAAAAATACAGTGACAAATGTGTAATTTATGCACATAAAAATTGAGGTTCCTGATCTCCTAAATGTAATTTGTAACAAGGAGGAGGAGGAAATGACTAACCTCAAGCCTAGACAGAAATGTATTTATTGAGAAAGTGGGAGGGGGGGCTTGACAGCTCTTCTTTGAGTGAAATGTTGTTTCTTGTTTTCACTTGCTGTGAAATCAGGAGTAGGATGGGGCTGCACAGAGAAAATCTGTTGCATTTGCTAGCTTGTGAATGAGTGGAGTAAAGCAAAAGGCAATTTAAAAATCATTGAACACTACGTGCTTGTGTAATTGCATTGAAACTGCCTTGGCTGAATTCTGTTCCTTATGCCACTGTGCTTCAAGAGCAGACAAACTTATGAGGACTCAGGGCCAGGTGAAGACAAACATGAAGTTCCTCAGGAAGTAAAATACCTCTAAAATAAAACTGGATCTCCTGTTGCTGACAGGATAGGTTCCTTAATTAAATGGTCATTGCAAAGGCTTCTGATCAGGCAGAAAGCCCACAAAGTCAAAACAAATCGTTGAGGATTCTCCTGGGTTGGATGCTGTTCTTTTGTCTTGTGCACTGGCATCACTCTGTGATGGCCATAGAGGGTGGAGAAACTGTCACATGTGGCAGAATTCAGAGCACAGGTCAGGTCTGTGATCTGGACTTTGTGTTCAGTTGCTGCTGTCAGACCTGGTGGCAGTATGAGAAGCTGCTCATCAAAAGCCCAGAGATCTGATCAATGTTAAGCCTGGAAACCACAGACAGTGAGAGTGTACTTGTCTTGGTTTTATTAATTGTGCATCCCTGCAGCAGTGTTTAGGCAGAACAAAAATAAAATCAAAAGCTTGTATTAATGAGCAACCCATAAAATGTATTAGGGTCATTTATGAAAGAAGAGTTGGTTTTTCTTATGATTCCAATAAGATTTAAAACTTTCTTATGAAGTTAATTGTGTGTAATTGCTAGTGAAGATAATAAAAGTTATTGGCATTTTCGCATGTATTCCAACAAACTCTGTAATTTTAGCTATGACTTCATCTGTGAAGTTAAAACTTGTAAGTTAAATACTTTAAAAAGTTGTTTTGGAAATTCCAAGCAGGACTGTGTTTTTTCAAGACAGCATATAATTATGCTAACTGTAATCAGATATTGTTGTCAGTTTATTTTCTTGCATTTTTGATTCTGCAAAGAGGGAATATGAAGGATATTGATGGTAACATCAGTTTACATAGAATAGGTTTTCTTTGATCAAAATTGTCATTTGTAATCGTTCAATTACATTAATACTATATTTCTATATGAATGAATAAAATTTATGCAGCTTATCTAATCAAAATGAAAAATAACCTAATTAATCTTATAGTTATGAATAGCATTGGAGTTCTACCTGAAGAATCTCTTTTCCTTTTAGCAAACAGAACATCTTTTCTAAACTGGGCTGTTGAATTCTCTTACTGCTTTAGACAAAAGTAATAGCTTGTGCATTAGGATTGACAGTTCACATTTCCAGAATATGAACTGCATCAATAATAAAAATTCTGTGATTCTGTAAAATCCTGCCCATACAATATATCTGTAAAAACTGGGATCCCAACTTTAGTGAAGTCATCCGAATTCGTAACTAATGTTTCACCTGTAATTTGTAGCCAATGTGCTGCACATAGTTACACATGCTGACTTAACAATTCTTGGGTTAGTGCTTTAAAAACACATCTGACCCAAAAGTTTCTGGCTTTTTTTTTTTTTTTTTTCCTGGATTCATTTTGAGTTTAGTCCTGCAGGGTGATGAATGCTCTTTGTATGCCTGAAAATTGACTTCAGTTATTCTCAAGAGGGACAGTGCAGTGTTGAGCAGCATTTTTGACAGAACATGCACACATCCTGCTGTGCTGCCAAAAAGGTATGGATCAAGTGCTGCCATGTTCAGCTTTTTAGTTTGGATGCATTCACTGCATGCTACGGTGGTTTCATGTGATAGTCAGACTTGTGGGGAATTCCATGTGTTTATGGTGTTCCTGGATGTCAGGCAAAATTGGATCTCAAGTTTTTGGCATTCTCAGATTTCTGCAGGTTATTGAAAATGTGGTGTTTGTTTGAAAAGCTTAGTGCCTAAAGCAGAATGGGTTTTAATGCAGGAAGGTACTGTTCAGGTAGCAGTTAATGAGAGAGACATTACCAAGATGAATTTAAAAAGAAAATTCCACCTAAAAAACCCAAAAAAATTCACCTTATCTAGATATTCCATACACGTCTTCTAGGTTTTTATCATGTGTCTAAGAGAAAGCAGAAGTCCCTGAGTGTAAGTTGTTGTTTAATGCAGGAAGAGAGGTAATCTTTGTGCACTGTCCTGGTGCTTTGCTGGCTTGGCTTGCTCTCTCGGGATATTTGAAAGGGTCTTAATGGCCTTGAACCTGCCTGTCCAGGAACAGAGCAACGAAGATCTTTCCCTGGAGTGGCTTTTCCCAGCTCTTCATCACTAGGACCACACTGCAGAGGGCATCTCAGCTTCATGATGGTGTACAGCACCTTGTTTTCAAGCGAGAGTGGCAGGCAGTACCTGTTCTGAGTGAGGAGCAGAGTTGACTCTCTCCTCCAGCACCAAAAGCCTAAGCCACCTACAGATCCCAAAAGCCAGCAGTGCTCCCCCAAATCAGCCCCATGTGTCCAGCCAAGCACTCAGAATCCCTAACTTCCAAATTCTCAGCTCTGCACTCTAATGGCAGTATGGAACCACCACAGTTTTGCTGCATGTTTAAACTGACTGGAGTATTGAAGTGATTCACGTGTGTTGTCAAAGTAAGTGATGTAAGGAAAAACATTCTGCTTTTATTATTCACTTGTCAATTCAGTGTAGCAAAGCTATTTTAAGTGTACATGAATTCCTGTAACACTTCCAATCTGCTACAGAGTTCAGCAACTGTCTGGATATAGGATCAGTATGGCCAGAACAATGTGCCAGGTTTTCACTCAATTAGGCAGGGATTCAGAGCAGTACTCTGCATATGTCATGGTGGAAGTCTGTATTTCACTGTCAAAGGACATTGGTTTTTTAGTGATTAATTTGCTGAAAATAATTTTTGTTCCCCAGATGTGTTTCAGCTTCATTTTGTGCAAATTAGGTGGAAAAGCTTTGATTGTTTTACGGTATTTGATTTTTGCCTGCTTTTGTAGCAGCAGTAAGAGATATTTTTCACAATTGGTAAAGACATTATATATATATAAGGCAGCTGGATTGCATTGTTTCAGGAGTCTAAATTAATTGCCTACAACACATATATGACATTTCCAGTACTTTGGTTTGTCTGTAAAATTGAGAAGCTGAGATTTCAGTGCAACATCTCTTAACTATGGCATTCTGTCTTGTAGCTACAAAGCAGCTAAACAGGTAATTAGTTCCACTCATCTTAAAACAACAGTGTTATAATTTATTCCTGAGATCCCTTTGTATTCCTAGTCTCATACAGGAGAAGAAAAAAAAATGGAGAGAGATAATTCCATACTACAAGTCCATGTACTGCTGACATGGAATATGTGGAGAATTTCAAACTTGAAGGAAGGAATGGAAAAATAATCTAATGTGTTGTTTATATGGTGATGATATATATCTTTGAGACATATGTTAGCTCTTGGAGTATTGAATGCTCTCTAGGTGAAGATACATTGCCCAGTTTTTATAAAGATATTTTTATGTATATTTTGGATAAAAGCCCAAACTCTTTCAAATAATTTGAGCTAAGGGATTAAGTAGGTAACCTGAAATTGAGGATGGATTATTTTATACCTGGTTATAAATAATCATGTACAGAAATAAGATATGTATTTCTTTGAAAGCTATTGCACATATCTAAAGATTGGAAGGTCAAATTTTAAGTGGGAAGTGTTTTTGTTAACTGAAAAAGTACTAAGAATATTTATCATATATTAAACTAAAAATTTAACTTCCAAATGGGGATTAAGACTGTGGATAACAATAGGGAATAATGCAGAAATGGAAAATTGAAAGCAGCTGAGGCTGTGTCCTTTAGCCTTATGCTCTGAGATCTGACAAACTAATTTAGGTTTGCTATATACGTGTTGCAATGCTAAGGAGCATCATTGAAGCATTTATTGAGTTTCTCAGTGTCCATTTTTGTTAGCTTTCCTCTAGCAGATTGGAGTGTGTTATGAAGTGTGAGCCCTTGCCAAACTCCTGTTGTCCATGCACAGTTAGCATTCGTGCATTTGTGCAGAGTTGGACACATTGGAACCCTCAGTAACTCTGTGCAGAAATAAACCTTCACAACTGGTGAAGGACTTGTTGTATCCCTTCTCAGAATATATGTGTAAGCAGTTTTCTAAATGTTGTTGTATTTGACCACAATTGACTTTGGTATTCCATTTAGGTGAGCTTGATTAAAGTAACAGAAGATGAAGGATTTGTTATTGAAAAATCACAAAGATTGAAATAGGCTCTGAAATTATGAGAAGCAAAATAGTCTTGTGATGACTTTTTTTTTGGTCTGTTGTTTTAAGCCTGCAATCCACAGTCACTCTGCAGCCATTTAAGAACAAAGAATGAACCAATAGCATCCTAATGATCCTTAACATTATTGGGTTTGTAATGTAGATTTGATATTTCTGCTGTCACAATCGGCTGATGCCAGGTTTTTGCTAGTTGCTCTGTTTTAGGTAACTCTGATAGGAGATGAAGGCATAAATGTGAAGTCTGGCAGAGGAACACTTGAGATATTTCAATTTTGGCATTTGGCATTTGGTCAAGTGTTGCAGTTAATAGGATTGGTTTGAGTTGCAGAGTGCCCACTGTAACAATGATGTTAGAAATACTAAAATGAAATTTTAGAAATACTAAAATGAATTGTTCAGCTGGAAATGTTGGTTGTTCATTGATCATCCAGGGGCACAAAGGTGATAGATTTGTCTAATTACAACTATGTGCATTATTGTGTTCTTTAGTGGTGGCAAAAAGAGCTGCTAAAAAAGCACCTGATCACTTTTTCTTAAAGTATCATTTTTAACTCTTTTTGGGTATTTTTGGTTTTTTTTTTTTTTTTATGGTCATAAAAATTCAAGTAGTTTGTTTTTTAAATATTAAGTTACATTCCAATTCTGCTTTATTTTAAAAGACTTCCGTAATAAAATCACGACTTCCATCAGCGCAATTACTCGTTGATTTACTTTGGCATACCCTTCTCTGCCTAGAGAGACATGAATGACACACTTGACTGTTGAATGAGGCATTCAGAGACTTGAAGAGAATGGGTTTTCATCTTCTTTTAAAGTTAACCTTGTGCCAAACTTGCATAGAGGCCGTGGAGGTGATTATTTCATATTGCATAAATGTCACTTCCTTCACGTAGACGTTTTGAAAGGGCATTCTTTGGTCATCACATCACTTCCATTTTAGTCAGGTTTGCTCTTGACCCAGCTGGAAGCAAGCTACCTTTTTATTGTTTCCTAAGTGAGGAAAACTTTCCTTATTATGTGTAAACTATGTCAGTGAAATTGTATTTCAGGCATATGAATGAGAAATTGGCTAATAAACTTCTGAAGTGGGAAGAACCACAGCAATACCTGTCCAGGAGAAATCATGAGAAGATGGATAGATAGATGTATGGCTGTGTGTATATATATACACACACTCATAAATTTGTGTTATTTTTATTTGAGATCAAATGATTAAAGATTACGTTGTCAGAAGGGTGCCAGAGGGATTCCATGAGGCACAAATGAAATTACAGTGCACAAAATGGTTGTACTTATTTTCTTCTCTGTTTTTTCTTGCAGGATTGTTCCTCTTCAGAAGAGTACAGCATTGCTGCAGCATTGCTGCCCCTGACAACTGCCTTCTATAGGGTAAGTTTCTGTTGCCAGCCACTGCTGGTTTGTGGGTTTTTTTACATCACGTACATTGTTCAAATGGAGAAAGGGATGAGTGGAGATACACAACAGATAAGAGGATTCATTCTAAAATGTATTAATGTCAATGGAAATCATCAAATAGACTGGTATGGACATTACTCCAGAAGGACATTTATTGATGTTGGGTCATTATGATCATGAGACATTCACCCAGAACTAAATGCAGGCTATATGATGGGTTAGAGAATTACCACTGGATTGTATTTAGTCACTAAAATAGTAGAAAAGAATAATTTCTGATGTTACTACGTAAGAACTATTTATTGCACTACTACTGTGTTTAATTTGGCATGGTAAACACACACTGGCCAATATAATACAGTGGTCACTGTAGTACAGTTGGCCAATTAAGAACTTGGCCAAAAGTACAAGTGAAGTTTTCAGTCTGTGTAGTTAATTTTGGAGGATATTATGAATGGGTTGTTTTAACTCTACATTTGGTTTCATATTCTTGTTTTTGTTTCTTCTTTGAGGGAAAAGTACCTAATGTTTGATATGTATGTAATACAGTATGGTACTAAATACAAAAATGTAAATAATGCAAATTTAACAAGTAATTATTTCAGAACTCTTGTGGTATGACTATTTCTTTTGATGTCCCAAAACTGTTTCATCAGTTCTGGGTAGCTCCAGTCCTGCTCTTTAGGATATGTATACCTGAGGAGAGAAGTTCAGAATGTGGACTTGCTTGCATTATTAAATAAACTTTGTTTAATGTGAATGTTGTTACATAACCCAGTTTGGGAAATAAGTGTTTAGTCAGTGGTAATTGGTACACTGTGGTATTGCAAACTGTAGTTGCTTTGACAGCTTATCTAAACATTAGTAATATAGAGATTGAAAAATGCCCCTTCCACCTTTCAGATGGCCTGTGAGGCATTTTTGAGTAGCCAGAAGCAAAATGCAGAAAGTTCCCTATTTTAGCTGCATGGAGACCAAGGTTTCTGCAGCAAAAAGCTGAGCAGTCAGTCATTTTTAGTTTAAATTATATATTCTAAACAATTGCTGGGTTTTTTTGAACTAGAAATAGATTCTGTGATGTTGCTTTTAGAATAAAAAATGTCAAACTTTGCCAGTCATAGAAACCAAAATCATCTGTTGAAGGCAAGAGCAATTTTGACAAACTTATTATTGACAAACTTAAATGTGTAGATTTTTTGACATTTCTTATTTAAACAAGTACTTAACAATGTGTATGGAGCCTGAAGTGGCAGAGTTTTTCCTCTTCCAATTATTTGAGCTGTAAATTATTTAAATGTGTTTTAGTTTATAGATGTGAATAATACCCCACAACTGCCCTTAGGGAGGAGTGTACAGAGTATTTTCTTTCTCTTACCTAAGGTAGCATGGTGAGATGTTAAATTTTCAATTCCAGCAAATAGACTTTCTCCCATCTTTACATACAAGTTTATCTTTCTCTCTTCTCTCTGTTTTGAGCCCTTCAGTAGCAGAATTGTTGTTTCACATTTGCTACTTCCACAAATACTTAATTTAAGGGAAAAGCTAATGAGCTATAGCAATTTCCCTCTTCGCTATTTTATTCTTATTACTGCATAAATTCTACATTTTGAAGAAACTTCTGCTTTATTTTACTTTCTGGTTTTTAGTTCTGCTTTTAAGAATAGCCAAGAGAGTCCACATAGCTCTTTACCTTGAGAGGTACAGGGAGTATTTTGGGGTGTTGTAGCATTTTGGTTAGATTCCACCTCGGTGAAGTTTGATTAAGTAGGAAAAAAAAAATATAATAAAAAGAGACTTTTTAATGTAGTATCAGGAGTTTTGAAATAAGCTTAAACAAGTTTTGATTTCACCATCAAGCAGATCATAAATCTGGATTGAATATAAAATATATTTAAGTAATTTCATCTACATACTCGTATTTTTTGGTAGGGGTACCAAAATCTCACACCATTTCTCTCACAGAAAGTTCTCTAAAATCTTTTTTTAATAGCCTAGACTATTTAACTCTAAAAATACACTCAGGAAACTATGAGTCCCTGGATGGAAGAAGCATGATGAGTTTTTTAATGTGCCTGACCTGAATTAAAAATTAGAATAACCTGACTATTAACTTGCAAAAGCCAGCTGTTAATGCATAATAGAAAAAGAATTTTGTTTTTCCCAGATCTAATCCTCAGGTTCAATGATGGTCCCCTTTGGTATGTCCCATTAGATACAATTCTTTGGAAAAAGTACTTGGCATAAAACTGTTCATACTAAACACAAACTGACATGCTGTTCAGAACATAAGATTGTTAGGCTAACTTTGCAGTGATTAGTTAAAATTCAGATTAACAGTTTAAGGTTCAGTCTGAATAAAACTTAGAATTTTGAGTAAACGGATTTTTTTTTATTTCTTTTAGTAAAAAATTTTGCTTTTTTGGAGGATTTTTCAGCTTCTCTAGAGATGCTGAAGAAAACTGTCATAGATGAGATTGAATATGTTGTACCTGGCATGAACCTGTGCTTCAACATGAAGAATTCTCTTATTCCCTTACCCCTGCCATATGAAACGGGTGATGCTTCCCAAGGATGAAGCAGTGCTTGGCAGAGTGCACTTGTTTTACTGGAGTTTCTGCTCTCAGAATTCCACGTTTAATGCCAGCATCCTGTTAAATCTCATTTCACCCACCCCTTTTGAGACTGGACAATGTTCTTAGGAGGCAGGAAGAGCCAGGAATTGTGCATCTGACAGTGACCCAGGCTTCTATTCGTGTGTACGTTGGTGTAATTGCACAGGCAGTGCCCCAAATCAAGGTATCAGTGGCTAAATCTGCAGTGAATCTTAAAGGTGTTTAGAGTTCTAAGAGTATGTAGAGTTCAGTCCAGTCTGGTATTTCACCATCTATGTTTGCTGCAGCATTTTGATGGGAAATTATGATGGGATTTCATGTCACAGCATTTAATTGTTCATGCAATTCCTGTCGCTTCCAGTGAAGTAGTAAAAAGAAGTTACACATCACAGTTTCTTTATGGAAGGACTGTGTTCATGAAATGTCAGATTTCATTTTATTTATCTAAGACAAAGCAGAGCACAAATGAAGCAATTACCTGTTCTTCCTAAATAACTTTACTGTGTTTTACTGAACATAGTGCAGTCACCAAGTGTTTGAGGTGTACAAGTAATGAGAAGGACGTGGTTTGGAGTTCAGCAGATAAGCCAGGAAACTGAGCAGCAACACAACTTAAAACTTGGAGGTGATGTTGGTAAGATTCTGCAGTGGTTGTGTCATGCATTAGCCTTGAGGGATTTTAAAATATTTTTGGTAAAACAGCAGAAAATTTAAAGAAGGGAGTAAGCTGGCATGATGTAACCCATCTTGTTTTAATGCCTTTGCTTATTTAAAAACTAGTCTAGGCTATTTCTACATAGATCCAATTAAAATTACAAGAAACATCACACTGTGTACAGCGTGCTAGGAGCTCTTGGGATGTCTGGTGAAATTTCAGAATTCTCCCTCAAGTCTGGTGAGTGATCTATTGTGAAACCTGATCAGGCAGGATTTGATCGCACTCTAAGTCAGCGCTGATGGGATTAAAGTCATAGACAGGAAGTCAGCACTGGTTGCATATTTGTGGCCTGGAGTAATAATTGAATTTTTCTAGAAAAAATAGTCCCAATGCTTTTTAAAAATTTTAAATATTGGACACAAGCTGTTAGCAAAATGTGACTCATCAGTGACAGTGGACTTTGGTGTGTACTGTTAATGTCACAAAAACAAACAAAATTTTGCTTCTGGGTTAGAAAAAGGTTTTAGTTTACCATTAGTAATACCGTTGGAATTTTGTTTAAAATTGAAACAATATAAATAAAATGTATTTATACGTGAAGATAAAAGAATTTTTCCATGTTTTCATGGTACGGATGACCCATGCTTATTTGGTATGTGGCCACTTCTTCTGTGGATAAAGAGGAAACATGGTATTCCTTGGTGCTGCGGAAGAGAGGTCTTGTTCCACGTGTGGGAAGAAAGGATGGGAGGAAAGGGACATGTTTTGCTCATGTTTTCCTTCGTGAACTCCTCGAGGAAGGCGCTTCGAGGGTTGCACAACCGGCGCTGTCGGATTCCCAGGGTTTGGGCTCCATTCTGGGTCCTGGCCAAGGTGGCAGGATGTGGGAGCCCCAGGCTGCATTTCTGGGAGGCTCAGGGAGCAGCCAGGCAGCATCAGTGGCAGCCCCCAGTTCCAGCCTGTCCTGGACAGCAGCCCCAGGAGGAAAGCTGGTCCCCACTGCTCCCCCAGGCAGGACCCCCTCTCCCTCTGCCCTCCCTTTGCAGCTGGGCTCCATTGGGACACTCTGGTCAGCCCTTCTTGCATCCCCCAACCACTGAACGTTAGTTGTGTTCCCCTCTGGACCTGATGGGGCAGGTTATAGTAAAATTTTCTACCCCTCAGGGATCTTTTCAAAAGTGTTCTGGTTAAACCGTGTATGATCATCTGTGTTCCCATACCTTTCTGAGTGTGTTCTATCACACTGCATAGTCCACAGCAACACACTTGCAAATTTGTCATTGTTCAGCATTCAGAGGTGTTTGAGTAAAGGAAGTGGCATAATAGAAATGTGCTGTTCTGAGAGTCAAGTTTTCCCTGTGCAGGTATTAGGAATGGGCTTCCACATTCATAGCCAAGCGTTTCTTTAAATTGCAGTATTCAGAGCAGTATTTCAGAATCACAGGTGCTTAGATTTCTGAGTCAGTTGTTTTTAATCTTCTGATGTATACTTGGAGAGTGCTGATCTAGTTTAGGCAAAAATAACCCAAATGCAACAAAATGTCTCACAGTTCGGATATATTACATTCAAATTGATATTTGTCTTTTAGCAAGATGCACTGGAGACTGCTTTAGAATTTTTATGTGACTAAATTATGTAATTCTTGGGAGGGAGAGAGGGAGAAACGGATTTTTTTTTAATATTATTATTATTACTTTTCTTTAATGCTTCTAAGCCACAAAATTTCAAATAAAATTTCAGTTGGATACTGATGTGAATTTTTTCGTAGAGCTTGAAATGGAATGAGAGAAATGAGTCTGCAGCTTTGCAGGCTGGGGCTGGCTGAAATCCTTGGGATATGGCATCACTGGGCTGTTCATCTTCATACTCCATGTTCCTGTTCCTTCGTTGAGAATGGAATAGAATTATATAAAATTGGAGACTTTTTTCAGAGTTTTTAAAAGAGCAAAATTTGGTCTAAATCATTTAATTGAAAGCCTTTGAATATAGTACAGAACATTTTAAGGTCAACTTAAGAATTACCCTGGCAGCATTTTCGTGATGAAAAGGATTTTAATCCAGGGGCGTTTTTATAATCTTCAAGGTGAACACAAAATTATGAGTTAAGTAAAAAGCTGAATTAATTAAAAAATGTGAATCTACAAGTATTTAAAGTTAATGCACCAATAGAAATAATTTGTTTTCCATAGTGAAATATATACGGTGTTTTGCATAGCACAGTAATAAAATGGCAGTAATTTGAGTGTGTGCTCTCCTAGCTGAAATGGATTACCAAGTTTCAGTGACAGTTATGGCAGATATTCAATGGAAGAAAGTCTTCACTCCTTGGCATGCCTGAATACATGACCACTCCACTCCAGAGCCTCTTGGGTGTAGGAGAGATTCCCAGCTTCACTGATAAAGGATTTCTCTGAAGATTGGAGGCAGTACTAGTGAAATTCAGAATAGTTTATAATATTTTGATCATTATCATGAACCCCTCCTTCCAAGAGAGACCCAATTCAAGGTTAATTATGTAACAGCAGCTTCATAATTTGAAATGTGCCCTTTGTTGTGTAGCAGCAGCTACGAAGTCACAGGGAAGACGCTCCATGAAAGGCTGGTGTGGAAAATCTGGGATGATAGGTGAAGAGTTGATTGCATTTTAATGTCTTTGTCAGGCAAATTTTACAGTTAGTGCCAGCTGGAATCAGGGGAATATTGGCCCACCTGTACTGTGGAAAACAGTGGAATAATTTGGTACTAGCATTATCTCTGTTACTTTATAACAGTATTATATTGGTGTTTACTTTAGAACTTGTGTAAATACCAGGGAATTGCATAAAGCTATTGGATGATGCAGTTAAAGAAAAATTAGTGGGTTTTTTTACATTTAACATGAGTTTTGATTTTTAACTTCAATTTCTGCACAACTGTGATTGTCCCAAGTAATTCTCATCACCATCAACATACTTTTAGGCTTCTGGAAAGCTAGGAAGACTTTCTGTAATGTGTTAGCTTTCTACACTGAAATATTTTCATTCTTGCACCTAGTTATTGTACTTCCTCCTAAAACTTTCTGTCCTAGTCCAGTGTGTTTGGATTAAAATCCACTTGTACTTTAAAATTCTTCACTCTTGAATTGCTGGCTTTAATTTAGGAAACTCCCATCGTGAAAGACTTCCTTTATTGTCTTGGCAAGGACTTTTGTCTACTTCCATTAATTTTCTTTTTGTATCTCTATCCTGCCAGTTCTGATACTATCTTAGTCTATGGAAATGTTTTTGTGACTGAAATAGTATTAAGTAACATTATTTTTAGTACTAAAATTATTTTGTTTATCCATTCTCAGAATGCTAATCCCTTTAATATAGAAATACATTAAGTTGCCTGCTTACAAAGAACATGGCTGTATCATTAATGGATAATAGGGAAGAAGCTGAACCACAAAAGAATATTTACAACATTATCAAGTGTGTATATGAGCATTATTTGCATTCCTGGAAAATCCAGAAGACTTAATTGTGGACCAGAACTGCTGGTGTTGCTTTTGTACAAAAGAGCAGAAAAATGAGGATACTTACCCTCAAGAGCTTACAATATGTATTTGAAATAAATAATAATACTTGAAGCCAGGCAGTTTGAAGCATTGGAAGGAAGCTGTGGAGTCATCATTATTGTTCATGATCCATGACAGTCATCATTATTCATAATAGTCATCATTACTGCTGGTGATTCTGCACCAGGAGGTTCATTAGGGCTGAAGTTTTTATAGACATGATCTAAAAGCAGGATTTTATTGACTTTTGAGAGAGGTTAATGTGGTTACTTGGCAGGTGCTTATGAATATGAGTGGGGTCATGGAAGAGCATTTTTAAGGCAATGGTCAAAGCTCTGTCAATATTTCCAAACACTCCTCCATCCAAAGTTTTTATTACATCCATTGAAAGTTCTTTTCATACAAATAATATAGTTTAGGAAATTAATTTTGTAAAAGCAAACATACTTTTCAAGTTAAAACAGGAATCTGAGGATTCTTGTTAGTTATGATCAAGTGGTTTTGCAGTATCCCTTGCAGAAGTGGGTGCCCAATGTCCTCTCTGATCCTTAAGATTTTAACTAACTTTGCTTTGATTCTGAATGGATACGTAATACATGCCAGTAGAATCCATTTTATTTCTTTGCAGTAGAGAAGATCTCACTTCCAACACTATTTTTAGGTGGGGGGAAAAGAAATTAAACAGGAAAGTATAATACAACAGGTTAGCATATTAACAGGAGAGACAAACTAGAGACTGTTTTTAACATGTGTCCTTACAAGGAATTTAGGAAATTAATTACTGTGGTAACTTTGCTCTGATGAAGAAGCTGGCTTTCCCAGAATGATAACATCGTGGAAAACATAATTTAGCAATCCATAATTCCTTTCCTTAGTGGTTTGTGGGAGGAAGTACTTGGTCAGGAAGAAAAAAAAAAGGAATTCTCCCCAATTAAAATAAGATGTAATGATAAATTTTGTAGTAAATTTCTGTTACTGAGGAGCCTAGAATAAGGAGACAGCTTTCTGTTGAGTTTCCACTGTATTGGATCCCATCATTTTTAACTGATTTTACTTGAGCTTGTGTTCTAGAAATTGTACGTGGCTCTGCTTTGACAGTTCTAATTTAGTTATAGCCCATCCCTTTACGTTGTTACATCTACGGAAAATTACAGTGTTACAGAAATTCTGATTCACTTAGAATTTTCACCATGAAAGAATTTCTGGTGGCTTAATTAAAATCTAGTAAAGCTTCTGACCTTAAAGTGAAGGAATGTAAATGAAGTAACAGAGTCCCCCATGCGTTTCCCATGTGTGTGAGTTCAACTTCGCCTCCTCGTCGCTGCGTCCTTGTCCCAGCAGAATGGAACTTTCTGCATGAAAACACCATTTCCTTCACTGAGTCCTCTTTCATTGCAGCATTATTCTCCGTCATGATTTGAGCAGCATTGTTTTGTTTCCATGTAAGCATGTTTCCAAATGCTTACAGATGGTAAGGGAGAGAAATGGCTGATATATTTGTGCGTATTGCCTGCTTCTGTGTGACTGTCTCACTTGCCATTCTAGATAGCTCATCAACAATTTACACTGTGACCAAAGAGCTGAGGTGTCAAAACTGCTTTTCTTCTTACACATCCAAGTGATTTAAGCCCATAATTGGAGTTTGTATCTCCTACTCTTGTTGTCACCCATACCCCTGTGTTTTTTTTCCATTTGCTGTTTCTGTACCCTTCATGACAGTACCTGCAGTTGGAATTCTTGGTAGGTTGCTCTTCTTGGATTCCTCTGATTCATCACAGCTCTCTGAGCTTGTGAATACCACATCAGCTCGTTGTCATGAGTTCATAACACTGTGCCAGTAAGAATTCACGGGGCAGGTGTGGCTCTCCTCTTCTACATGTGCTGCACATGCCAAAAATGCATCTCATCATTTGGCAGAACTGTTCCTGACAATATCCTGCTCTCTAAGGCACTTCCATTGAGCACCTCCACCATCATTTTCTTTGTTGGTCAAACTGGATTTTGTTTAATCTCTCAAATGCCTTAGCTCAGAGTGAAAGTTCAGTTTTCTTGTCCATACTTTAAGAATTCCACGTAATATTGCGGATCCTGATTTTGTCCATCCTCTTTCTTTCACCTGAACTGTAGTTTATATATCATTTGTATTGCCAAGATGAGATCTGCTACTGTTCAAATTTTATGAATTTGCAATTTATATTCTGTATTGTACCCTTTCATCTTTCAAATTTGCTCATCCTGTTCTTGAGGACTGCTTGAGGACTGTTGTTTTAATTGTTTCTTCAGATAAGAAAATGCTGCATGTTGAGAGAAACTCTGATATAATTTGACCAGTGAAGGCAGAGAATGCTGCCATAGAAGAAGGAAAATAGTAAATAAAGAACTACTAGAATGAAGTGACAGAAGAACTTAGTTATTTTACTACCCCCTTGGGGGATTACTTAGATGCTCTATTTAGCTGGGCTTTAAGTTATGTATCAGGTCATCAAGAGTTCTAAGAACCAATATTTGAATATGGATAAAATCCATAAACTTGTGAGATTTACAGGGTTTATTTTATTTATTTATTATAGTTATTTTATTTATTTATTTATGTATTCATGAGCACAGACATCTTTGTTGCTGTGGGTTATTTTTGTGGGTAGAGCAAATGCCACCATTCCAATAAACTCACTGCTGAACCACCTGATCCAAAGGGATTCGGTGACTTTTTAGGAGATTTTCAAAATAACTGTGTCAAAGTTTGAAAAACTCAACGCTTAACTGAGAATTTATGAAATCAGTATCTTAACTAGTGTATTTAACCCACCAAAACTTTATTGTGCTATATAGAAGGAGAAAAACCAAACTATTTCTCATTCAGTTCTTGGAGTTTAACCTTATTTAGAACTGTGAAGTTCTGGTACAAAAATGTCCTCTCTCTTTTTTGGGGGATCTCAACATAAGGCATTTTAGATGATTTTGATTTTCTTCATGTAACAGAACTATTTGAATCTCTTTTTATCTCTCTGGAGAAAGAAGTATGTGATTATGTGTATTATTTAACGTTACAGGGAACTTTATATTAGCAT
>VYXF01013035.1:488307-551892 GCA_013397295.1 Polioptila caerulea
GTAAAATAGAAATTAACAGAAGCTTTGCAGTTCTTTCTTCATGCTTTTATGACATTTCCCCACATTTGTGTGCACAATACATATGGGTATCATTTTGTACTTTAGACCGAATAGGAAAGCCTTTCATTGAACTGAATTTTTTGACCGATGGAACACACAATCAGCCTTGGAAACATATTCCTATTCAATTATACTTGTTGGAGTATGTGCTTGTAATGGCTTTAAAGTGAAAGAGGGTAGATTTAGAACAGATAATAAGAATAAATTGTTTATTGCAGGGGTGATGAGACATGAGGGAAGGTTGCCCAGAGAAGCTGTGGCTGCCCCATCCCTGGAAGTGTTCCAGGCCAGGTTGGCTGGAGCTCTGAGCAGCCTGGGATAGTGGAAGTGTCCCTCCCATGGCAGGGGCTTGGAGTTGATGGCCAGGGTGGCTCCCAAGCCAGGCCATGCTGTGATACTTGCACGTGCTGTGATGCAGTTATCTGCAGGCAGGATGTAGATCAGGCTCAGTCCTGCTGGTCAGTCTGTGAGGGCTGATCCTGGGGGACAGCTCTGAAGTCTTTCTGGGTTTACCAGGATCTGTGTGGGCACAGCATAGATGTGGCTGCAGGACTGGCCCAGAGGACACGTTAATGTGCAGAATTTAGTGCATCACTTGGGCAGGGGCAGCTGTTGCCTGCAGTAGCTGGTGCCACTCAGGATGTGCAGTAGGTGCTGACTGACTGGGAGTTTGGCTGAGCAGCTCTTGAAATGAGCAGTGCTGCTGTGTCCTGCTGGATCTCTAAGCCTGCACTTGCAGATTCCAGGGATCACCCTAACCAGTAGAGGAGAGGAAGAGCTTTGGCATGCAAAGGTGCTGCAGCAGCTTCCTCCCAGAGGTCAGATGGTAACCCACAGCCAGTGATTCCTCGAGGAGCTAAGGAGGAACCTGCTCTTCGTGCTCAGCAGCACCCTCCTTCTCTGTTCTGCTTCATTTTCTCAGCAAATACATCCAAACCAATAACTCAGGCTGTCAGCTGGAGACAGAAATACACTTTATTTCTGAAGTAAACTGGATTTCTCTGAAAATTAGTGCACTGTTGAGTTTGTGCCTTCATTCCCATAACTGAGAGACATGCAGCAATATCCTGTGAGAAAAGAACAGTTAGGTTTGTATTCTTACTTTGGTTTTTATTCTTTTCGGTTTGAAAATCCTCTTTCAACTTCACAATCAGTAGCTGGATCCTTGCTTTATTATAATAAATTCCTTCTTTGAGCTTTTGTGGTGTAAAGGCTGGTAACTGCTGAGTGACTAGCACAACACATGTTTTTCCTTATCAGAAGCAATCTAGATAATTTAATGTTAGACAAGTTCTTTGAGTGCCTGGACCTCACAGCAAGTTTGGGAGTCCTGGAACTGGTGCTCTTACTGAGCTGCAAATATAATTTTCACAATCAGAAGTACCCAGTGTCAGGAAACAGGGAAAAAATTCTTGGGAAGTGTTATCCAGTACCTCTCAGTAAGGTGGAAACAATGGAAAGGTAATTCCTGAATTCAGGAAGTTGCCTCTATAGTCATACATTGCAGGTCCCAAACCTACCTTGTGTTTTCACAAACTGTAGTGTGTAATTAGTTATTTTGGTAGGGGTAAGGTCTGTTTCATATGGAATTTGGGAAGGGAGTGTCCTGGGGATTTTAAGTTTCATTAATATATTTAAAGGACTCAGTGTCCTTTGCAAAAGTTAACTGATTTTCTGTTGGTTGTTACAATTTACACCTCAGTGCTCTTTCTGTCATACAGCTTTAGAATAAGGACTTCATCAGTTCAGAACTATTGTTATTATTTTCTTCTGGGGTCTCTTTTAAGCTGTCAGTCCCTAAATCCTCCCTTATAAGTAGGAAATTCTTTTGCTGCCTCCTGCATTCATCCTGTCTGGCAGCAGTGAGTTATTGGGACAGAGAGAAAGAGCACAAATATCAGTGGAGTTTAGCTACCCTTTGGAGAGCCAGGTGAAGATATGTTTTGTAGATGTAGTATTTCTTGATGGAAAGCACCAAACCACTGTTCTATTTAAACTGTAATTCTAAACAAATTCTTTTGAATGCAGCAGTAAACACTGGGGCCCTTTTGATGTGTTAGATGAGTTTCCATTCTAGGGAAATGGGCTGACTAAGCACTCTCAGCATAGAGAATATAGACACTGCAAACTTCATGGAATGCTTATATTTGTACCAAGAGTATTTTTAGTCCATGGATCTAGGCTGCATAGGAACAACAGTGTGCTTCTTGAGGTTGGTATTCTTACTGCTTCTTTTACAAACAAACCAACCCAAACAAGCAGAGAATCCAAAGTGATTTTGCCCAAAATAACTGGCAGAGCCAGGAACAGCAAGTCCTGATTTTGATTCTGTGCTCTGGCCACTATCAGGTTTTGCCATTTGTTTCAACACATGCAGGTGATGAGAAGGATAATATTTATGATCACGGAGCTTTTTTGATGTGTTTTCTTTCATGCTTTTGTAAACAAACTTTTTTTATTTGGTCTAGGAGTTATTGTCAGTGTTGATTCATGTCATTATATTTGAACATAAATGTCCATTGTTTAAAAATTATGTTTTGTACATGGCTGTTCGTGGTTGTAAATTATGAGCACAGGAAGAGCATCTAAAAGCCCCTCAGCTTTCCTGTCATGTTTGTCCCCATGTGAAAATCATTTATCTCATTTTTATTTCTTTGGATCCAGGGTTAGGAGCTTAAACTTCCTTTTGAGTTTGTGTAAAAGATCACCCCTTTTCTACCCAGTTTACACAATTACCTGATTGGGTTGAGGCATCAAAGGCAACTGAAGAGGCTGATAGTCAGTTCACTCCTTTGTGTGCATTTACTGCACAAATTGACCCAAGTTAACCCTACCAACTAGCTAGGCTTGAGCAGACTTATTTCCCTTTCTCCTTTTGTTTTTCCTTCTACTTTTTCTTTGCTTTTCCCTTTTTCCTTCCCCCTCTTCTTGGCATCCATACTCCCTTTTTGCCAATCTGTTGTTATTGGGAATTCAGTCCCAGTTAAAAAACAAATAATGAATCAAAGTAAAAGTCATGATATGGCTTTAGCACTAATCTTTGCTTTCAAGCTCTGTTGTCCATATTTTTAGTCCATGATTTACCCATCATACCTATTCCTCTGTAATACAGGTTTTGTGCATCTGGATTTTGAGGTAGGTCAATGATGGGGCCAGATCAGTTTGTGGGCCCTGTGATGTGTCTTTTGTATGATTAGGTTTTTTCAAGGGGATGTCCAGCAATCCCTACAAAGATCAGTAGGACCCTGTTTGTGCTGAGCTGTTCTGTGATTTAACTGTGGGATCAGACTTGAGAGATCAGTTATCATTTCCTGTGCTCTGCCATAAGCTGCCCCACAACTGAAACTTGGGCATCTGTTAAACAAACCAGATATCTGCTCTCTCAGTCTGTATTGAATAAACAAAGTCACATTATTTGAATAGATGTAGATTTCTTAACAGGTTACCAAGAAATTTTGGTTAAATTCTGTGTGATCAAATCAAAATTACACTGCTCACTTTCAGATGGCTAAGCACAAGAAGGCACTTCAATTTGATAAATTTTATTAGCATGTCACATAGCATTTAACTGAGACAGAGAATTTTCAAGAACCTTTGATAGGGGATAAGTACATGGCACATGATCAGGACTTTCAGTTCATGCTGTACTTGGAAGAGCATAGTGAGGAAAACACAGTTTGAAGAATTGCAAAACCAGAAATCTGTAAACCAGACTGCAAAGTTTTTGGTTGTGATTTCCTACCCTCCCATTTGAATGCCCAAATGCCAGCTAGGGGAATGTTGTAAGTACTGGCTGTTCTGTACAATCCTACAATTACAAATATGCAATGGAGTAGTATTCATGCTCTCCAGGAAAGTGGTTCAGAACATAATCACTGAAATAAAATCTAAGTTCTAGATATAGAGTGTGTTTCAGGTGTGGGTATCAGTGCTGTGACTGATAGCCATCAAATGAGGCACCCAGGAATGTACTTTATTCTTCAGTTCTGCTGCAGAAGTAGCCATAAGCACAAATTTAGGTGGCCTGCTTCTTTGCTACGTGCACTATACAACACATTGTTTTGTGACCTTGTTTTTTAAAAAAGTAAGAATATATGATAAAGGATTTCATTCTTCATGATTTGGATCATTGAAATAAATTTCCTTTCTTTGTTTGTGGTTATCAAGAGTATTAAACAACTCCCTGAGAGACTAGTGCAACCTAAATAAATAGATGTGCTTGAAAAAAATGGTTCATTCATAATGACTAATGCTGTAACAATTCTGGGTTTGTTGGAGACTTTACAGTGATCCAGACCCTTGTGACTTCAAAGAACATACCCAAATTAGCACTCTTTCAGGAACTGGATTTGGGTCACACAGTTCAGTAAATAACACTGAAGATAACGATTTATCTCATCATCTGCTGTTGCAACAAATGCAGTTTATCAGAAGGACTCAGTTGACACTACTACTTAAAATTTCATAACTACAGTTCAAAATAAACTGAGGAATCATTTTCATCTATTTGAATACTGATTTATGTCTTGTATGACTAGGTTATTAAAAATACTGTGGTTTGTTGACAAGGAAGATGTTTTATACTACAAGTGTGTTCTGTTCTCTTATCACCAAATTCTTAACTCAATTCTCATTTTTCTACTCTGAATCAAGAAAACCATGCCTTGCAGTGGCTTTAGATTTGTGTACAACCTCCCTGTGTGTTAATTTCTTGAATGGCACAAAACTGGAGATAATTTCTCTATCTGATATTATAGTACAAAAGTTGATATATTTCATATTTCAGTCTGTACTACTAATCATATATATATGTGTGTGTGTGTTTGTGTGTGTATGTCAGTTCTGAAGTCTTTGCCTTTAGAAGAAATTGAATAATAGGACTGATTTGTCAACTGTGCACGTTTTTTGCTTTCAGAAATTAGCACCTGGGGTTAGTCAGTTTGCTTACACCTGTGTACAAGATCATCCTATCTGGACTAACCAACAGTTTTGGGAAACAACCTTCTATAGCAACGTGCAAAATCAAGTTCGTTCCCTCTACCTTACAGCCAAAGATGACAACCATGCAGTACAGTTGAAACAAAAGGTAGGAAAATATATTAAAATATTAAAGTAATATTTTTTATTCACATATTAATTGTCTCCTAGGTTACAGAGAGTTATGATTTTTCCAATTTTATGTGTTTTTCTTTTCATTTTCTCCTGTATTACCCAATATACAATAACATGAGAAATAATAGAAATTTACATTTATCTGCAAAGCATTGTAATTTGATGTTAGCTCAACTTAGTGTGGAAAAAGCATTTGCAAGATACCTCGTCATTCATGAATTTAACATCAGGCTTTAGGTCACTAATACCAGCTGCCAGATTCCTTTATTCTACTTTGACTGTGTGCCATCTACCTAGTTTGCTTTAAGCTAATGCTAGAATTGGACCGCAACATATAAGAACATGAATGTTTCAGCTGGTCTGGAAACTATTTATATAAAAGCTTCCCTCACCTGCACCTCCTAGGAATTTGGAGAATATTGCCAGCATCGAGCCATGAGCTGCATGTTATTTCTCAATCTGATTTATGCTTGTTCTTATTTGAGCTAAGTGGATAAGCTGAGGTGAGGAGCTATGTTAAAATCAGTAAACCACTCTGAAGAAACATGGAAGATCAGATGGCTTGAAAAAAGTCCTTAAAAGCAATGATGTTATTTGGATCTGCCCACGTTATGCATTTCAGTAAACTGCTCTCCAAGTTCAGTTCCCATAAGCATAACTCTCCTTAAACCCTATTCAGGGTACTTATTTGCTCTTTCTTTGTAAGTGATAATATAATTTAAATAACTGAAGAAGTCTAATTAGCAATTCAATAAATAAAGCTTTGGCTAAGCATTGGGGTTTTTTTTAAAAAAAAACAGTAGTTTTTTGTAGCTTTATAATTTCTTCTTTCTATTCCTTTCTCTGTGTCTTCTAGGAGAAAACTCCTGCAGACCAGGATAAGACAGCCATGGACCTGGCTGCTGAGCAGCTGAGGTTGTGGCCAACCCTTAACAAACAGACGCAGCAGGAGCTAGTCCAGAATGAGGAAAGCACAGTGTTCAGCCAGGCCATTCATTTTGCCAACCTCATGGTCTACCTGCTGGTGCCACTGGATACAAGCAAGAACAAGCTGCTGAGGACATCAGCTACTGGGGACTGGGAGAGTGGAAGCAACAGCATTGTCACAAACAGGTGGGTAGCCAAGGCCAGTGCTCATCTGGCACGATACAAAGTGGCTGTACTCTAAATACCACTTTGTTTCAGCATCTTCCCTTCCTTTCAAGTTCAGTAGTTTAGGGCAGTAGAAGTCTAACAGGATTCCTCTCAAACAGCAGAATTTTACCTGGAGTGATTTACTTCCATTTAAAGGAACATTGTATTGTCTCAGTAAGAATTTTTAATCTAGTAATGCGGATGTCGAAGACAGACGTGGTTTGGTGAGAAAGAAAACTGATAGTTTTTATATAACTTGAAAAAACCACTGTATGAACCTCAAAATCAAGAAAGCATTTGTATAGCATCTATAAAATCAGCATTTCTGTGCAACAGCTGCAAAGGAGGAAAGGCACTGAGGTCACAAAAAGCAGGAGGGCTAAACCACAATGGCAAAAGTTAAATTACTGAGGAAGCAGGAGGAGTGTAACACCAGTTCCATTCATTCCCTAGCATGCAGATCCAAGACATTGCATAACAAGCCTTCCTCCCTCTGTTTATTGTCTTCATTATCACCTCTCTGTACAAATTCTCACTTGATAAAATTATAGAACACTGTGTGAGGACACTGGCATCAAGTGAAAGACTATCAGGATGAAGCTCCCCATGGAGTTACTCATTTCTGCTGACTACACACTTCTAACCTCTCAGGCATTAGGATGTGCTCAGTAGACTGCTTATGGTGTATGTTGCAATCTATGAATTTGGCCCCTAATGTTATTATGGGAGGCATTTTTAGACATTCAAAGTACATCTCCCACTGACTTGCTTGCTTATCTAAGGCACAAAAATTTTTCCTTATGATCTTCCTAGCTTTTGATTGCTTTGCTCTGCAACCTAAATCCACATTTAGTGTATCTTTCTCTATATAACTGCATATTTGCTTACCACGGCTTGCAAACTTTATTTGATTTTATGAAGAGAAGACAGAGCTCACTTCCAAAATGCTGGTTTTTCTCTTCTGGGCCTATCTGTGCTGGACTCCTGGAGAGAAAATTGTCCTATGTCATCATTCATGAAGTTTTAGCAACGAAAGTTCAATGTAGCTCTGGTACCACCACATGCTTTTGGCAAGGTTTGGGAATTGTAACTGGGAAAAAACCCCACAGCTCAGTCAGTGTCTATCCAAGTGTCACATGTGCATCACCAGCTGAATTGTTCACACTTGTTACTGCTTTCATTTCTGCCTGTAGCATTGCAGGCAGTGTTGCAGAGAGCTATGACACTGAGAGTGGGTTTGAGGACTCGGAGAACAATGATGTTGCCAACGCAGTCGTGCGCTTCATCACCAGATTTATTGACAAGGTTTGCACAGAAAGTGGGGTCACACAGGATCACATCAAGGGTCTGCACTGCATGATACCAGGTAGGAATTGTCACAAAAAGGTGCTTTGTAGTCCTCCTTTTTTCTTTTCCTAATTAAACAAATGCACTTCCTAATTTGAGTTGCCTTCGGGTAAGTTAGAGTGTTAGATTTCTTTTCCAGACTGTAATTGCTGTTTCATCTCAGATAATTATTTCCTTGATGTCAAAATTTGAAAAAATCAGAATTATCTGAGTTTTAATTGCAGGGCAGTTTTCTCTTTCACATTGTGTGAGACTTTATTTATGGTGCTCCTGCTTTCCAGGCATTGTAGCAATGCACATAGAGACTCTGGAGGCTGTGCATCGGGAGAGTAGGAGGCTTCCACCAATACAGAAGGCAAGTGTTATGAAACATATTTGTGTTCTTTACAACTATTAGAATCCTGAAATCTAGACTTTTTTTTTTTTTTTTTTTTTCCTCTCATAATGTTATGAGGAAATATCAAAATGTTGAAAGAAAATTTCCACCAGTGATAAATAAAGTGTTTTGGCCTTGGTCTCATGAAATATGAGACTACTAGAGCCAGACTTCTGATCATAAACAAGCTATTGCATGCCCACTGCTTTCTGAGACCCATTTCTCTTCATTGAGGCCAAACTCCATCTCCCTTCTTTGGACTCTGTGTCATAACAATTTTGTTTTTAAGCTTTTAAAACCAAATATTATTCCTAGCCTGAGGTATAACATTGATTTACACTTACACTTCCATTTATTTGCATCAGCCCAAAATTCTACGGCCAACTTTACTGCCAGGAGAAGAATTTGTTTGTGAAGGTCTCCGTGTGCTGCTGGATCCTGATGGCAGAGAGGAAGCCACAGGAGGACTGCTTGGAGGTCCTCATATCCTCCCTGCTGAAGGAGCTTTGTTCCTTACCACTTACAGAATTATATTTAAAGGCACTCCTCATGATCAGCTGGGTAAGATAATCCAAACAGTGATAGTTTGGTCCTTCAGACAGGCAGGATTTTGAGCTGGCTTGTTCACCTATTCAAGCATCAACATCATTAAACAGTTTTTTTCAGACACTGGAAGCAAGTGAAAGGAAAAATATTTATGAGTTGGTATTCTACCTAAAATTATTCTTGGAAATAACAGTATTTTCTTAATATGTCAGCTCTTCTGAATGATAATTTTTAATGATTTAACATGTTTTATTTCTAAGCAGATTGTCTTTCAGAAGTATAAATTTATTGTGGCAAGTTCATGGTCATATGTAAAGATACTAAAGTATATAAGTTCTGTTTATAAGTTAGGTATTGTATTATGAAATCTGAATAAACTTGAAATTGTTTCTTCACTCCCTACCAACCTAGGTTTTGGGGGTGCATTCCCATTATGTAGAAAGACTCAGAAAGAAGGAGAATATTTTCCTAATCATCACAGCTGAAATAGAGTAGAAGTTCAGATTACAAATGATGCTTTAGGAATTTGCCAACTTTTCCGGTATTTTGCCTGAAATTAATCCCACACCATCACATTCGTGTTGCTTTGCACTTATTCACTCTCTGTTTGCTGCAGTCAGGGTGTGAGCAGGCAGACCTGGTGGTGTGAGCTAACCACTGTGTGTGTGTGTGTTGTGTCCTCAGTGGGGGAGCAGACCGTGATCCGCAGCTTTCCTATCGCCTCCGTCACCAAGGAGAAGAAGATCAGTATCCAGAACCAGCTGCAGCAGAGCATGCAGGAAGGGCTGCAGATCAGTTCAGCCACTTTTCAGGTAAAAAGAAGTTTTTGTGAAAATCTATGTGGCTACAGTCAGCTCGAAATATTTACAAGCAGCGCTTTGCCCTGGTATTCGTGAAGAGTTTGGTTTTCTGCCCTGTAAGGTCAACAGACAAGGCAGAACTCATAGAAACCCTGGCATTTCTTGGCCCACTTGATGTTTACAGAGGGTTGCTCTTTTCACATTGGGTTTCTTTCCCTGCTTTCCTCACCTATTTTGGAACCAGAAGAGGGCTGGTTTGGGTCCAGAATCCCTTCATGTGAGTAGAGGCCTAGGGAGGCTAGTGAGAACCTGCTTTCTTTCTCCTCCACCTACATGGAGTCACTGTGGAAAAGCTCTGAGTATTAGTGCTTTCTTCTCAGGGCTTATCACTTCACCAGCTTTCAGTTAAAATCCATGGCAGAAAGTCATGGGATGTCACACATGGAAGCTGCCCTTCCAGGAATCTTTTGGGTAGAACCAATGACCCTCTGTATGACAGGCACAGATCTTGGAATTTTCTGTAGGATCCTCATCAAGTGCGTTCAACAAAAGTGTGTATTGCAGGGCAATTGATAGAGATGGACTTGTAAAACTTAGGAATCCTGAAGTCTTTCCTGAATTTTCCTTCATGATTTCGATCTTAACTGTGGTCAAACCCTAACAGATCAAAAGCTGCAAACAGAGAATTTTATATCATGGACTGAAAGTAGATTTTTAAGTCTTTAAGCAGTGCTTAAGATATGAAATACTTTGCTGGGTTGACTGAGTTCAGAGCGTATTTTCATTGAGAACAATAACTCCAACATTTGAAACAATAACAAAATAGCATTTTACTAGCTCCTTACAATAAGGAACATCATTTAGCTAGTCATCCTTCAGTATCCTCTTCAAAAGCACAAAATTAGGAACACAAATGAGTAAAACAAGCAAAAAAAAGTTGTTCTTGTGGGCTTTTGAGAGGACTTTTATTTTCCAGAAATCTTTTTACCAGAATACTTAGCATGCTTCAATGATGTGATAAATACAGACACAGCTCAGTGTTTTCAGAGCTGGATAAGGGTCAAACATCATCTTTGCTTTTGTTTAGCATAGTTTTGTATTAGGTTATGAGAACAAAAACAATCCACAAACAGTTTATTCCCTGTCCCCCATGTAACAGCCAGGGTTCAATACAGGAGGAAATAGCCCCTCCCCTTTGTTTATTAATTATGATTTTCAGATGGGTTTGTGTGCAGCTATGCTGTCTGATATCCTTAAAACTCCAGATCAGTGTAACCCCAAAAGGCTGAAGAGCTCCTTTCAAGGAGGTCCTAGAACAACAGAGCCATTAGTCATTTGGAAAGTATTTACAAAACAAGTGAAATTGGAAAAGCAAGGATGAAATCCACCTCCTAGATGGCAAGCAAAGGAATTTAAAAGGTGTCTAGGTATGCACTCAGAAATAGAGCTCTAGGATATTTCTTTGTTTGCTTTCTCCACATTCTTAGAGTTCTTTTGGGCCTTTTTATGGATTCCGTATTTTCTGTCTCTTATTTGTTTTCCCCGAATTGTTGACTTCCTTTCAGTAGAGGATGATTGGATGGGATTTTCTTTTTTCCCCAGAACCTTTCAAAAAAGCATTTTTAATCAAGTGCATGGATCAGTGTTGAATAGCACAAGGTTATTTCCTTTTTAAGGAGCAGATTTCACTATCACATTTTTGTTACTCGCAGTTTTCTATACTTTGCAAGGTGAGGCCAAAGTTGGAACATCTAAGTAATAGAAATATAATGGTTATGACATTTGAATGCTGAAATTGCTGGCTTGCTGAGTCTTTGAAGTGCATTACCAACCTCAGTTCCCAGTGTAGGGGCAGAGCTGGCAGACTATTTCCCAGCTAAGCTGTCCCATGTGACCAGAATTTGAACTGTTGTAGATGTCTTAGTGCCAGCACTACAACTTGGATTTACCAAAATATTTTGTATTTGATCTTACGAGAATTCCAGATGCTGCCTAGTAAAGATACCTTAGTATTAGAACATGAATTTAAAATAGGAAATAAAAAATTCTCAAGATGTGTACTAGCCATGAAAATAAATGAGACATATATACATATATCTGTATTTTCTGAAGGGCATAATACTGTGAAAGTATGGGAATTTTGCTACTGTATTTTAGAATCTTTCAATTTCTGAAATTCTCAGATTGTTTTCCAGTTTCTAACATGTCCTGTCTTTAATATACAGTTAATTAAAGTAGCATTTGATGAAGAAGTAAGTCCCGAAGTGGTGGAAATATTTAAGAAACAGTTGACAAAGTTCCGTTATCCTCAGTCCATCTTCAGCACTTTTGCCTTTGCAGCTGGGCAAACAGCACCACAGATAATTCTACCAAAACAGAAAGAAAAGAACACTTCATTCCGGTACAGTCTTTTTCTTTTTCCTTTTTTTTCTTTTTCCTTTTTTTCCTTTTCCCTTTTTTTCTCTTTTGTCCCTTTTTTCCCTTTTTTCCCCTTTTCCCCTTTTTCCCCTCCCTCCTTCTCCTTCTCCTCCTTCTCCTCCTTCTCCTCCTTCTCCTCCTTCTCCCTCTCCCTCTTCTCTTTTCTGTATTTTCTTGTTTCTGATGTTCTTGTCTTGTGTTACCCAAATGCATTGAACAACCTGAAAGCTCTGCCTAAGTGGAGATCATGTCAAAATAAGTGATTGCTATTTTGCATCTCTTTGTATTTCCCAAGTAAGAGATAGATTAGTGGGATACAGATGTTTATTTGGGATAGGAATTATATTATTTATCTAAACTTCTGGCTGCAGTAGATTTCAACAAGCACCTTATTACATTTTCAAACATGCAAAATAGAAGTAGCCTCTTGAGCTATGCAACCTCAACATGGAAATAAGATTAATTGTGTATTACTTTATAATTATTAGCCCTAGCCACTTACTGCCTGGTGTGGATTAGAGCTAATTTTACCCTGTGCATTTACCCTGCTGGTTTTTAATTTAGAATTTGAGCTTTGAGTCCTCTATTGAGTTTTGTGTTACATGTTAATTTTTACTGGACCAGCTGCATCATTAGTCTATTCCAGAGTAGAAGCTCCTGTGATTCTCTGTTGATTAGTGTGTTGTTGACACAGGAAATAGAATCCCAAGATAGTAATTAAATCCTAAAACTTAAAGGTAATTTCTATCTTTTCTGCCTTTACTTTAGCAACTTTCTAAGTTTGTCTCATTACAAAATAAAATAACATAAAGATTATATGTCTGCTTATTCATTGCCAGTAGAAAAAAAAAAAAGAAGACACAAGTTTATCTCAAAGTAATACAATTTTTTGTTTAAAATTAATATAGAAAGCAATTTTTGTGACGTTTATGATTGTTTGTATTAAGTGAAAAATGATTAAATCCATTTTATTTGTGTTCATCATCGAAATCTGTAAATGCTATCAGGCAGAATCAGATGAACCTTTCCAAATACTTCTGTTGTTTTGGATTTCTAGTACCTTCTCCAAAAGCATTGTGAAGGGAGCAAAACGTGCTGGGAAGATGACAATTGGGCGCCAGTACTTACTGAAGAAGAAAACAGGCACGATAGTGGAGGAGAGGGGGAATCGGCCTGGCTGGAATGAGGAGGATGATATCTCTGGTAAGAGTGTGACTTTTTAATCCATGTTGGTTAATAAATCTATCCTGTTATGCTTCCATTCTGGTGGATTGAATGAGAAATGCCTTCAACAAGAAGTTGAAGGGTTTTCCCTGAGAGGAAAGAGAAGGGTTTCAAATCTCTGCGTTTAGTGAGTGTTTTCTGTTGCAATGAGAAGAGGGAGTTGACTTAATTCAGTGGTACAGGAAAGTACTAGATTATTTTCTAATTATCAAACTGGTTAGATATGAAATCTTTTAGATAATTTTTACATCATGCTGGTGGAGATGAAACAGCACAGAAGCATGCTGCAGCTTCCATTTATCTCTAGCCATCTGACATCTGCAGCTAGTCTGTGATGAGAAAGCAGCAAATGGTGAAGTGCAAGAATGAGCAAACTGGAGACTTCTGTGGATGTGGAACTGACAAATGATTTCTGAAAGCAGAGCTTGTTACTACTGAAAACACCACTTCCCCTGTTTTTGGGGTAGAAGATAGAAAGGGATTTGGG
The DNA here is from genome assembly GCA_013397295.1 of Polioptila caerulea. NCBI lineage: Eukaryota > Metazoa > Chordata > Aves > Passeriformes > Certhiidae > Polioptila > Polioptila caerulea. The sequence goes on from VYXF01013035.1 coordinate 501,812, forward strand.
CACTTTGTGCAGTTTGTGTGATGGTGTGGAGCTTGACTTTGCCCAAAAAGCCCCTTTTCCTCCCATGTGCTGCGATCTGGACCACTGCTAATTTATAATAAACCACTAGAGGGAACCAGATTCTCCTGTACATAAACAGGTGTTGTTTTGTCAAAGCATTCTTTCTTTAAAAAAAAAACATGGGCATCTCAGATAATGAAGTGTTCTTCAAACATTGATAATTTCTTCCAAACATCAAACAAGCCGGATTTTCCTGTTAAATATTTGGTCACTGAGCAAGACAACTCATGTCACTTAGGAGCAGATGTATGAAAGTTGTCTAAAGCAGGGCTGAAGCCTCTGTTCTCTCTGAAATGGAAGAAAGCCATTCCAGGCAAGCTTAAAAATACTATTTCTCTTCTTTCATTCCAGATAAAGTGATGAGAAACAGGCAAAAATAAAGGTTTGGAAAATACAGAGTGTCTTTAGAGAGAAAAATTTCTTAATTGAATTTCCAGCATCTTCCTGAAGTGCTGAGTTAGCACGTGCTCTGATGTTACCTGTTCTTTGGGTCAGAAACAATTCTGCAGGCTGTGCCTTGTGATTTTGGGGTGATTTTGTGTGCTTCACCCAGAGACACCGAGCACAGTTGTACCTGTATTCAGTCTCTTGAGGATGGAGAAGTCTGAAGAGTTTTTGCGTTGCTGATGTACAAAACAATGGTATTCTTCCATGAACACAGATGCTGTATAAGATTAGTGAGAATCACTTCTTTCCTTCCCTAAAAAAAATGATAAAATTCTAACTTGTGAGTCTTTAGGCCTGCTGCTTTCCAGGTGTCTTGACTGGCAACATGTTAAGGTGACCAAAGGCTGAGTTTGCTTTTCTCTTCATGCAGCACTGGCACATCAGGGGCAGGGAGCTGTCAACAGCAGTGACTCTGCTTCAGACAGAGTGCAGAGAGCCACAGGGAGTAATCACTGCAATTCTTTTCATATTGACTGCTGTGGCTTTGGCTTTGCTTTTGTTGTTTGCAAGTCTCAAAAACTGAAGTATAGGAAACTATGCAGCTCCACCAACAGTGAACTGTCTACAGCAGGTGATGCACTGTCTTAAAAAAGAAATGTTCAAGGTGGGGCTGGAAGGAACTTCAAGAGATCAAGTAGTCCAACTCTCTGCCCCTAGGCAAGATCAGCATACTTCATCTGTTCCTCATAGCTTTTTGCTCAACTTCTGAAAAGCTTTCACAGGTCAAGGTTCCACAACTCTAGGCAGCTCATCCTAATACTTAAACCATCCTTAATGCTGGAGAAAACCAGCAATTTTCTGAGATTCAGGGCTAAATATCATCTTGCTGCAATTTAAACCCTTCATTTCTTATCCTGCCACTCTATACATAGAGAAGAGGTGATTCCCCTCATTCTGATTCCAATGCATCATGTATTTATGAGCTACTGTAATATTTTTCTGTCATCTTCTGAAAATCTGTGCAGTTCTTTATTAGTCTTGATGGACTTCTGATCATCTTCATAGCTCTTCCCTCAGGCTTCTTTAGGTAGATAACATCCATTTAACAACATATACAACTTATAACAACATATAACTTGCAATGTGACTTCAAAAACTGGGCAATGTACTGTACTTATTAGTTGTTGCCAGTGAACATCTTATTTCCCTCAAATTCCTTCTCTTCTCTTTGTTTTCAGAGTTTAGAATCTCTCAATCATTATTCTTTTTCTTACAGTGGTCATATGGGTGTGTTCAATAAAACGAGACTATGAAACCTTCTTTTGAAAATAGTCATATCTCAAGAACAGTAAAACAGAGGGATTATTCCTTGTTTTTTTCAAAATCAAATCAAATCAAAATGTTAAACTTGAGACAGCAAAATATCTTCATGTCCCTCTTCAGCTTAAGGACATGGACAGGAGCTCTTATGTTTAGATTTTTGTGCACAGGAGAGTATTTTGCAAAGTCTGATCACCAATGAACCTGCTTTCATGGGAGAAAAATCCATTTAGGAAAAAATATTTCACAAAATGCACCCTCACCTTAAGTCAGTTAAAGTTCTCAATTCAAAACTGTTAAATACCAAGATTTTGTATGACTCAAAAAAATTATTTCTAAAAATCATTTTCATTCATTTCTCATTAGTGCACTTCATATGTTGTGTGACTTCTTTTTACCATGATAAAGATGGAAAAGAGGAGAGATCCAGAGTATTCAACTTTATTAATTAGATCCAACAGAGAATTTTCTTTTCCTTAGCTGAGAAGGCAAAGAAAATTTTTCATTTAGCTTTTATGCTAAGAGGCATGGAAAAAAAATCATGGAGGTACTACTCCTGTAAACTCTGAATGTTGTCTACTGCCAGTAAAATATTAATTATAACATAATTTTTTTTTCTAAATAAGTTTAAATTCGAGCTTTATGAAGTCCTGTTTCAAGTTTAAATCCTCGTATACTTTTCAGTGTCTCATCCATGAAGAAATACTTCTCATATGCACATATTTCAATGCTTGAGGTGGTAGCAAGTAACTGATACATGCTGTGAGCAGTAAATCTGCTCTCAGAAGTGTTTGGAAATGGTTGGAAATGTCTCTAATAGGCAGGTGGCAGATTTCCTATGAAGACCTTGCTTGACTTGGATTTCAGAGTAGTTTGAACCTGTGACATCGTTTTTTATCTCTCGTGGTTGAAGTTTTTTTCTGCTTTGCAAAGGGCAGCTGATATGCACGGCTGAAGAAAGCCTGACATTGAAACTGAGACATTCAGAACCCAACAGCCATCTCTTGTGAAATTACAACACTGAAATGTTTCTTAGGCTGAACCAAGCCTTAAAAAGATTGTTACCTCTTCTGAAGATAGTTTAAAAAAAAAAAAAAGTGGGGTTTTTTTAAATCTTGAATGAGTAATGAATCTTTAAAGAATTTGTAAATTGGTAAAGAAAATCTATTTGTCTTCAGTTCAAATTAATGTGTGAGATAACTGTCTCCAGGATTTTAGCTAGAGGGATGCCAGCCATGCTGGTCACAAGCACAGAGGTAACTTAGTGCTGTAGTCGAGTTTGCTGACTAAATTACTATTTTAGTGTTTATAAATTTGGTATGCTGAGGTTTGCATGTCCTGGACCTGGCCATTCATCACTGAGGGCAGGACAAACTTGTCCAGAAGAAAGTGGCATTGTTTGCTGTGCAACTGCTGGCCTCCTCAGTCAGATTTTTCCCTTTAGTTTCAGATGACAGTGAGCTGCACACCAGTGGTACCCTGAAAGCATCAGAAAAATCAACCATGGAGCAATTGGTAGAAAGAGCTTGCTTCAGGGACTACCAGCGTTTGGGGCTGGGGACCATCAGCACTAATTCTTCTCGCTCAAAAACAGAATACTTAAGGATAACAGCACTGAACAGGATGTATTCCCTTTGCAGGAGGTGAGTTTACCAAGTCACTTAAGTAGCAGAAACTAGACACACGTGTATGTATATCTGTATTAATATATTTGCATTTAAATTCTCTTCTGTTCCAAAATTTTAAAAAGCAAGCTTCAGAGGCAGTTATAAATAACTATTTTCTTCAAATTAAAAAGTATGTGTTACAGTTGACTTCATGAAAGTATTTAATTTAAAAGTTTGTCATGTGCTGAAAGTCACATGCTGTGTTTTAGCACATCAGTGTTACTAAGTCTTTTTTTTTTTTGTTCTGAAAGCTGATGTAGTTTACTGACACTGCCCACAAAAATTCCTTTTAATACAAAAGCCTATCTGCATGAGTCATATCAGAAGACATTTGCATTCTCTAGAGCCAGTTTAGGCTGGTCATTGCTTTCATTATGGACAATGGAATTGCCAGGAAGAAGGGCACAGAAGAAAAATACTAGATCCTCCTTTCTTGTTTTCTGACTTTTCTAGAATACTGGTTCTGTTTAGTCACCATGGAGCACAGTGCAGATGAAGGTGTGAAATTTGTCCATTTTCATTATGCAGACAGCCCTTTCCTCCCCTAAAACCACAAGTTTTTAATATTCTCTAAGCTTTTTTTGAAAATATAGTTAGTATCGGAAAGAATTAGGAATCTCAGGATATTAATACTTATCTACTGCTGTATTAAAGTGGTTGCTTTGTAGACTGTAAATACCATGTACATTTATTTTGTCTGAGGGCAGTTGGACGAATGTCCAAGAATTGAGTTTGCAGAAATAGTGTATATTGCAGAGGGAATAAAAGCTGTTCAGTAAGCAGTAGCTGTTTCTTGTTCCTCATCTTAGTTTCTTCTTAACACATGAAATTGGCACTTAAGTTGATTTTTGATTTTTTGGAGGAGATAGAAAATCGTATTTCATATTGCTTGGATCCTTCTTCCACTAACGTGAACAAAACTACCATCTTGCTGTGTTTTCCACCTTTAAAGGTATTATATTAGTGAATTTCCTAATCTGTCAGTGTGTTGCAGTGTTTTAAACAAAACACAAAAATGCAGTGTCAAGCACTCTATTCCAAGGACTCTGACTGTAAAATTTAAATGTATTTTTCTGTAAACCAAAGACTATTGTTTTCATTGTGACACTTTAGGCGATCTAACATTCTTTCCTTTCAATTCTCATATTTCATGTACAATTGTCAAAATTGAAACACTGCATCATTTGCATACCTCAAAATTCTGTTTTCTGTCATGCTTAAAAATATGGCTTCATTATAGTGACAGATAAGAGATATGCTAAGAAGGAAAATACTACCAAATAAAATGTAACCTTACATGGAAAGTGATTATTAATGATAGTCTTACAAATTTTTCACAATTCAACTTCTATTTAAAATGCTTAAATAATGTATTTGCTAGGCTTGGACTAGAAATTACTTAAAAGTAATTCTAACAGTTAAGGTGTATTTCATTAAGATGTGTTATCACCTTGTAATTTTAGGAATTTTTGTTTCATCGCCGAGCATTTTGAAAGCAATTTTAATTGTTCAATTAACTTACTCAATGTAACTTTATTTTTTTTCCCCCCTTTGCTGTCAATGCAGTTATCCTGGGCTGCTGGTGGTGCCCCAGTGTGTGCAGGACAGCAGCCTGCAGAGAGTGGCTCGCTGCTACCGCCACAATCGCCTGCCCGTCGTCTGCTGGAAGAACACCAGAAACAGCACCCTGCTGCTCAGGTCTGGGGGCTTCCATGGAAAAAGTGTGGTTGGCCTCTTCAAATCCCAAAACACACATCCCACGGGTGAGTTGGGGCAGGCAGGCTTTGTGCAGAAGGAATTGCACGTGGAAATGGTTCTTTTGGCAGAGGAAAATCGGTGATTCAATTGAATCAGAAGTCTCAGGATAAAAGTGGTTGTCTGGTATTTTTAGTTACTGTGTGTCAAAATCCTGAATGGGATGAAAGCAGTTTAAGAAATGTGGATGAATGATTTGGACGGGGATTGAACCAACGCAAGAGTTATCAGAGTAGTGAGTTTTTCAGAAGAATATAATATTAGGGTAACGTCAATTTTGGAAATAACGTTAGTGGACTTGCATCATTCACAGGCACTGTTTAGGATTCTTCTGACTGCCTGGACTTCCATCTCATGCTGAGAGCTTTTTCAGAGTGTCATGGTTTAAAGACAGGTGTCTGCTAAGGTAGGCAGGAGCCTCTCTTGGAATGAAGGATGTAAACCCCTCCCTTCAAATTATTATCATTTTCGATTTAAGGGGTTCTCAGGCAAAGATACAGGAATAGGAATGACAGTTCTTTATTAGGAGAACTGAAATAAAACACAACACACATGCTGTATTACAAAAGAAACAAACCCACTGCCAGAGTCAGAATCCAACCTGACACCCTGTGGGTCAGGGTGTTGGTGGCAGTGCCATTAAATGGTGGCTGCAGCCCTCCTGGAGTGGCAGATGTGGCTCTGTTGGAGCAGTGATCCTGTAGAAAGGTGCAGCCCTCTGCTGAAGGTCCAGTGGAGAGAGATGAGCCTGGTCTTCCTCTGGGAGTCCAGTGGAGAAGGCTGCTTGTTCCAGGTAGGAATGCTTGGCTCCTTCCAAAATGGATGGAGCATTTCCCAATGGGATGATGGAATTTTATCAGTGACATTCACTGGCCCATGGGCAGAAGATCTCTCCCTGGAGGGAGGATGGGTGTGGAAGAGATAAAGAAACTGCCCCAGCTGGTTTTTGACAGCTGGCCTGTTAACAGAAGATTACACCACCCCTCACCCCAGTTCCAACAGATGGTGATAGAATAACACACTTTTTTTTGGTTACATTTTGCACTGCAACCCCTGACACAGAGTTAATTTCATGCCAAAAATGAGTCAGTATTTTCTTTAATCAAACTGATGGTTGTTCAGAAATTATTCCAGAATTAGGCCATAATTTTTCTTTTTGGAGGAAAAGGAAATGTGAGGTCGAATTGGAGTACCAGAAACTCATTAAGTTATCAGTGCAATTCTTTTGTCCTGTTTATGTTTGCATTTCTCCCCAGTGATGGCTAAAATGCAACTAAAAGTTTTGACTCTATTCAAGTGTGTTCTATAGAATTTTTCAAAACCTGTTAAGAAGCTACTGTACACTTATGTACAAGTGCCATAAAAGTAATTTAAAGATTACATGGTTTAAATATTTTTTACATAGTCTTCCATAATTTTTCCTTCACAGAATACCTTCATGAAAGCCATATTTTTTCCTTCTTTTAAAGAGCAATTTATATCAGACATAATGAGGTTTTGTGTGTATCAAATGCACCTTTAAAATCTCATTATTTCAAAGATACCAGAAAATGTTTTTAATGTTAGTGTCTGGTCTGACTGTTAAGGCTAATTTGGGAATCAGTAATTATCTACTGAATACTCATTGCTATAACATTGATTGAATGTATCTCTGCAGTGTTTTATGGGAGCATAATTATTTTTTTTTGGAGTTGGAGTGATGAGCAGTGAAGGCAATGAATTGCAATTTATATAATGTGGTTTTGTTGAAAGGATTAATAAAATGCATCAGTGAAGTGCTACCAATAGTTGACACAGCTAGTGGCTGCACCAGTTCTTCCACATGCTTCTGGTGTGAATCCCAGGCATGGCAATTCAAATGTTAGTCTTCAACTGATTTAATGCAGATACTCCTGGCTGAAATACAGATGAGGCATCTTTAACCTGGTACAAATAGAGAATAAACTGGAAAAAAAAAAAATCTGCAGGAATAGCCTCCAAATTATGTAAAGCCAAACACTTTGATGTTTTCTGGAGTAATGTTCTGATGGTTTCTTTTCTTAACTTTATATAGTCTTATTTATTGCCATTGCCATATTTCCACCAGAATATTATGGAGCAGATAAAGGTAGACAAGAACTGTGTCTGACAGATACTCAGTTCTGGAGTTACTGTTTCTTTTAAAGTGTGAAGAAAATGGAGACTTCCCTCAGGAGGGTACAGCAAGGAAAATAGAGGATATTTACAGGGTGTTTATCTTACTCTTAATGAAGTTGAAGCTTGTTGAAGCAAAACTGATCAGCAAAGGTTGTTGCACACAGCTGCCTCAGCAGGAGTTGTGTGCAGTGAAGGAAAGTCTATAATGAAAACCATTTTGCATTGTGAAGCAAACCAAGAGGACAGAGATAATCTGAAGTTAAATTCAAGTTGACAAATTCATTCTTTCCTAAGCAGAGACTTCATAGGAGTGGATTTTTATTGGTTAGTTCTGGACTGATAGAGAGAAACAAGGAGGGCCTGCTGGACTGTAATGAGCATTTTTGTGATTTCCTATTACGTGGTGTGTTACGCAAGTTTTCAAAGCATAGTTGCAGGTCAATATGTTATATAAGAAGCACAGAATGTATTTTTAGAGAAATTGTGCACAGCACTTAATTTCTGTGGGGAACCAAACTGCATGTGCAACAGAATTGTATTTTCTAACGTCTGTCCAAAAAAAAGATTATTAACACATGTTCAGATATGAGATGGGGAGTATATAGGCCTTTTGAAATGTTCCTTTGAAACCTGCAAGTTGGTTTCTGAATTACTTTGACCTCTCTGGGAATTTTGTTGCAGAGCCCTGTAGTTCTAAATATGACATTCTACACCTAAATTAGCATTTATTGGTCTGCTGCCCTGTGGAAAGAACATTTTTGTTTCTTGGATGTAGCAACACTATCCAAGTTACCCACTATCCAGTTATCTTGAATTATTGATTGTTGGGAGACTTGTAAGATAAAGATGGAGCAACCTGTGACCAGGCATATAAAGCACATATTAGCATTGCAGGGCTAAGCAATGCGCTTCTTTCCTGAGATAAAAACAAAATTAAATGGGATAAAATTGCTACCAGAGCAGCTGTCCCCCATCTTTTGTTTAAATCCACGTTGCTGTGGTGACCTTCAGGTGTGATCCAGCCCTTGGAAGGTGGTCATTTCATAGCAATCCCAGTTCACCTGTGCTGCTGGGGGGCAGTGCTTTGAGTCACCTCTCTGTGCTGCTGTGATGGGATGAGTTCTGGAAAGGATGAAGGGGCAAATTTTCCATCTCTAATCCGTCACAAGGACGTTTTTGCCCTCAGTCTTTAATTCTGATATCTGCTTTGTTCAACAACAAACTTTGGTCTAAGTCAAACTGTTTCTAAAATACACACAATACTCTTCACAAAATAAAACTTTGTAAGTGCAAGTGGTATAAACATTATCCTTTCATTCAGACAGTTCATTTCTTTTAATTTAAATAAATTATTAAGACCTAAAAATGACCTTTTTGTAGTATTATTTCAAGGACTAGGGGACCCAGAGATCATTCCAGTGAATTTCAGGATGTGTAAATCCTGCTTAGGAGTAGAAGAGAAAATAATGTTCCTGCTCAGGCTTTTTCCACTTGGTCAGACAGAAACAGTGTGATGTTTCCTGCAGGAAACATCATCATCATAATTTCCTAATTGTGCTTTCAATTCAGATACTAATTTCTATCTTGAAATTACTTTTGCCACCTCCAGCTCATTATCTTACTGTCTATTAGTCTCCAGCATAGAATCTGATTGGATCATCATTGGAGAAAACTATTCACAAATTACCCTGGTGTTTTGTCAAAATGTGCTCAATCAAAATCTTTGTCTCTTATTCCAAATCTTGGCTCTCATGAGCAAGATACCAAATCCTGGTTTAAAGCAGCTGTGAAACTTTTGCCCTATAGTAAGTCCAAAGATGGCTGCAATAAACTGGAATTCCAAAAACTTGGTTTGGCATTTGAAAAAAAATAAACTGAGTCATTGATACTGAACACTATTTTGTCATCGTGCTGTGGCCCAGGACCTGAGCTTCATCTCCTTTCCTTAAGTCCTTGCATCTGGACACAATGGGTGGAGTTTTTCTGGTTGGGATTATTTGGTTTTCTTATTTTTGAGGATTTTTTTCCCTTGGTTCTGTGTTTTGTTAATGGTTTTTTGACTTTTTTAATGGGCACTGTATGCCAAAGAACCTCCAAGTACAGGTAAGTAACCTTCCTTTTCTGGAATGAGGAAGAGCTGGTTGAGTATGGTTTTAACTTACTTTTGTTAAAGAAACAGTTCTCTCTGTCCTCTGCACATTTTGCTGACAAGTGGCACAAACTTAGAAATGTTAATTTTGATTTGGAGAGTGAAGGGAAAGCTGCATTATCTTCACTCAGTTTGTGCTGATCACGTAGTGGCTGGTGATGAATGTTTTAAGTAGTGACCAGGAGGTAAAAGTTTCAGAAGTTCAGCTTTGTGTTGAATGCAAGAGAACATTGCTGGATCCTGCTGTGCAGCCAGGTGATGAACAGCTTATCATCAAAGGAAAGGCTTTTGAACCTTTGACAGACAAACCAGGACATTTTCAATGCTGTGCTTTACACAGTAAACCTTTTATTCTACATCTTTACAAAATGTATTTTTCTTTTTTAATGCATTCCATTCATCTTGTGCCTCTAGCTCCTGCTTCTCTAGAATCTTCAAGCAGTATAGAACAGGAGAAGTACCTACAAGCCTTCCTGAATGTGATATCCGTCCACTGCAAAATGAATGGCAGCAACACTCTCACTGTGAGCCCAACCATTGCTCTGTCTCCAGGTAAAATTGCTTTGCTCAGTGATTTTCTCTGGCTAAGCTGACAAGTGGCTTTTCTCTCATTTGGTGCTAGTTCAGTTTCCATGTGAATTCTGCTATTTCTTTACTGCTAGACTTTCCAGGCAGCCTGTTCACTCTTAGTTTCAGTGAATATGTTTTCTCTGTGTAAAGGGTGTTTATATATAATCTTTCCCAAAATACTTCTTGGTATTAATCTGGCAGTAAAGTCTTTTATAACTAATTAGATATAAACTGCATATTGAATAGAAGACTACCAAATTTAAAAGGATGCAAAACCTGCTCTATTTTGTATAATGATGCAAAACCTGCTCTATTTTGTATAATGATGCAAAACCTGCTCTATTTTGTATCATGAGGAATTTTGAGGTTGCAAGATCAGAACAGATAACCCTGTTTAACTGCAGCAGCAATGGAAGGCATGTAGGCCTCTTGATGCATTACATACTCACAGTGGGTTTCTACTAATGTAATTTCCAAATAGAGCTCTTTGTGCAGTAAAAACTCTTTCAAAATACACTATTTGAGTTATGCTTAGGTGGAACCATGAAGAGATTAATGCATGTTTTATTTCAGTTCTTTTATGAGGAAACCTGGTGGGGTTTAGGTGAGGGTAACCTCAATGTGTCAGGAAGGGCTGTGTGACTGGAAATTGTGTGTGTCTTGTCTTACCCAGTTGGTTGTAATTGGCCTAATACTGCCAAACAGTGGCTTTTCTCATAAAGTAAAACCATCCCAAAGTGTGTGTGCTTTGCTTCATTTATTGTAAAATATGTTGATTGCTTGGCTCTATCTAACACCTCCATACTGTTGCCAATGCACGCGTTTGTCTTAAAAAATAAATCCAAAGTACAAAATTGGCAAGAATTAGCTGTATTGGGTGAAAAGGGGCATTTTATCAGTCCTGTTAAGTGTTAGTCTGGTTAACACTGTTAATCTTCTATTCTTTTTTTGGCTGACTTTAGGCACTGAAACGAGGGCTTCAAGAATGTCTACTGTGTTTAAGCAGGTAGTGCCAGGACATTTGGATGTAAATCTATCCAATAGCTTTGCTCGAGGAGGTTAGTAAGACTAGCTCAAAGTCTATTATTTGAAGTAATAAATGATGAAAAAATGTTAGTGAAATAAAAGTAATTATATTTTTATTGATTCATTGCTCTGTGAAACAACAAAACACAAATTAGATTGGCCTCAGTCGACAACATTATCTAATATCTGTTCAAATCCTTTACTTACCATTGAAGTAAAGTTGGTTTCATGTTGGAATTAGTGAAAAATTCAGCACTCAGATAGGGATTATGTTGCTAAATAATTTGGGATTCATCCATATTTTTAATCTATGTATGGCCTAAAAATGCATATTTTTATATAAGAATGTAATCGACTTTAGAATCTCCAATTACAGATCATTCCAATGTGTATCTGAAGCTTAGGTGATGCTTCATAACATTACAAATAATCTGTGAATAATTTAACTCTAAGTAGTAGGGAGTTGTGGCCAGGTGTAGCAGGTAGGGAAATAAAGTACATCCTTTGGAAATAGTTATTCTTAGGCACAGGGGCTCATCAATGTCATTTCTACAAGAACCTTTTGTTCTTTTAGGGGGATTCCAACTACTTATACACTCCTAATCTGATTAAGTTATCATTATTTTTTATGTACAACATGTGCATAAATTAGTGCACCAAATTTCTCAAATATAGGTTTGTTAAAATGGGAATGAATCTTCCATAAAAGAGAGCATTTTGTATTTGATTTATTGCCTTTCAGCCATGAAGGCTTCTTTGACAGTTATTTCTAAGCATCTAAAAGCTATTTTTCTTCTCTTTTGATACTTTTAGCATCTGAAATTAGTTAGATTTACGTTGACCTGCTGAGGTCCACTGCAACCTAAATCTTCTTGTGTGATACAAAACCTAAAGCTTCATATGAGGAAGGATAAAAATATTTTGTAGGGAAGAACTTCCAGAAGGGGTGGGATGGGATTAAGGAAATGAAAGAATAACACGAGAGGGAGGGAGAAAGGAAGATGCTCAGGGATGTGTAGGGAAGGGATGTGAGAATTGTAGCAGAAGGGAAGAGAGGAGGGCCAGGAGAGGACATGGGGATCACCAAAGACTGGGGAATCCTGTGCATTGTCATTAATCATAGTAAATGCATATTTCTTGTCTAAGAGTTCTGTTTGTGCTCTGTGCTCGCTGTGCTGGGACTGTGCTTACCCTGGAGATGAATAATGCTGGTGATCTGGGGGAGAGAGCTGGGGCTGGACACAGCAGGAGGGAAGAGTGGCTGCAGCTGCTGGGCAAGTGGTGCTGTGCCCAGCCTGACTGAGCCCTGGAGCAGTGGCAGTGCTGGGGGCTGGCAGCAGAGGTTTGGTTGTGTTCCATCCCCTTGTGCCAGCACAAAAGCACCAAGTGGTGCAGATCAGTCAGGGAGAGCTCACTGGCTGCTGTGTGGAAGTTGTCTTTTGAAGATAAAGGGGTTACTGAAATAACTGCTGCTGGTTTCTAGGATTAGAGTTCGTGGTAAGTGTGATGGGCTGAGTTTGTTGCTACTCAGAGAAGAAAACAGGAGCCCAAAGGCAGTATTAGGTCACAGACGTGTTGTTTTATTGGCCATTGAAATCCCTTGGCTACGTTTCAGCAGGAATCAGGAGGAGGGCAGGGAAGTTATCTTGTGTCTTGCTGGATTGCTGCCACACCTGCCCTGTGTATCTGAGAGGTGTCTGTTCACAGCTCAGCAGCACACGTGGGGACTCTGCTGAACCATAGGAATGTTTGACAAGTCCAGTGGGAGCCCTAGGGAAGGTGAGAAGTTGACAGGGGAAGAGGGAGCAGGGAAAGGGAATAGCTCCCTGGAGAGAAGTAAACACTAGGGGTTTTAGATTAGCTGATACAATTCTTTTAAAAGAAATTTAAAAATACACAGAGTATATAAAATCTCTAAAACTGTTCTCAAATCTGTTATTGCAAAGTTCCTCACTGCTTTTTCACAGCTAGATATATTTCACATGTGAAGCAGCAAGCAGCTATGGATTACACATTACACTGTGCAAAATACAATTGCAGTGTTTTTGTGGTTTGGATTCTGGACCACTCTTTCTTTCCTTGTGTTTATTATCACACATAGCAGGGCTCAAAATCCAGGTTCAGCTATGATACAGCAGGAGAAAATTACATTTTCTATTTTTTTGTGCCAAACAATGTATTTGTAACACATATCATTTTAAAATATAGGTTAGAATACATGTTCCAGTGCATGAACAGTATTTCTCATTTTTTAAAACCACCATTGTTCTGAACACTCATCAGTTGTTCTGAATATTTGTGTCTGTGTCAAGTATGATTTTTTTACTTTATCTGGAACATTGTCTTGAAGCATCTGCCCAAAGCTCAGTCAAGTTGGTTTTGATCTGAAATATTTGGTCAAATACTTATGTTTCATAATATATTTTCATTCTTTGACCTTTTCTTGGTTGATACTTTTCATGAGAATTTTAAGTTCACTCAAAAGCCATAGTTTTTCCTCTTATATTACTTTGTAAGTATAATGTGGTTCTACAGAGCAGCACTTCTTACCTGGCATTGCTGCATAATTTAGCAGAATAAAGTTTTCTCAGTATGTTTTGCTGAAATACTAGGATATTTATAATTTTAAAATACAGATCCAGCTCAGGAGATTATTTTCAAAACAGAAAACATTAACATTTTGAGTCTGATTTAATAGAAAATTTGTATTAAAAGGACTCAGTTGTTTTGGTGTGGGTTTTGAGCCAAAGATATATGCACTGATAAACATATAAAGCTCCCAGAGAAAATGATGATTTTTGCATGGGGAGAGAAGATCTCATTTTGTGGTAGATATTACATGTTTTCTAAATTATGTACTTGTACACAGGCCTTTCAAAATGTTTGTAGGTGTATAGAACTAATATTTTGCATTCTGCTTTAATTTTGAGGTCCATCAAATTCTACACTGAATGTCCCTAGACTGAACCAGTTTTTTATAACAGGCACCAATGTTGAGATTTTTAATTAAACTATCTTTCAACTGGATAGAAACGTAAAAGAAATTATTCAACAAAATGATTTAATCATTACATTTCCTTTGGTATTATAATTATGGTAAAACACATGATGGCTTTGCTACAAGTTTGAAGCTATTGCAATGACAATGGAAATTATTCCTGTTTGATAAATGGATATCTCCTTCCCATTTTATATTGGTTTTGTGGCTTGATTGATGTTTTGTCTTGTGATGCCTAAGATTCATGCTGTCTGATAAATCATGTACTATAAAGAAATGCAATATATTCTACTTCTTTGGAAATTAATAAGTAACCCTTTTCTTCTCTCCTGCAATGTGTTTCGCTGCAATGTGCATTCCATTCCTCCTCCTTCTGTCTTAACTGTTATCTGCCAGTGCTTGGGTACAGAGATAAATGTTTCACTCATTCAAATTCCAAATCTGCAACTAAGGAAAGAGTCCATCAAGGTACTGTATTCTGTGTCCTGAAAGCCCATTCTTTTCTACCATCTCCTGCTACAGTGTCTTAAATTCATTCTAAAGGGATACTGACAGAAAGCCTTGTTTCTGCATTAACAAAATGTGGGGCATTTTAGCTCAGTGTTGTGGATTTGTTTTGTTTTGTAGATTTTTTTTACCCATTGAATGTATGCACAGTGACAGTGATGTAACATAGAGTGATATGTAGAAAATTTTCTGTGTGAAAATTTAAAACAGCTAAAAATCAGTTCTGGAAAAGAGTTTAGTATTCCTACTGCTTTAGTAAAATAGCTAAGAAACACTGTTATCTAGTCAATTAATTTCTTTCCATAGTTATTATTAATGTTAATAAACAGGGGAAAATTGATTACTGTCAAATCAGAAAGTCATAATAGTACTATGTATGCCAAATAATGAAAGCAAGATACTGCTGAAAAAAAGTAAACTACTAGGCAAAAGTGCAATAGAAGCATAATTGTGCCTTTTAATCACTGCAGTCCATGCTGGTAAACATGTTCACCTGCCTGTGTTTGTAGCCACTTTTGTTGCTTTGGGTGTGCCACAAGTGCTAATGATGGGTGCATTTGTGAATGCTCCAAAGTGTCACTGTGTATTTTTGTACACATCATCTTTGGGGACAGCAGCCTGTGCTGGAGCTTGCATTTTTCATACAAAACAAAGGAGAACTTCTTTCTCTTATTAAGGGTTTGCTGTGATTTCTGCTTGCTAAAGTCTTTGTTATTTCACATGTAGTAGCTGAGAGGTGGAATAAAAGTTTGTCCTAAACCCACTCCTTTACTGCTTGGGGTGTTTTATAGAAGTGGCTGCTGTGAAGTGGGAGCTTTTGAGAGCTGTGACTGACTCAGAACTCCTTGCCAGCCACTCTCCACAGTTGCTGCAGTTCATCTGCTCACATCTCAGACTGGCAGCCAGGCACGCAGACAAGCTAAGCTGTACAGACAAGTCCCTGCTGAGAGTTATTATACAGAATTATTTCTTAGTAGAAGCTCAATCCTGCTTCTAAAAAATAGAATAAAATTATTTTGCTGATTGAGCTTTCTCAGTGGAATTTACTGTTATCTTCATCTTTTTTCTTCTGTGCAAGAAATGTTAACTATGCACATTATTGGATTTTCCTGAAGTGGGGTTGGTGTTGGTCCTGTAGTATCTAAATTTCTAGTACTGTGGTGTATTTCTGGTGCCTCTTTTGGATATCTTGCTTCACAGATTTATGGACAAGAGTCTCTTCTGATAATCTGATTTACTGCATATTGGAGTAAAGAATTTCACTCTGCCATTTGGATGCTAAATCTAGTGTACTTTGAGGGATTTGATTTTCAAGTAGTGCTATTCATACCCTGAGCATCCAATACCTTTCACATGCCTCACATTGCATACACAAAAACAATCTCACAAAATCCTGGTTATTAAATGAGGTACAAGAAACAGGAAAATATTTACTGCTTGTCTTTTCTTCCAGCACTAAACAGGCCTTGGCAATCTGGTTAATCACTGCTTTATCTTATGTTAAAACCACCAAAACTTGCTCAAGCATGATGAGATTAGAGCTGGTCTGTGTGCTGTAGGAGTTTGCTCCCCTGGCAGTGCCAACAGAGCAGCAAGGTGTACAAAATGCAGACTCAGAGTGCTGTTGGGATGTTGGTGTGATGCCATTCAAAAATTGCCACTTGCAGGGGCAGTCCATGGCTCCACATCACACTTCAGGCTCATGTTGTTGGTGACTTTGGGATTTCTGTCCCTCTAGAAATTTCATTTCCCTGCACTTATAAGGACATTGCTGTTTGCAAATTGGGATTTATCACTGCACTGGTGATATCTCAGCAATTGTTTTCTCTGCAGCAGAAAGCACTGTGCAGAGTTAGAGGCGTGTCTGAGGTCAAACAACAATGCAGTAGGGTGGTAATTTTTGTTACAAATCTATTTCTTTCCAGTACATGCTGTTAATTATGTCCTGCGAGGGGTGCATGTGACATGTTGAAGCATATGTCTGAGTAATTATGGTCTCCAGTGCCTCACACCAAGTGTTTTTTAAATATTCTTCATCCTTATGAAGGTGTATGGGCGAGTCTTCGTTCAAGCAACCGATTCATCAACACTCAGACTCCATTCATTGATGTTGGTGCAAGACTTGCAGGGAAGGATAACACCCCTCCCTACAGCAGCAGCTCTTTTCTGCAAAGTCAGCTTCTGAGAAGACAAGCAGCCCTCTATATATTTGGAGAAAAATCCCAGTTACGGGTAATGACTTTTTTTTTTTTTTTTAAACGTTTAATGTAGTTTTTATTTGATTGAGTTTATTTATTCTCATGTTATTACAAACAGTTAGTGATACTCAAGATAACATGGAAATTTGTTATGAGGGAAACAAAACTTTGTTTGCCGAGGAAGCAATTATCAGAGAAGGAAACTTTCATTAGTGTGAGCAGCACTAAACTCACATAAAGCCAAATGGATGAGAATAAGGCCAACCCAGAACTCCTGATTTCATTACTTGAAGAAGACTATGATGTCTAGTTTTGTACATATTGTTTGATAGACTTTATTGTTTAAGATGCAATTGTTTGAAAAACAGGTGTCCTCTAATTCTTAGTAGTTTAACTTGTTTTCTGAAAATGTTTTCAGATTTTTTTTTAAATCCCTGCATTCAACAATTAAAAAAACAGGTTTTTTTACCTTCTTATTCAAAATTTGAACATACATAAAATATTAATGTATGGTCCAAAACCTATTATTGGTGGTAGGAAAATGCATCACTATTCATTTCTTTCCAAAATTACGTTGTATCAGGAGGTGGAAGAGACATGCTGTACCAGAATAATGCATCAATTACATAGAATTAAATTACTGTATTCCACTAATAATGACTATTTGTTTGATTTCTTAATGAAAAGTGAAGAGTTCAGTCATGCATCTACAACTGTGTAGCAGAAACTACTGCTTTATTCTGCTAAATATTATGTAACATAAATTGATGAGGAAAACAGAAATAAACAGCATTTTAAAGAAATGGTGCTACTTTCCTCAGTTGCTTTTGTCATGCATTGTTATGACTTACCGTTGTTGAGTTATTGAATTTATTTTTGAACCATGCCAAAATATAAACAGAATTAAAACCAGACTTTCACTTTCCTCCATTTTCGCTTGGCATTCTATGAAGGAGCTTAATGAAGATTATTTGCACACCAAGTTTAATTCAATGAAAGCAATTTCTGAAGAAAACTCAAAAAGTTTGGCATGAACATCTTCAGTGATGCTTCTTACATGAGAATTGTTTTTCCTAATAATGTTCTCCGTGTTATCCTTTTCATTGTAATCCATTGGGTTTTGGTGGGGTTTTTTTCCATCAGCTAACTTGTTCTCTCAATTCAGTCCTCCTCTCTTATTGCTAAATGCCATGAGTTAAATAAAACATGAGGAATTCTGCTAGGAAAACCATCCAGCTGCTGCTCTGTGCTGAGCCAGCTGCTTCAGACAAAACTCCCTCCTTGTCCAGTGATTGTTTAGGTGACTCAGCTGGTTTGCAGTCATGGGGCTTCTTTTTGGGTGTGGGGGTTACCTTTTTTCTGCTTTTTTGAACTCCCAAAATGTGTCCTGCACTGTCCAGATGTCATCCATACAGACATTTTTATTTTTGTTTATTGTTGATTAGCTTGGAAAACGTTACAGGAAGTACACTACGTTGTGTGTAAAGAACTGAACAGATTGCCACTCCACTTTGGTTTTTCACCACTATTACTGCTAGAATAATTCTAATTATTACTGAAAATATGACTGCTGTGCTGTACATTCTGCTGTTATGGTTATAGTTGGGTGCTTTATTGTGGTGCATTTTGCAAGGAATTTTATTGGTTTTTTTATTAACCTGGACAGGTGTTTAACTGCACCGATTTTTCATGAGGAATTAATTACTTAGCAATAAAGCAGGCAAGACTTTGGGATTTAAGGAGACTGTCAGTGAAAAAATATGCTTCCCTTTTAAATTCCATCTGCTGTTGTCCTTTCATACAGGGGTTCAAACTCGATTTTGCTTTGAATTGTGAATTTGTTCCTGTTGAATTCAGTGACATCCGACAGACAAAGGCGAGCTTTAAAAAGCTGATGAGAGCTTGTGTTCCCAGCACCATTCCTACTGATTCTGAGGCAACATTCCTCAAAGCCCTTGGGGAGTCTGAGTGGTTCCCACAGGTAATTTTATCTGACAGGTACTTCTGATAATCTATATGCAGTACTGCTCACACAAAATAAATACCAAGCTCTTGTGACAGAGGACTATTGTGTTCTAACCAGCTGTTCCTTGCTCATTGTAAGCACTTTGCATGCTATCTCTTCTGGCATTACACAAGCATTACTATTATTTTAGTACCATCATAACATTTACAAATATGGGAGGCATTTTTATAACAAAATTTATGTTTTGTAACATGGAACACACGCACGAGGGTTTCCTATCTACATAAATTCATGGTCTTGGTTTTAAATTATTTCTCTTATTTTGTATATGTTAAAAATCAGAAAAAGAAAATGTGGGACAATAAATGAGCTTTTTGGTTTTAAAACCAATATTTGACTCTTCCCATGAGTTCCCACCCTGGATTTTGATATGCACAAGTTAAAAAACAAGCAAACATCTGTTGTGGGGTATGGGAAGAGAAGATTCTGTGTGTGTTTACTCTCTTCTCTCTGAATCTGTATTTTTATTTCCCTATCTCATATTCCTTTACATAAATACTAACCAAACAAAGGCAAGACTGGAGCAAACTTTGCAAGTTCAAATTAGGAAGGATGTGGGAAAGCCAGCTCTTTGTAAATCTAAAACCACTTTAATTACAGCGAATGGTTTTTAACAGCTGCTTGTTATGTTTGGAATCTGCTGCAGAATATACTTTTCTCAAATGCAATTAATCACAGAAAGCAGAATAGGAACTTATGCTGGTTTCTTAAGGAGGAAATACTTGTGAGAAACATGTCAGTTATTGCACCTCAGGAAATGCACTCCTGGTAGAAATGTGCTGCAAGGAGTGGCTCAGCTTCTTCCCTGAGGTGAGAGCAGGATGGTCATGGCTGGGTCTGGCCACAGGGTTGGCAGGAAGGGGAGAAGCTGGGAGAGCATGAGGAAGGCTTGACTTCCTCATGATGTGAACGTTTGCCATCACAGAGTTGAGCAAGTTCATAATGTAGAGTAATTAATTGAAAGTCATTTCATCATTGGATTGCTGAACTAAACACATCCCCTGTAGCAGCCCAGGGATTGAGGGCAGGTAACACTGGAATTCCTCTCTTCTGGCATATTTCAGAGGATCTCTCTTTGCTCTGAGTGCATCACTCTGCAGAGGACTAGGACATAATGTCACACACTGGCTTTGTTACATTTAAACCACATTTCTGTGGTTTGAATCATGTCATATCCGACTGATGTGATAAAAACTAATTTATGACTGATAAAGTTAATTTATGACTGATTTGGCACATTTTCTGCTATTCCCATGAAAGAGCATAGATCTGTCCTCTCAGAAATGTTTTCATTGTATTATGCTTTGCTCTCCTGGGCAATAGAAGTTTAACATTATGATTTTAACAGTCTATGGACTGTCTCTTTATAAGAATGTGAATGCATAGAAGGAAATCGAAGCGCTGCCCCACCTTCTGAACGCGAATTATAGAAATAGGGGTTTGCATTTCTAACAGTGAATCTGTAAAACCAGATTGCATATCAGTTTCCTCATTAAAGGTGGGAAAAAACAGCCTTTCTTCTATTCCACTGCCCAAGAAAGCGTAGAAGCATAAACAAGCTTGGGTTTAGAAGTGGTTCTCTTTTCAGACTTCTATAAAAATTTCAGGAAAATTAGTCTGCCTTGGGTTGGGTTTTTTTCTAAATAATGGCTGTGTGAATGCTCAGAATCAAGATTTTTCTATCACAATTTCTGTAGCAAAATTCATCCTTTTTTTATGAGGGAGAAAGCAGACTGCCATGAATAAGCATGAATTTTTGAGGGTTTAACTGTTGTTTGTTTGATTTTTTTTCCTTATTTTCTTCAATTTGATTTTCTTCTCACTTTACTGTGCCTTTTGTACTTTCTGAACTTACTTCTTTTCCTTGCATAAATCTTAGATGATTCTTACCATCTTTTGTTTGTTTTCCTGTATTGTTTTCTTCCTTCTTTCAGGCCTTCATCTTTCCTATTGCTTCTGTTGGTTGGATTATATTCAGTGCTGCACAAAGAACTGTTTCAGTCTGCTGTAAAAAACTGCATTGTTTATGTATTACCTATTATGTTGTTTACCAAGAGTGCTGTCATAGTATACAAAAATGGTAAAATCATCATATAGATTTTTCTTTTCAGTAATAATGATGGGAAGTCTCCTAGTAAGATAGAATTGCCCAGATTCACCTGAACTTCTTTAATCTGCTTATTTTAGCATCACTGTATAATGAGTATTAAAGTGCAAATAATTAGTGTCCTCTTTTCATATATTCTAGCCTGTCTGCCAACCATCTAAACTGTTTCTCTGTTATTGTTATTATTGTTCAATTCATTAATACCCAACTTCCATGGGGCTGAATGTTAGTAATAAGCTTGTAAATATCTTGCTTGGGTTCTCCCATCAAAGTACTTAGTGACTTTCTGGAATCTTAACATTTCACAGGAAATTATTTTAGTGTAAAGTCCAGGATGGAATTTCTCTCCAGTAAATCTGTCAACTGTGTTGTTCCCATTCTCATTTTTATGACAGCTGTTTTATTACAGTGCTCATTGGCTTTAATACTTTAAGTTCCTATCTTCAAAACTTCCCTTAGTTTTATTGTAGTTCAGATGGAAATCCTTAGACTGTTACATTTTATTGTTGCCTAATCAGTTGCATCAATCTATTTCTCTGTGCTATATGTAGATCCAGGAATACATTCTTAAATATGAAAATATTCTATTTATTGATATTATTTAAAGATTTATTTAGAGTGTGTTACTTATTCACAATATTTTGTAGCTTCACAGGATAATGCAGCTGGGTGTGATCATCTCTGAACTTCTGGAAAATGGTTCTTCTGTTATGGTTTGTTTGGAAGATGGCTGGGATATTACTGCTCAAGTAAGCTGCTATAAAAACCTGGGAATAGTTAAATATTAAGAAAAAACACCAGGCAATACTTTTTTACACAAATGATGGATAATTTGGACTGACATTAATAAATTTGTGTTCTGGCAGCAGAGAAGAAACCAGAATGCATGAATCCTTGTATTCATTTGCAATTTATTTTGTGATGTGGTTCCTTAAAATTAATTCATGGCAAAGGTCCAGATGGTCTTAACAGTTCTAAGGCTTAGATATAAAATCTGCATTGCTGCACCTGACCATGTGTAAGAATGAAAGCTAAAAGTTGCCACAACTGTTCATTTATCATTTTAAACATTGTACATTTTAAACACAGGAGAAATTTATTCTCTTCCATTCAATTTCCATAAGTAATGTTAGGAGACCACACAGGGAGAAAACTGAATTTGTGCCAAAGTGCCTGTAACACCTGCTGCAAGGAAAGATCACCTCAAATTATAGATGGGGTGAATCAAGATCTGCTGCCTGATTTAATAGATGCATTGGGTCCATGCTGCTGCTTTGTAATTCAGAAGAGAAACACAGATAACTGTAATTCTAGTAAATAAAACCTTCATGTGCAGCCAGAATCATAATACCAGGTAAAGAAGCACACAAAAGAGTGTGACCATAATTATTGGAATCGTTGCCAAACACTGGAGAGTAGAGATGGGAGTTACATAGCTGGAAGTACAAGAAGGCTGTGCTGCATTTTAAAGTCTCCTGGGATGCTGTGTTCAAAAACAGACTGCAGTTGACTGGGGCAAAATCTCTAAAGTCACCCTCAGGACCAATTCTTTAATGCTTTTCTTTGCTGAGGTAGTAGATACTATCTTTTAAATGTTTATTATAAAATGAGTTTTATTTCAAACACAATTTAAATGTAGTAAGCATTGTAATCACCTCCCAGATCTGTAGCTGCTTAGGTTTTCCTTCTACAGATACCATAAAGTCTCAATGTAATTTAAGCTTTTTCATATGGAATATTGTCTGGTTTATTTCATAGAAGTACTTAATGTATGTGGTAAAATACTTTTCATTGAGTTTGCAAAAAACCTTTTGTTTTCTTGAACAATAAGCAGATTACTGAATGCTTCTATTCATTTGCTAAATGAACTTCTGTCACTTGTAACACAGAATAAATATCCTGTCTTGTGACCCAGGTGGTGTCTCTGGTGCAGTTACTCAGTGACCCCTTCTACAGGACACTGGAAGGCTTCCGGATGCTGGTGGAGAAGGAGTGGCTCTCCTTTGGCCATAAATTCAGTCAGCGCAGTAACCTGACCCTCAACTGTCAGGGCAGTGGCTTTGCTCCTGTTTTCTTACAGTTCTTAGACTGTGTGCATCAGGTAAGCCAACCTCTAAGTTCCATTTGCAAGGAGGTTTCATGAAGAAATGTGTATATTCCAACATTCAGATGTTGTAGATCCAGGTCTGGGAGAAGACCAGTATCATGATTCCCTAGGTTTTCCTAAAGTGGATGGATCTCACCTCAGGAAGAGCTGGGATGTTGTCTCCAGGAGGCTGACCCAGAGCAGACTCAGAGGGATGCTTGGTAGCACTGCTCTATTAAAATAGGCCATTTATGCAGAGGTTTCAGTTAGAAAGTTTTTAAGCTGTGTCTGGCTTTTAGAGTCTTTTATTCAGAAGGGAGAAGACACTGATTTCTAGTACCTTGACAAGCCAGTTTTTAATTCCTTGTGCCTGATGATGAGCCTTGAAGAGGCCTTATACTGCACCAGTCCTGGAAACAATGGCAGCTATAAACCAGAGGTTCTGAGATGTTCTGACTTTTATGTCTAGTACATGTTCAGAAGAAGATGGACACCAACAATTGTGTTGTGTAGGAAGAAATTAGGTTAAGAAGATTATACTCATTTTGGGTTAATTCTGAAGTCTGTCCTTTTCTTCATGTCAAACCATTAACAGTGAATTCTTTGCAGAGATTCTGTGTATGCAAACATAAGTGGGGCTCCTGCATAGTTCCTCTTGTATGTGTGTCCTTCTTTTCCCACTTCTCTGATTTTTCTCACTGAAAAAGCTGAAAGTTTCCTTGACATCATTAACCTGTGTTAAAATGTATGGATGACTGTGTATCACAGAAAATAATTCTTAAAGCACCAGCCTTTTAATGGGAACACACTTTGGTGGTGAATACTTGCTTGAAAGAGGAGTCTGTGAGTAGTTTTACTCTGCTACCTGAAAAAACTCCACAAATTAAATAATTTGCCAAACCAATGAAAAGCAATCTTCTATGTGAGATTGATAATGAATGAGCTTTTAAGAAGGTGAGTGAAAAACATGTCATGGAAAAAATCCCCAGCTTTGTTTGTGTCCCAGTGTTAAACAGCCATCATTATTGCTGTCTCAGAAGTAAATAAATCATATTCTTGGAATTTGCATCGATTCCTACAGCATTCCCCTTATGAAAACCTTAGAAATATTTGTCACATCTTCCTTTTCATCCATTTCCCAGTGGTTGTGGTCATAAGGGCGTTTTTTATTTGAAATTGGGAGACTTCTCTAAAGAGAATCAGTATTGCATTTTTCATTCAAACAAGGTAATCTGCCCAAATGTCACAGTTTTTCTTACAATAGACTTAGGGTTATTGCTCCTTTTCTGAAGTAGAAAAAATCCCATATTCTTGGTTGCAATGGCTACAACTGGACAAAATTGCCATGTGCTCTAATACTGAAACCCATCTGCCTGGTGGTTCATTCAATTCTGTAAATTAATCATTTGTTTTGGTCCTGGTGCTGTGTTCTCTCTGCTTTCAGGTGTCTTCTCTAAGCTTAAACTGGCTAATTGGATAACACCACCTATCAGTAGAATGGAGGAGACCTACCTCTGATTTTAGGCAGCAGTGTAAATTTCAAGTGAATCCTCCCAGCATTTCCCCTTACCATTTTTTTGATGCTGGTCTGGTGCGTGTGTACTAGATTTTTTTGGGAAGAATTTAAACTTGCACCAATGATTTGTCACTTAGCTTTAAACCATTTGGGTCATCAATGTAAAGTGGAGTCTTCAACTCAACTGGACTAAATCTAGTCCAGGTAAAAGCACAGATGTGTAGTATGGCTGCAGGGACCTCAGCAGCAGCTGCTTCAGTCTGTTTGTCCACTCTGGGTTGCTTCTGATTACTTGCTAATGTAGACATAGCCTACATCCTGTTTCTGCCCCTAGAAACACTTTGCTTCAGTTTTACTGTAATAAATTTTAGAAAGTTGTCATTACAAGGAAATTTTCCACACATGCCCATGCAGTATTTCTTTCTCAAGTGATTCAGAGATGACACAGATTATGGAAACAAATGGGTTGTCCAGAAGAACAACCATTAAATTCAAGGGTTTACTGTCATTAAGTAGAATGGACTGTGTTTTCTTCATGGCAGAATCTTGGTTTTTCTTTAGGTTATGTTTAACAAAATCTGCAGTTCTAAGGACATGAAATAATGGATTATAATCATCCCACCTTTAAAAGTTGGAACGAAATGCAAAGTGGGATAAATCCCTTCTGTTGACAACTGTCAGGTGCAATTTGGCCTCACATGTGAACGTGTCAAGGAAATGCAAGAACATTCCCTTTGTAATTCATCTCAGGCAGCAGCCTTGGTGCCTGTCACTCAGCAGGTATCTGACTCCATCTTATGAAATCTTGTAGCAGATGGATTTTACAGAGAGAAGTGTCATTTCTGCTCTCTGAGTTTCAGCTGTGTGCACATGCCCTGGCTGCAGCTGTGCCAGCAGCACCAGTCCCTGCTGCTCCCCGTCAGGAGCTGCTCTCTGCTGCTCTGCTGGGGATAGCAGCCTTCCAGTCTCCTAGCTCAGGGCTTCTTGGGAGCCTGCCTGCTTTTCCCAGCCAAAATGTTGGGAAGAATTGGTAGGAAAGACCATGAAAATCAGTTCAGCTTGTCAGTCTGAAGGAGACAGTCACTTCTTGTGAGGAGAGAGAGGGCTGTGTAGGGGTTAGAATAGTTTTACCCAGGCTTATCTTCATCCAAGACAGAGCATGGGAAGCATTGTCAGTCTAATATAGATAATACAGACTTGTCTGTAAGGTAAACATCCTACAATCCCATGGAGAATGCAATTCTGAGTAACATTTCTAGAACTAGCATTAGATTATTCTTCTAACTCATGTTGATGGCATAGTGTTGAGTTACCAGTTTGGAACAGTGTGGTTGTAGTTTCTAGGGAAATTGATTTTGAAGTCAAATTATTGGTTGAAATTTTGCCTGAATTTACCACAAAAAAATAAGTTTTCTCAACATCTGTACTTGGAAATTTTTGTGAAGTTTCATTGCTTTCTGTTCAAATTGTTACACAACTACAGAATCCAATTAGATTGCAACTTGACCCTGAAGTGTAATACATTATGATCAGTTTTTAAAAATTACCCATTAACTGGAAGCAAACATTTGGTCCTTTCAAAGTATTTTTAACCTTTAGAATCCATATACTAGGTGAAGTAAGGAAAATGCTACAGAGCCAGTACATGCATTAAATGTCATGGGTTAAACTAAAGATACAGAGAAAACAAATGAAGCAGTGATTCCTAAATTAGAACTGCATCATCTTATAAAAAGTCGTTGTTTATGCCAATATCTCCAGGTGTCAGCTGAATTATTAATGCAAAATCAGTCTTTCACAATAGCAGCATCTGGCAGATACTTTCCCTGCTTCTAAGGAGACTGAGTTTATGCAAGTGATGTCAGTGAGGAAGCTTTTCTTATTTTTCTTCTGAATCAGTTTGGTAATTTATTAAATATAATGAAAACAGGATGATTTTCTAGAGCTGACATCTTTCAAGCTCAGTGAGGAGCTCTGTCACAGTGCCCTGTGTGAGAGGAGGTGAGTGCTGCTCCCCTGGGAGATGTGCTCAGTAATTCCAGGCTTTGCAGGAGTAGCCTCGTAGCCATTGCCAGCACAGGACCTTTGGAGTGCTGTTTTCCTCATTCATACTGAGTAAAAATTGATATAGAATGGAATTGAAAAACTAAAATATATTAGAAAACTAAGGAAGGCTGATAGATCCATAAGATTATTAAATACATTTAGGAGATGCTTCAGTGGGAGCGTGGTAATTTTAAAAAGAACTCCAAAATGCTGAGTTTCTCTAATCATAATACTAGAAACACAAACAGGTTTAATCAGGTTTTAAATGTTCATATATTATGGAGATTAAAACAACAATTACTATATTGTTCATCTCTATAAAAGAAATGTTTTATAGTTGTTTTCTCTTTAGAAGTAAATTATAATATAATAACTTACAGTTCTTACAATATTTCTACATCGAGAAAAGAGAATCACCCACAACATTTAGATCCATGACAGGATTTTATCAGCAGCTTGCTCTTGTAACTCTTACATGTATTAAAATAATTGTTGGACCATAAGTAGAAGTTAAGACCCTGTACATATTTCATGTCAAATACCAGAATATTGCCTTTCCTTCTTACTGTATATTAAAAAAGCCTTCTCCTAACACAAGGATAAAATATGTACTAAAGAAGATATGGGGAAAAAAAACCTCTCTTTTTTTATAAATAGATCTAAATATTTAATTTGTCTATAAAATCAAAGTCCTGAATTTATTACAGAAAAAAAATTTGCTTAGCTTTATTCTTACAAATCTGTGCAGGAATGCAATTTATGTCAGGGGAAGAAATGGGGATTAAATAAGAATGCTTGTATTGAACTGACATGTCCTAAAGTATCTTAGCACTTTAAATTCCCAGCCCCAAGATAATATTGAGATATAATAACAACAAATTCTCTGACTGAAATGCTGTGTGGATGATTATAGGTCCTTTCAAGGGATTTTCCTGTCACTGCTGTATGTTCAGTAGAAAACCTCTCCTTGCTAAACACTTTTCTCCCCCTTTATTTAGCTGGTCAATGTGGACCTCTAAATGTAAGGAGCTTCAAGTAATCTTAATAACAGTTCCCATCAGTATTAAAAAAACTCCATTGAGCTGACAAGTTAAGAGAGACACTGATAAGAGATTAGAGAGAAAATATGGAAAATGAGTGGTGGGAATGCAAAAGACAAGGCAAGGTAGATTGCAGAACTGAAGGTTTGATGTAGAGGTTTCATGTGGAGCTAGATAAAGCCCAGTGAAACTTATTTCAAATGTGAAATTCAATCAGCAGTTCCTTTTTCAATTGCAAGCTGTCCTTATTTCCACAGCAATTAGGAATTTTCAATTAATTGCCATGTTTATTCTGAAAATAAGGATCATGAATCATAAACTTACTTGAAGAGTAAATTTAAAATTAACACAGGAAATTTCTCCAAGTACTGTCTCATCAAGATTTTTACAATCTTTCATTTTATGTGGATATCAAGTATAAATATCAGTAACGAATGCAAATTTTTTTACCATGAATATTAAACTTCATGCCTAAAATCTTACACCAGGCTCTTTATGATAATGTTAAAGAGAGGCAGCTGTGAAGAACCAGCCATTTCACAGTGCTGTACTCTGATAATCTTGTATAGTTCTCTTAACTAAATATCAGCTCCTGGCTCATGTTGGAGACATTCACTGAATTAGACAGACCCACAGCCTAATGAAGACCACAATTTAAGGAATGACATGGGTTTTACTGTTTTAAAAGAATAATGGCCAGACACCTCCTCAGTGTGGGGTTTTGTTTCATACTCTTAATATTTTTGGTCATATTTTGAAAAGGGAGAAGTATGTGTAGACTAGCAAATACTTGAGAAATTGGCTGTTTCAGGAGTGGTAGCTGGAATGTCATTTGCAGCATTGTCTCTGTACTTGTCTGCCTCCTGGGGTTCTGAGCAATAGCCAGAAATCCAGTGTGAAACCTCTCAGTCAAAGTTTGAATTCCAGCCACATCCAGGAGTAGCATCTTCACCTATGAAGTTACAGGGGTTATCACAGAAGATTTACATCCAGTTGGATTTCCTGGGAGAGTCATGGGTTTTGTACAGAGTATAATACTGCTTATTACACAGTTCACTCTGTCTGCTCTGAGGTGTTTTTGCAGCATAGGCAATCCATGAATTTATTTAGCCAAAAAATACTCTCGGACAAAATGTTAGAAGGACTTTTGTGACACTTGCAATTTGTTTTCAGCATTCATGGGGGAATTGTTTTCTGTCATTTCACTTTATGATTTCTTACATATCTGTTTGTATTATACCTCAATATCCACTTTTTTACTTTCATTTTTTTAATTTTATTTTTTAGATTCATAACCAATACCCGACAGAGTTTGAGTTCAATCAATATTATCTGAAGTTTCTGGCTTTTCATCACATATCAAATCGATTTAAAACATTTCTTCTGGATTCAGATTATGAGAGACTAGAACATGGTATGTGTGACCTTTGTGTATTGCCTATTGCTTTTGTAGTTGTTGATATTTTTCTCCTCAATATTTGGTCTACAAAAATTTGCCTGGGTTAAGATGGTCCAGTAGCTGTGTGGTGACCACATAATGAATTACATTTCAGGTGTAGGAAGCAGGATGGAGATAAAGAACATGTGGCATTTTCTGCATCTCTGGTTCCTGAGCCATGCCTCTGATTGCCCTAAGAGAAGGTGGAAGAAATTAGAGCCATGCCTCAGGGCCTTCAGCAATTTTTCCAGTGGTACTTCCATTTTCCCTGCTAAATGCCTTCTCTTAACAGAAACAAAGTCTCTGTGAGTCCATCAGGGAGTGCATAAAGTTTCAAGAAAGAAAAGCCTGTCCATCGATTACCTCCCACTTCTTCCTCTTGCATTATCTTCAGTGTTTCTCTTTTTATATTTTCTCTTTTACTCCATCTGTCATGTGCAGCCTTGCTGGTTCCAAGGCCTCAGATCCCCTCAGAGCCATCTCACTGAGGCTGTTCTTGGGATTGTCCACCCAAACATGCTCTGAATTTCTCCGCTTTGTGGGCTGCTTCTCATGGCACATGATCAATTCTAATGCTTTTCTTAAAAACTGTTGTAGCTGTGGGGCAAGTTAGACTTGAGCAACCATTTTGTTCCAGAAAAATGTTAATTTCTCTTATTTATCTTCTTTATTGATTTCCTGTTGCAGTGGCATTTGGTAGTAGACTTTGCTTACCTTCAATCCGTGAAATTCCTTTAGGCTGTGCTTTAGCATTTGTTGAGCATTATCATAAAGCCATCTTTTTGCTGCTCTGCTTTTCCCCAGGGACATTGTTTGAAGATAAAGGAGATAAACATGCCAAGAAAGGGATTTGTATTTGGGAATGTATTGAAAAGATGCACAAAAGGAGCCCTATTTTCTTCAATTACCTCTATGCCCCTGCTGAAGTCGAGGTATGATCTTTCTTAAAATACAGGTGGTTTGTTATTCTGAGTGATTCCTTGAGTACATTTTGGTGTTTTAGTTGTTCTGAACTGAGTTAAGTGTTTGGTGGGCAAAATTGACCCCACCTGATTGATTGGAGCAGTATCTGAGAGCTGTGGAAGTGTAATTTAAAGGGCCAAATTCTAGAATAGGCATTTTTGCATCCTGGTGAACTAAATGAGATTCCCTGTTTGATTTCATTAAATTGTATGAATTATTATTAAAATTGTCTTTAAAGGGGAAGTGAGTTTAGAGTCATAATGGGATATATTTCATAACAATCTGATTGAATCACATTTTCTACATCTCTGTCTTATATAATAATGTCTGTCCCCTAGACTTGGCTGTGTTTTGAATAATTTTAGAAAATTCACAGTATACTCACCATTGTAGAATTCAATTTAGAATAATCTGGAAAATACGGGTATTGTGTTATAAATCTTAAATTCAAAGGTTTCCTTCATGTCATTATAATAACACTTTGTTTCAAATAGGCACTGAAGCCAAATGTAAATATGTCCAGCCTCAAAAAGTGGGATTATTATGTAGAAGAGATTTTGGCTACAGGTCCTTCTTATGATTGGACCATGGTACCTGCAAAATGCAGTGTTTCAGAAGAAAATGACCAAACAGATGGTTCAGTCTCTCAGACTAAGAGGAAAATAGTGTGGCCATGTTATGATGATGTAAAAAAAATACAGCCTGATGCCATCACCAGCCTTTTAAATGTGAGTACTTGTGTTGCACAGAACAGTAAGTTCTCCTATGCTCATGAAATTCACATTTACTTTCCATTGAAGTCATTGCCTTACACAGGTTCTGTTATTAAAAGGATCATGATAGATGTCAAAAGAGGTTTTTTGTAGGACTGGCTGGTGGATCTGGAGATGTGGTGCTGGTTCTGGGAATCAATCAGGCTTCCTGCAAAGCTGATGTTGTTCTGAATGCACATTTCCCTGGGAGTGTGCTTTAATTGTAGTCAATAACTACTCATGGGTTCATTTCTTCACTGTCTGTTTTAAAAAATAAATAAAATTTTAGGTTGCCTTTTGTAGGAAGTGCAGGAACAGCTCATTTTCATTTGGGCAAATGGTGAATCTTGCTTTCTTGACCTCTTTGTCCTCATTTTAAAGTAGATGTGTGGTAAAATAATGACCCAGATTCTTGGACAGATCAGAAAATAGAATCTGACACTTGTTGATTTTGACAGTTGGGAAGCAGATACACAAACAGAAACTGAACATCTTGGCCCACATTTCTCAAAAAAGCTTGCCATGATTGCTCTTAGTTTATTCGTGTTTACTAGAACCAAACTGATAAATTTAGGTTCTTCAGAATATTTTGGTAGTTGAAATAGATGCTTGATTTTGGCTTTTTCTCCTTTGTGCTCACTTAGGCTGCTTAGATTTTGTCCTTTCTTCATTAGAAGATGAAAAATTATCCCCTTATCATCATTGTTGTAGTTAGAGTGGTTTAATATCTGTCTTGTCTTAAAGAGGAAGATGCTTGTTTGATTACAATTAATTAACAGCCTAACATTTGGTTATCATCATAATGGATAGTACAGGAAAATGACAAGGGCATTGTTCACCTCTGTTGTTTTGAGCCACTTGTATGTCCAGGTGCACATCCCTGTGTGCAGTGTTTCATTTTGAAAGCTCTTTGCAGACTTTACTTTACTTTACTTTAAAGTAAGCTGGGATTGTGGAGCCCACTATTGCAGTGCTTGGAAAACTGGGATATGCTTTTGGCCCCCAATTTTCCTGAATCAAAGAAGATTTTTAGCAAGTCTTAATGCAGGAGGCTTCTGAATGGATGTGAGTCCTTGAAGATTTTGATAGGGAGTTTGCTTTATTCTGGCACATTCCTGGAATTCTTCTGGTCTGTTCCTTCCAGTCCTGATTGATCGAACACAGGAACAATGCCCAATTAAAAACAATAATAATAAATAAAGGGAATCTTATGTAAAACTCCCCCTTTGACTGAAAATAAGACAGTCAGAACTTCTGAGAGCTTTTAACTTCCCAGAAGCAGAGGAAGAGCAGCCTCTCAGCAGGGATCATTTTGGGGGTTCTTCAGCAAAGCACAGGGAGCTTTTGTGTCAGGTAACCAGAGGCCAGAAGCAGTCAGGAATACAGCAATGTTCTCCTGCATTTCTTCCCGGGGTAGGTGCCAGAATATCCACATGCACCACTGTGAGAAACTGCCACATAGCAGGGAAATCAGCCGTGCTATAGGCTAAAGACATGCGGGTCAGGTTTTATGGAGTTTAAATGTTATTTGTGAATTAGATTATAGTAATGAAAGATAGCAATGGAGAGAACATTTGGGAAGCTTTGGAGAGGTTGTATAAAGGTTACAAAAATACTCTTCTAAGTTTAAAAAGCAAAGTGAACGTTCTTTTAAAACAAGTTGTTAATTTAGGGCTATTGCTGATGCAGGGGAAAGACCTCTCTTCAGTCATAAATCCACGGAGGATGTGTTGGTATCCAAAAAATGTTTCAACTGAGACCATATTTAGCATCATAAATTACTGGGGAAGTTTGATTCTTGCTTAGTTTATAATGATAAGCCCAAATTTGTTTGTTCTGAAGCTATTTTTGATTGAAAACTAGATAGTGCACTTCAGGATGTAAAGCTGAAACAGACAAGTTACTGAGTGCCTTAATTCAGAATTTTCATGGTGGAATGTGATGCTCTTCTTTAAGAGTGATCAGATTCTGGTACTTGTAAGAATGGTGAGAAATGAAGCTGGGTGCTTTCACAGACACATTGTGGGTGCAAAGGAGGTGATCAGTCTCCAGAGTTCTGGAGCTGCTGCTGATGTCACTCCTGTCTCTACCATTCAGATATTCCAAGGCAGGTTATTTAGCAGATCTTCTGGAAAGCACAGTAATGCTAATTGTTATTAATTGTTATTAATAGATGTTCTTCTTTGCAAGAAGTTGATATTCTTATATTTGAATTTGTTACAAGTTTGTTACAACCTTTCTTTTCTGCTCCTGTAAGCCTGGACAACAAGAGATGAACCAGAGAGATAAACTTAAAGGGTTGGGTTTTTTTTTTTCTTTCAAGGAAATACATTTACTCAGAGTCCATTCCACACATGGAAAGGAAAAAAAATCTGCTGCTTTCCGTAAAATTTAAAACTGAAGAGGCAAGAGTAAATCTTAGTGATTTATTGCCATGTGTGTTTTTTTACATGAAGTCTATTAAAGGAGAATTTAGTCCTAACTTTTCAAGTTATATACAGGAGATTGTTGCAAGTTTTTCATGAAAGTTTTTCATTTTAAATTCTGGAAGCACTGCTCGCTATGGAGCCAAAAAAGAAGGAATGTGACCCAGTTGCTAAGTTACAAGTTTCAGTTACTTCCAGATTCTGCAGAGAAGGACTTGTGCTCAGAAGTCAGGACTAGGGCAGAAAGAGAATGATCAGATTAAACTGCCTAACTTAGAGCAATAAAGAGCATTTATTCTTTTGCAGCAATTTGGAAAGGGTTTTGCTTTAAAAAGTGTGTGGTAAATTGATTCAGTTTTATGCCTCCAGAAGTGTTTTCCATTCAGCACTTTCAAAGACAAACAAGTAATCTAGAGAAGGCTTGTGTTCATCATTCCTTATTTTTTTTATCTACCTGAAGATACTCCAAACAAAAGTATTCTGGTTTTATTTCTTAGCAGAAAGAGAGCATATGTGACTTTCAGCTACCTTCAGTATTTAAAGCTTCTCGTTTGATTCTTGCTGTTAAGCCACATTTCTTACATTTAGTTTCATTTTGGAGTTTTCTAATTTACCTTCAGCGAGGAAAAGTTTGTAGAAATATTTTGTTCCTGTTACATTGTCAAATGCTGGTTTTTTATTTTCACCTAGAGTTGAAAATTTAGTTCAGAAATTAATTTACGTATCAAAATGTTTTTTACTTTAAACTGTAATAATTTTCTGTCTTTCAATTAATAGCAATTTCCTGAAAAATTTTTCATTCAAAAGACTAATAGGAATTGGGCAATATTGTGAAATCTACTTTAATTATTAGGTCGGGTAGAAGTAGAGACTTTCCACTTCAAAAATAAATGTCTTAGGTGTTTAGTTGGATTCCATGTAGCATGAGAAGCCTGTGTCCTGTGGCAATTTTTTATTCCATCACTAATTCTTAAATGAATTTGCAAAATTGAGGTTTTAATTTTATTTGATTAATAAGATTTTCGTAACAATATAGTCATTGAAAGTAAAAATGGAGAAAGGAAGCACGGCATGGAATATGGACCACACTTCACAGTCCTGACAAATGCATCAATGAGTGGTCACAAGTAAACATAAACTCATAAAATTGCCTCTTTTTCCTTAACTTTGCACTGTCTTATTAACAGGAAATAACCCTAACTGGAGGTTATCAACATAGGTCATATTCCCAAGTTCCACAACAAGAACATGTTGTTACAGTTTGGCATCCAAATGGAATAAATCTTTCTGTTTCATTTCCTTCTTTTATTACAGCTTTGTATCACATTTTATAAACCAGGGTAAATGTTAACATTGGCAATGTCCAATGTTGGTGTCACAGCACAGAATTTGTTCTTGGTAAATATTTTCATAAAATACAGCCTGTCCTTATCAGTGTTGTGTTTCTGTTGTGGCAGTGGGTGATGAATTTTGCGTGTTCAGGAGAACTGGGGGTGCATTGAAAGCCTGGTGGCTCCTCCAGCCTGGGACATGCAGGAGAAACAAAGTGCCTGGTGCTGTCCTTGGGTGCCTTTGCCTCCTGATTCTGGTGGATCTCAGTTTATAGCTTGTGTGACAGAGGATTTTGAACTTCACTAGGTGAAAACATTGACTAGAGAATGGTTGTGTAAAAATGATTGCCAGGGAGTGATCAGTTACCAATGGTTTTTTTTAAGGAAACCCTTGTTACTTGTTTCAGGAAATCGAAAGGTTGGAAAGTAAATTAAATCAGAGCCCAGAGAGGTGGCAGCTTTTGTGGGAAAGGGTCAAAATGAATCTAAAGGATGACAGCAGACAAGACAATGTAAGTAGAAAAGAGCTTGTCCAGTAGAATAATTCCATTTATGCTGTATAGGCTACCTGAGGCACTGACAAAATCACTGTATTTCTTGGAGTAAAATACTGCTTTTGAAAAACTGAATATGTTGTTCTAACCCACGATATTGGCTTTTTATTTCTTCATGTTGAAAAATGTATTTTTACTTGTGCTGTTTATCTAGTGGCCTTTCCAGAGTAGTTTAAGGCATAGAGATGAAATGAGCTTTTTACTAATGCACAACTGTATGATTTTATATATTTAAAAGATTCTTGAAGTAGTAAAAAAGCTCAGTTCCTGAAAGTAGCCAAAAGGATATCACAGATTCTCAGAGACAAGTAGAGATATTTCTATGGCTAAATGGAGTTACAGTTTCTAAGTAGAGATAAGAAATGTTCATGCTTGTGTTTCCAATTCCTGACTGTGGTAACAAGAAGAGCTGACAGTATAGATAGTTTCTAAGTCAAAGGCTGCCTCTTTGCTCTCTGTGTGCACCAGGAATAATGCTGGATACTGCTTTTTGGGAGCTGGGCCTCTGAACTTTGCTCAGTGAGTTTTCAGTTCAGGGCTGTCTGTAGAGTGTTGTTGTTTAGATTAGGACCAAATACAGGATCTCTCTTGTTCCAGATTATTAAGATTCATCTAAAATGACATGGATCTATAAGGTAGTTCTTGGAAGCTGTAGTTTTTCCTTTCCCCCTTTCCTTCCCTTTGATATCAGGGAAATTTATTGTAGCCAAATGTCTGTTTAGTTTTAGATGCTTCTGAGAAAGCAAGGCAAACACTTGTCAGTGTGATGTCAGTGCAATATATGAAGCTTTTCTGAAATACTGATTTCTCACACCCTGTGAGCCCTTCTGCCTAAGAAATGCAGGGAATTGCCATCCCCTTGGCTTCTTCTCTGCAGCAGCTCTGACTTGTCTTAGGAAGATTTTTTTTTTTTTGCCTCATTGTAATTCCCAATTTACGTGTTGTACCATGTGTTTATTATCAGTACAGCACTGAGACTGTCTCTCAATGCAAGACACATTGCATTACCTTTTTTTCTACTGTTTCCCTCTTTTTCAGCTCCGGAGACATCCTTCTGCCTCCTCAGGGATGATGTCACCCAATCTACATTCCTATCAAAAGAGGTCTTTGTTGGAAATACCTGACAGTGGGCTGGGTGAGGAGCAGGGCTCCAGCATCTCTCCCTCTAATGGAGTAGACAGAAGAACAACGACTCTGTACAATCATTTCACATCGAAGAATGATGAAAATAGGTAAACTGAATAACCAGACAGTATTTAGTGATGTTTTATTAGATTGGTGAAAGTCTCTGCCTTAGGAAGAAATGAAACTTTCATGTGCACAGAATGTTTTGTGGCTATCATCCTGGGTTATTCCTTCCTTCTTTTTGGATTTCATTACATTTAGTTGTCTCAGTGGGGGGATCTCTATCTCCTACCAGCATCCTTCACCCTTCCCTTTCATGGGATGCACAAGCAAATTGTAGTTGTACATTTATTGCATCCAAAGTACTTAAAGGATGTTTTATCTCTGTATCACAGTTACCAACAGCTAAACTATTGATTTAAATCCTACTAGTTTCACTGCAGAAAATAAGAGTTGAATATGTATGTAGTAAGTGTTCAATATGTGTCATTTGGGGGGCTTTTATTTCTCAGCAGTGTCCATATTATGGAATCATGTGCTGCTGTATTTTCTGTCCCTCTCAGATCTTTTGAAGGTACGCTGTACAAAAGAGGAGCTTTGCTGAAAGGTTGGAAACCTCGCTGGTTTGTGCTGGATGTGACAAAACACCAGGTAAAAGCCTTTTCAGATCATGGACTATCATTATTATTATTATTATTATTATTATTATTATTATTATTATGTTGCTCCTTTTTTATTGACTGGCTTTGCATAGATTGGTCTTGCAAAGAATTTTAGTAATGATGGTTTTCAGATGTGATGTGCACTACATCATTCTAGACCTGTCTGTGTTTGTCGTGTGTATCTTGTAGCTGATACAGAATTCTGAGTGGACAGAGGGATTTTAGTATTTTGTCTTTTATTTTTTAGAAAAAAACCATATAGGAATATTTTATAAAAATACATGAATGCATTTAAAAAATATATAGGATATGTATACAATTCAGCAGCAAAATTATTCATAAATGCCCTAACTAATCATTGTACAAAAAGGAGCACCAAAAATACACATCTGTTGGTCGAAACTTTTTATCCAATTTACAATGTATGCCAGAATTCTGCAGTAGAAATTTATGGTCTTGTGTGCTTCAAATAATGTTGGGTCAACAGGCAGTAAAATATTCTGAGCCAAATATTCTACACAGTGGGGGTTGTAACTTCTGACACCTGTGTATGCTTTTGTTTAAAAAAACATGAATTTATTGTAGCCAATACACTTAAAAATATGTAATGTAGATAAAGGCAGGCATCTCTTGAAATGCTCTTTGAGTACGTCGAGATCAGTGTGGTAAATAACAAATGTGCTGTTTTTAACTATTCTTCTAAAATATCCTATGTATCTTATATAGAGAAGAAAAGTTCATTCTGCAGGATAAGAAGATATTTTTACATTTTTTGTATAACCAAACAACCTTCTGAGTATGATAGATGCAGGAGAAATACAGGTCAATCCTGGCTGGAATTCTGTTGTTTGACCTTTGCTGTGAAAGTTTGTGTTGCTGTTTTGCACTGGTTTATGGGAATTTGTTGGGGTTTTGTTGTGGGGGCTTTTTTTGGAACTTATTTGCATGTTGAAACTCAGTTTACAGAGTGATTAATAGCCATATCAAAGTATATTTGCAAGGAGAAAAAAAAAAAAGGCACAGAATTCATTCAACCTCTATGTGTGGTATAGGAAAATGTGAGCATTAAAACCACATAAATGTGTGGTTTATAATTACCTAAAATTACACTTAAATTTCTGCTGAGCACTTTAAATTCTTGAAATACAGAGAATATGTTCCATCAACACCTCGATGAAGTAAAGCTTTTGTGTTAGTTTTATGTGATGACCAGTGAAGAAATGGTTCTGCTTTCCTGCCTCACGTGTCCTCTGCCCAGAGCAATCTATTGCTATCTGCGTCTCTGCTCTGGAGCTCTGGGCACAAAATCCTCTTCCCCCACCTCCTCAGCTCCTAGTAATCTTTGTGCCTCCCACCCTTAGCAGTCAATGCCCCCTGGCTGTATCCAGGAAAAGGGAATTAATCTGAAAGGTCCATCTAAAAGCACGTCTGGGTTTTTTTCTCTTGTGCTCCAGCTGCGATACTATGACTCTGGTGAGGATACGAGCTGCAAGGGACACATAGACCTTGCAGAAGTGGAAACTGTCATTCCTGCTTCTCCAACAATTGGAGCTCCAAAACATGCCAGTGAAAAGGCATTTTTTGATGTAAGTGTATCTGGTCTTTACTTGATCTTTACATGAAACTTCCTTCCCTTGGTGTTTTTAAGCTCCTGCTTCCAGTCCTGCTGGAAGGTGTGAGCTAGGAAGGAGCTGTTGTGTGATCTCAAGACAAAAAAAATTTTATGTTGCTGGCATCACTCTCAACAGCAATAGTTCAAAAATGTTACATTCAGACCCAATTAGCATTGAGTATTGCAGTTCAGAGTTTGCAGGTTTTCTTTTCCATGTGCTGACATCTTTGTGTCCTTGTTTCTCCTTTGCAGCTGAAGACAAATAAACGTGTGTATAACTTCTGTGCCCAAGATGCACAGAGTGCTCAACAGTGGATGGACAGGATCCAGAGTTGCATTTCAGATGCATAGAAAGGAGAAAAATGTTCCCTGATAAAGTCCCATTTAAAGCACCTCATCCTGGAAGAAACTGAGTTCTGGAATGTTACTGACACACAACCCACCTTCTTTACATTTCAGCCATAAAAGTTCATAATAAGTTCTTTTCTGTTTAATAATTATAACCACTGTAACTGCTTTTTTTTTTTTTTTTTCCCTGAAGGGAGGATTTGGAAAAATAATAATCCAATTATCCTGAATTTCCTCTTTTTTCAGTACAATTCCTAGCTATAAAAGTGGGCTGTATTTGCACTAGCATCTGATCCCAGTTTTCTCATTTCAGAGCTATTCTGTTGGGAAGCCTGTCCAAAGGAAAGCATAGAAATTTTCCCTTCAACAAGAAGCGTATTTCAGTTTCATTTAGATTTTTAAGCAGAATGTTCTTATTTCCCAGCTAGTCATGAATAAGAGGGAACATGTCTACAATTCCTAAAAACAGATAAATAAATGAAGCTTGTGAGTCCAGTGACATACACAGCAGGTTGCCAATGTTGATAGGCAGTCGATATTTTTGAAGACCAAAAAAGTGAAATTGCCTGATGCCAGACTTTCAAGTGTCTTCTCAGTGTGCAGGTCATTCTCTAATCCCGTGCTCTGCTGAGTGCTTCTGCAATGTTGTTATGGAATTTCAAAATCTAGGGATTACCTGAAGACCATAGATAGCACTTTTATTTTAGATTCTGTTTGCAATTCCAATGGGATGAACGAAAGGAAACTGGCTGGCACTACCCTGGAGCAATGGAGAACAACAAACCAGGAATTGAGTAGATGAAGGATCTCTTGTGTGTGAGTTGTATGTGTTAATTTATATGCTGTTCTGCTCACTGTAAAATAAAAAAATAACAAACATGATAATGCACTAAACAATGAAGCAAGCACTTGCACTGAAATCTTTACAATGCAGACATTTTGCAGGACAGAGGTTAAGTTATTTGTAGCAGAACAAAACAAAACTAGCTAGTTAACAGCATTTACAGATACTAGATATGTACATAATAAAGTTTGAGGTGTTGTGATTTGATACTTTTTAAACATTTTTTTGCACATTAATTGGAAGACTGTTTATAGATTTTTACTTTTGAGGAACTTGTGTTTGTTCTGCTTAAAATCCTGGTGAAACATTTTTAATAGCCCCAAATTAGCTGAAATTTTACAGTCTACGAATAATGAGAACTTTGAGTAGAATATGTAGGTAATTAAGCCATTGTTTTTACTTTGAAATGTTAATATGTTAAATAGCACACTAATATTACAAAAGGTCTGTATATATGATTCACTATTTTCTCATTTTTCCAGACGTTCTGCTTGTAATTTAATGTCAGCCTAACCAAACTGACTATACTTACAAGGTTTTTCAGTTATTAAACTTTGTGGGTTTTTTTTATAACTAATGTATTTTGTCAGAAAGGAACATAGATTTCTCACCACACACAATAGGAAATGCAGCTGTTTTTAATGCATTTGCAATTTCAAAACAAAAATATGAAGGATTTTTTCTAGCATTTTTCAATTGACAGATTTCCACCTGTGACAATGGTGTTTGCACATTTGTATTTTTCTTTGTATATGAAGTACTTTTATATGTACTTTGTAAAATACTGATCCTGTTCTTAGGTAATATGAAGATATACATACCACTGCTTATTTTGTAACTGGTTAATTTTAACGCTTGTATGTTATGTGATATATGTATGCTAACCATCTTGTAATAAATACACTCCTTAAGGAAAAGTAAAAACTTTCCTTTTACTGTAAAAGAGAAAAAAAGCAAGACCCACCTCTTGAAATATTCCACAAGGGCACAAGACAAATCCTTACTTACTCTGTGTTAAGAATAGTAGGTGTGTTCAAAACTATGTGGTCTTTTGTATACTTGTAAATATTCTTACCTAAAAGTTGCACTCGGGCATCCCTAACTCAAACACTTGGCCACAGCAACACTAAAGAAATCAGAATTTAAAGCAAAATTATCATTCTAACAAGTCTCAGTGTATAGCCTTTACCAAAAGGCTGAAATTCATGTAGTGTTCATACTAAAGTCATTGAATAATGATGTTAAATATATTTTTTAAAAAAAGATTCTGTACGGTATCGCCAACATAAGTCAACTGCATACTTTCACCCTGAGACCTATCTCACTCATATCACCTTATGCAAAAATGATCTAGTTTCTAAAAAAAAAGAAACTATTAAAAAAAAAATGGCAAGGTCTTACTGGAGACTGTGCATCTGAGAGGAATTCCTGAGTGTCGTGTGGGACAGCAGAGTCCAAAGGGAAAGGGGACGTGTGACGGAGGCGGGGGACCTGTGGCACTTCTGGGATGCTGTGGTGCTTAGAGGTTTGCAAATTGAGCTTGGCATGGATGCTGATGTTGCCTTAAATGTTGATCTTCAGTTTTTAGTGTCTGTATTGATGGAAAATGGACTTGAGCAACTTAAGTTAAAAATACCCAAATAAAAGCTGAAATGAGAGACGTGGTGTTTGTGGTGTCTGTGTGAGGAATGGACAAGGGAGCGGTGGGAAAAGGCTCTCGGTGTGGAGACCCTGCAGGTCTCTCCTCTGCAAAATGAAGATTCCAACAGAGACTCGGAGAAAATGTGGACAAGTCAGCATAGCTTAAGCTACAGGGTTTACCAGTGTGTTTGAGTTGTAGCAGCAGCAGAGAATTAGGAAATGAGAATTTGTTTGGGGAAAATGCTGTGTACAAAGGGATTCAACTTCATGTTCCACGAAAATTTTCTAGAAAAATCCACCCAGGAGTTGAGGACGAGCAGATGTGCTCCCTCTGCTGTGTCACATCACTATTCCCACACTGGGAATACAACATTCCTGCTGTAGAAAAGGGAATTAGAACATTACAGGTCGTACAGAAGGGGAGAGGATTTGTTTGCCCCTCTGTGTTCAGTAACAAAACATCCGCGGCGTAGGTGGAGGAATGAGGCGAGTTCAGGCTTTGAAGTGTTATTACTGGGGTATTATATCAGTGATTTCTCTTTCCTATCTCACAAGTGTTTTCTATAAAAACCCTTTCTTTTGATGGAGCCTTAGAATTACTAAAAAATAAAATACTTAGCATGCCACATGTGTGGGTCACTGGTTATGTAATGGTACACAAACAGCTAACAGACCCAAGAAAAAATGTTCAAAATTTTGTGTCACATCCCACACACATTATTTGTATCTGATATTTTGTGAATTTCAGACATAACAAAAATGTGGTGATCTTGTCCAAATACTGTCATTTTGCCTTTTCATCCTGTAATATTCTTGGAGTATATCGAAGTGGCTGCACCACATTTCTCATTTTTCATATTTGTGATCATCCAAATATTTTGTCTGTTCATGATTATCCTGTGGTTGCTTTGGAGAGTCTGAAAACTGGAATTAATCTACCCATTCCCCAGTTATGCTGAGGTTCATGCTGAGTATCACTGTTGCACCTACTTTCTGGGGGTTTGTCTGTGTTTGATCAGTTTCTTCCCCAGTTTTGGCTACTGTGCAAGCCAAGGGCAGTGGTAGCATCCACGTTCTCATTTGGGAAATTTTCATCGTTGAGGTTTTTCACGTCCAGTTTTTCATTAATTGACTGTCAGTAAGGATGCTGCAAGTTCACTATTGTTTCCTTTCTTCACTTACCAGTCAACATCCAGTGGGAAATTACGTTTTGTCCAGTTTCAGCTTCAAGATTCTTCCTTCCTCTTCGAATTTTGCTTTTAAGTCAGAATCCGCACACTTACGAATAGGAAATGTTGCTTAATTTTGGCACGTTTTCAGGTTTTCCATTGTCTCCTCTTTGATGAAGATGTGTTTTAAATGTGTTTTAGAAGGTTCACAGACAGCTGATACTTTTACCTGTGAGACAGGCAACAGTGGGAGATGGAAATGGCTGGGCTGAGAGGACCACAGTACTGTCCTGGAAGGGGATACAAAGGTAGCAATTCTTTCAGGTATTAAATAGTGCTCCTTCCTACACTCACCTAGAGAAACCTGAGGCATGACCCTAATTTATTTATTGATGCCTTGTTTATCAGTGTATATTGAGCAAATATCAATTAATACTTTGTTGTTTAATGAATTTCTCTGACTGTTCAACTCAGAATTCTTGTCATCAAAGCCTGTCACCAAACAGGAACTCCAAAACCTGGTAGTGTCCACCTGAATTCTGGTAATTGTCCAAGATTTACACAAAGTGCAACATCCCTGTTCATGTCAAGACCTCCAGTAAGTTCAAACTGATAACATCATAAAATTGTGTGTAATTATGGCAGAAGCTCAATATAGTGAGTGGTAGTAGAACACTCTCGAGTTTAATTAATTGCATGCACAGGCTTTGCTGGTGTTGCATTGCTTTTGTGCCATCAGAATAGTTAAAAGTCAATTTTACTTCTGCTGTGCTCACATTAAATATTTTAAAGCAGTAGTTGAAGCAAGTGCTTGCACTAAGTTTTCAGTCAAAAATACTTTGATTATTTAGTATAAAATGTTCGGATCTTGAACATTTGTACTGTTTTGTGCAGTCAAGTGATTTAGAATTGAAACTTCAAAAAAAAATACTATTGAGCAGTTGGTACTGGAATTGCCATTGATTTTTGATGAAGTTGGGCAGCCTGTTTCTCTGGGATGCCTGTGAGATTCTTTTTTGATTTTAAAAAAGCTCTCATTTTCAGTTCTTCCTGAAGTAGGGCAAATCATGTATTTGCTTCAAACCAAAATTAAGTTCAAAAACTTCTACTATTTGTACTTAAAACAACTAGTTCTCTTCATCTTTAAAATTGCTTTCTGGCCAAAAACCAGTCAAAATTTAGGTCAAAATTAACTTGCTTTCTTCTGTTTCAGGCCCCTGACTGAAAGGAAGGCTTGCAGTGATTCTTTATCTGGTATGAGTAGGAAAAGCTGGAAAATATCCCATCAAGTGCTGATGAACCAGAGCCAGGAATAAATTGGGGAGCTGATTTTGGTATGTGGGATGGTGTCATTGACCACTGCGTGTGTGATGGATGTTGGCAGTGTCAGGGCAGGCTGTAGGTCTCCTGACAGCCTCAGGAAGTATCATCCTGTTGCTACAGCCAGAAGACATCTGCTTTTACCCAGAAATCTACACTTTGCATGCCCTTCTTCATGCATAGGCCTTTGGGACTTTGTTTCTTCAGTGGCACGGATTTCTGGAGAGAAAATAATCTTTCACATAAGCTGGTTTTATCAGTTATTATTTCAGCCATTAAAACCACATGGCTGACCACACAGTGGCAGGTGTGGCAAGTTTCTCAGCCTGGGAACAAAACCCAAACATGTAGATATTTCCTGTGATGCTGAATGTGTTTCAAGTTCAAAGACTACTGCACACAGGTTTTTGGCATGCAAGCAGATTTTCTGGTTGTGCTGTCAAAACTAGATGTTGCTGTCAATAAGGCCATGCATACCCTAGCAATTTGCTATGGACTACCACTGAACTCCTTTAGCTGTTGTCTGAAAGGCCTCAATTGAAAAATATTTCTCCCCTGGCCTAAGTCACTGCATGCCTGTTGCCTTATGGGGTTCAGGTATTTCCTGGAATCAGGGTTCTGTGCAACTTTCCCGCTTTATCTTTTCTCAGACCTGCTCCCCATTTCACAGAGACCCTTCATGCATACTTAATTCTTTTAAATTAAATTCATACAATACTTGAGATAAGGACAGCTTTCCTTATTTCATGACAGGATCTCAAGAAAACTGATAACTTTATTTGAAAAATATGTATGTGCAACCCAAACAGGCAGAGTTCCTTCAGTTTCTAT
The DNA here is from genome assembly GCA_013397295.1 of Polioptila caerulea. Taxonomy (NCBI): domain Eukaryota; kingdom Metazoa; phylum Chordata; class Aves; order Passeriformes; family Certhiidae; genus Polioptila; species Polioptila caerulea. Next base: position 546,422 of record VYXF01013035.1, read on the forward strand.
TGGGATTGCAGCCCAGCGATTTCTATTCATTTTCATTATCAGTTTGAGTTACATGAGAGTGTGATGAGGCCTCCAGTGACGCTCAGAATTACAAGTGACTGTGTTCCTGCTCTCACTGGAGTAAATTAGAAGTGAGGATTTTAGATAAAACTCTTCTCCCCAAGCCGTGATGAACGGAGATTATGAAAGCAGTGGATGTCGGGAAGCAGAGAAGGGCACGGGAAAAGCAGGCCCTGGCTGGTGGCTGACAAGGCAGAGATGGAAGGAGCAGATGTGAGCAGCTCAGTGCACATTCAGCTGCTAGACAGAGGCTGAGAGCATTGGACAGCAAAAGGGCAGTGCCTGTGCCACAGTGGGGCTGGGAAAGCTCCAGAGCTGCAGGTGAGCAGGCTCTGGGAGTGGATCCGAACACCCACACCCCCAAGCACAGGGAGGCTTCCCATCTCCTGTGCTTCCCTCAGGGCAGCTGCTTTATCTGTTCCCCAAAACCTCTCTCTGTACTTGTCTCACTCTCTGTTTTGTTTTTGACCTTTACTTGTCTGATCAGGTCTAAATTTAGCTGAGAAATTTTTGAGAAGCAAAGATGATCCATGTTAGCTCGTTCCCTAGGGGTGCCTGGAGTACTTGCAGGTGCTCTGATATGCTGCAAGCCAAAAGGGGAAAGTTCTTTGTTTCCCTGAGTGCCCTGAAACTAAAGGCCAGTTCAATTTGTACATGCATATTTTAGAATTTTGGGGAGCAGGGAGGCTCAGTGTGGTCTGCTGGGCTGCCATAAGGGATAACACTGGAGCTGAGCCTGGATTTCCAACACCCTCAGCATTTGACATGTGATTATCACTCTGGAATTAGATGTAACAGCACTGGGGAAAGAGGTTAACGTGAAGCCAGCATCAAGTATGCTGAACTCTGGTCTTTGGAAAGAGCTTTGCTGATGTTGCTATCAGTTATTTCCAGGAGAACATCACAGCTTTGTTTATCAAGCCCCGACTTGGCCAAATTATTATCAGCTGCTGGAGATGGGTACAAAGGATGCTCTGTCAAGTCTCTTCTTGAATTTCCAAATTTGGGCCATTCTTTCCATGATGTAACATACTTATCTGCTATATGGGTATTCTCAAATGTGGAATTACCTATAATACAGGATTTTATCCATATAGTAAAATATGGGTGCCTTTGCCTTATGTTTGTGGCTTTAACCAAAATTTGATTATAAATTTTCTTGGTTTTCTTCAGTGTTGCTGAGCTGACCAAAAATTCAGCTACTACACTACTGTATCCTAATATTAATTATTGCTAACGTTATTTTGAGATATTATGGAATTAATGTTGTTATTTTCTGTGGGACAGAATTCCTGGCAGTTCAAAACACCAACACCACACCTAAAACAGTGTCTGCCTTGGTACATCCACTGAATGTTTCTTCTACCAGAAACCACATAGCAAACATGCCTGTCCCACTTCATTTGCTTAGGAAAAAAGCAAAATATGGCAGTAAAAGTGGGCTCAAATATCAGTGATAATAAATCTTTGAGGGAAGAAATGCTACTTAGAACTGTTACCTTTGCTGCTCTTAAAGGAACTTGGCAGGTAACACAAACACTTCATTTTTGGACTGCTAATATGTGGTTAAAATAAACCTGAGCTTTGCTGCATTAGGCAAAGCTGCTCCTTCTAAAGACAAAAGCCCAGTGCCACTGTGCACTTCAACAAGAAACAGTCCTACAGCCCTTGAAAAAGAGGAGAGTTAATATACAGGATTGCTTGCAAAATCAGAAATTAATGTTATCAAACTCTGGTTTGCAAGGCTTGAAGAGAATGGGATTAATCCTGCTGGATTAATACTGATATGGTACAAAATGCTTTTAAATGTTTTTAATGAGTGTTATCCTGCATTACTCGATAAAATGCAAAGTCCAGGCCTTTATGAGAAGGCATTTGCAAACACAATAAGAAAAGTTTAAAGTAAATCCTATAACTCTTTGCCCTTGCCTTGTTGCACAAAGTGGCATTGAATGAGGAGGGGGCAGAGGAGTGGGCAGGGCAGCAGCCAGGCCAATGGAGAAAATGGGAAATTGTTCTTTACTGACAGAACTTGAAAAAGGTTACTGTACTGCTTGGAATTGCAGAGGCTGGCAGAGACCCTGGGAGAATGGGAGACTGAAAATCCCAAATCTAGGAAGGACAGAAATGATAGACTGTGTTTTATCTGGGGTCAATGCCTTTGAGTCATGTTTCAGGAGCATGGCAAAGTTTTCTTCTGAAGGGAGAGACTGAGAATGAAATTGGGGTAGGAGAATATGGGATTTGCATTAATTGTTTCATTTTAGTGTATATTATTTAAATTGATATTTTGTTACTGTGGAGGGGAAAAGAGGATTGCCACAAGATCCACAGGTGATTAATGCCCTTCCCAGGAGCACATTCTGGCTGGAGGAAATCTCAGGAAGGAAATGGCAGAAGCCACCAAGAGCCACCAGAGCTCTAAATGGGATTCTGCCAGAGGGTGCTCCAAAAGATATCTGTGGGGCATATGGAGTTTGGGGGAAAGTGCTGGAAGTTTGGATTGAGGGTGCAATTCCAGGAATTGTCGTCCTCTAGGAACTGCTAAAATCTGGAAGGCTTTGGAACAGTAATCGCTCCGTTTTTAGCGTGCTGTTTTGGGAACAGGATGTTGCTGTGTTTGAGGGCATGTTCTGTTCTGGGTGGTTTGTTGCAGCCTGCATTGGGACCTTATTCACAGATGTCTCTTGTGCTAAAGGATTCCTATATCTGGAGTGAGAGATTCCCTGGAGGTGTTCTTGTGTGCCATTTAACATGTCACCTTCAGCCAGCTTCATCGGGACTGCTGGGGTGTGTGGGGTAAGACTGAAATGCCATGATCCAAGTGATGAACTGGGCTCTGAGAAGGGAAGCTTCCACATGTTATTCAAATGATTGTCCCAAGACCAGCTGCAGCACTCAGAGGAGTGTTTGGGATGTGTTGCACTGGTCTCTCACAGTCCATTTTATGCAGTTTGTGGATAGTGCATCCTGCTGGAGCTGATCTCTGTCAACTCTGAGGTAAATTCAGAGGTGCTTTCCCTTCCCTTTAAGTGATAACACCTAGAGCTTTGCCAAGTCCTAGCAAAAGCTGCTAATATGCTATAGAAATAGAAACAAGCCAAAAGGTGGCTGCAGCTGTTGTTTACTACCTTATTGCACAGTTTGGTTCCATATGTGCCTCTGTGGAAAAGAAGTGCTTCAGAACCAGCAAATAAAAATTAAACAAACTGGAGAAGATAAGTAAAGCTCATCCCACCTTCAGCATCTAATTTCTACATTACAGCAGAGCCTTTCTGTATCCAATCTCAACTTCCCAAAGGATTTGGTGTAGATCAGAAATACCTCTGAGCCTAATCATGTCAGTGGAATTCTTCCACATTAAAGTAAATTACCAAATCTGCACACATGCTGAACATGTTGAAGTGCTGTGGAATAAAAGACAGTTTGGACATTGTGTTAATGTGATGGTGAATATTTTGATGTTGTAATTTGCTCTAAAAGCATGTGTAAGTAATTGCTGCATGAGGCACTGCAGTCAGACTGGCTCTTCACAGATGCAAACACTTCCATCTCCCAACCAAGGAGTCTCGACTCATTTTGCAGTACACTGTGTTAGAAAGCATTGACAGGTTTTCCTCTTGTTAACTAACCATGCTTTATGTTTTATCTGAAAAAAAATCATACTCCTGCTATGTCAGAAAATACAATATTTCTTTAAGTTCTGTTACAATTATGAGCAACAAGGAATCTCCTGTGCTCAGAAGAGAGAAGATTCCCCTGCTCTGATCCAGGGAGTGCATATTTGCACACAGCATTTTGTGCATTACATGTCACTGACATGTGTGTGACATGCCAGTTGAGGCAGAATCTTTTTTACATGCTGTTAAACAGCTCACACCAGCAACCATGATAAGACTCAGTGTGTGGCAGACTGGAGAATTTACCTGAAAGCTGCAGGTGAATTCCATTGAGATGGCTGGTTTGGGAGGCAGGGAACAGGAGGGAGCCTGCAGTCAGCCCTCATTCTCTGTGCTGTAGGATGGATAGATCATCTTAAAGCACTTTTTAAAGATCCCTCAGCTACTGTGTGTTAATGGCTGTAGCAGTAACTTCAGATAAGCCAAGCATCTTCCACGGGATGGCTCTTTCCTTGCCTTGCTGCAGCATTTCTGGATTTAGCTGACTCTCAGAAGGGATCAATTGCTCTGCTCTTGAGTGATACTGTGGCCAACTAGAGCATTTCTCTGTGATTGCATGAATATAAACAGCATGTATTGGATACTGCAGCACTTAGTTTGACTTATCACTAACTTCCTGAATAGCATTGTCAACGATAAAAATATTTGGAGCTCTCCATTTCCTTGGCACGTTGTTTGACAGGCCCATTTCTTTGCTGTCATAGGTAGCAAAATTCAGGAAAACGTGCAGCTGAACAGCTGTCATATATGTGGGACCAGGAAAAAAGCTATTCTTAGTTCCTTTGGTTTTTTACTGTTATTCCTGAAGTCTTTTTCAGGGGGTGAAATTATGGCCTGCTTAACTACTTGGCAAAGCTCACCCTGAGTTCAGCAAAGCAGAGGTTCTGTTCTTCATGAAGGTTATCGTGTCTATTAAATTGAGTTTGAGCTCTGGTCACATGGAAACCAGTATTTGCTGTTATTATTAAAGCTGCTTTTCTTTCAGCAGCCTACTTTGGAACCATGTTTCTGTCCTCTCTGGATTTACCATCATAGTTTCCAAAATACCGTGTTCTGGAAAAAGAACAAAAATAATACATGCTAATAACCATGAGGTGCTGGGAAACTTCACAAGGGTTTGGAAGAGACACCATAAATTGCTTTTAATTCTGTGGATTTATGATTTCACAAAAGAAATTGTGAGATTGTGTTTGTTACAAGCAGTAATCAGGATGAATATATGATGCAGGAATTATTTTATTGCAGAGTCAGCTGGTAGGACTGTAGCTCTTCAGTAATGCAGCAACTATAGAAACTGGTCAGTGCTTCCTATGCACTGTGATCTGGTTATCTGCAAAATAATGGAAAACTTTCATGTCACAGCATTCAGCAGTCTGAGAGCACAGCCCAGGGAGAGATCTCCCTGGGGCTGGTTATGTTTGCTGTGTTAAATGGGACTCAGTCCTTCAACACTCACCTCGAAAGACATAGCTCAAAATAAACTGGTGTAGAGCCATAATTTGCAGTATTGGCAACAGAATTTTCCCCAATTATCTCTGGGATTATTTATAAGTAAAGCACATATTCCTAGCTGCCAGGTGTGGAATGAGGTGTATGAGATTCATTACTCTGTGAAATGAGCAATTGTCCCTGGGTCAGCAGAGCCCTGAAACTGCCTGCAGACCCCTCATTCATTTTCTTCCTTCCTTTCTTTCTCTCTTTCTTTCTCTCTTTCTTTCTCTCTTTCTTTCT
>VYXF01013035.1:558812-631777 GCA_013397295.1 Polioptila caerulea
ATGGTACAGGATGGAAGAATTTGGCTCCAGAATGGTCTTGCCAAATAAACCCAAAGGGCATTTGAGGTGTTTGCCGTGGCTCCTTGTGAAATTGGACTCCCTTGCAGAGCTGGTGCAGAAAACTGGGAAGGTTCTGTGCAGAGGCAACTGGATAGATATTCCTTGCTAGGCTTTTTTATGTGATTGGAATTGCTGGATCCACTTCAGGACAGAGGAAGATCTTAAAGTGGTATTACTTGAGATGTTCAGAGCTGTTCCCACTAAATCTGTGCAGTTGTGTGTTCCTGTGCCAGAATGAGCACGGTGACTGCTGGGTGCTTGCCTTTGGAATGAGGCACAGGGATCCAGGCTCTCCTCTGGTGCCCAGGACAAGCTGGGCCATCCCCACCACCTGCTCCCACCCGCCAGAGGAGCACTAATTTATTTAAATGAAGGGCACATCTGGCTCTCCTGTTTGCTGTCAGAAAAGCTGGATCCCATTTTCCATGGCCTCACTCCTCCTTCCACCCCCACTCTCCTCCTTCCCCAGAGGAGGACAGCGCTGCCATACGGCACAGCAATCACTGGACATGGCCAGTTCAGGACAACTGGAAAGGAATGTGAGCCATTACTGGAATTCTAATCTCAGACTCTTCTAGAAAAGAGCTTAACAGCTTTCTGCTTGTCCTCTTGGGTCTGATGTTTGACAGGAAATGAGTTTGAAGGGTTCAGGAGCAGGTCACAGAACTCGCCTTGCTGCCAGCTGCTCTGCCGACCTTAACAGTGTGTTTGCAGGAATCCGATACACTTGCTTATTATTAAAGCCTTTCTCTGAGCAAAGTTACTTCCAAAGCCAGGTTCTACCAGACGTATTTCCAGAATATTGCATCCTCGCCTCTCTGAATTCTTCTCCACTGACACTTGCTATGACCTAAGACTCCAGCCATGTGAAAAATGCTGTTTTGTAATCCAAGGCAGAGTGAACAATTGTGTTTGCAGGCATGTTTATGTTTGTCTTTTGCAGCACTTACTTTGTTTGTCCTTTATGTGCCCATCTGTGGGATCTCAAAGAAACTCAGATAGTTCCCCAATCTTGCATAATTAATAAAATACCTCCTAGACTGCATAAAATACCTCAAATTGGTCTCAAGAAAGCAATTGGAATGGATGGGCTGACTGTTTCCTGTGTAGCAGCTGAGAAGCATATTCCCAAGCAAATTTAAGAATAAAGCAGCCTCCATGCCTTCTTGGAATCCTATTGGCAAGTCAGCCTTGTTCAGACTAGTACGAAGTTCAAATGGGCCATGGAGACTGATGGCATGTCCCTCTTTCTTCACTGTGTTTCTGATTTAGAAATCACTTTCCAAATTAAAAATATCAGAGCAGACAGCCCAGATCAGGACAGTGGGGAAGTGGGGCGGTGCTGGCAGGAATAAAAAGCTGCAGCAGAAGGGCTCATGGTCACCTGCTTTGAGAGTGCTGCATCTTCCCAAGAGAACAGCTCTGCAGCTCTGTGTGTTTCCTTGTAGGGGGGCCTCTCTAGGGAATAATCCTTGCACAGAGCCTCTACTTCTAACTCAGCAGGCTTGCTTTTCTCCCTTCCTCTTCCTCCTGCCCAAGAAGGTTACTTGTTGCAAAAATACTTACGGAGATGCAACTAAACCAACCCAAAATAGGTAAGACTAACTGGCTATAACACTGCATTTTTCAGTCTCTTTTTATTTCTCTCTTGTGTCTTCACTTCTATAGGAATTTGGCTCCTCTGCAGCTTCTGCTGCTTTAATATATTGGTCAGTTTGCACTTCAGTTCAGCCTTCTCAAATGTCTGCTCTCTCCAGAATCAGCGTGTCCTGGAAAACAAAATGTGTGCAAATACACTGACAAAAACCAGACACATGCAATACACAAATGTACCATTATTTGACTTCTTAGTTCAACTGGTGAAAAGTCTTCCAGAAATCTTGAACAACAACTGAAAATGGACTTGGAAGCTCCAAAGACCTATCATTCATGGGTAACAACTACTTAAGCCCCTATCATCTGTGCTTTCTGCCCCAGTTTGAAATTTTTTGTGCAGGCCAGCCCACTATTAATGCAGAGCTAAACAGTAAACCTCTGATTCAATGGTGTGATTGCCAGGCTTGGTAGCACTGAGCAAAAATAAGATCTACTGCTTGCTCCAGCACTATGTATGTACAGCATGGAAAAGCCAGGAATTAATAACAAGTAAGATTCTGACTCAAAATATTTCTGGTCTCCTTGTGGTCCTCAGGGGTTCTTAAGAGTCCTGTTGCCTGTCCTTAGCTGCACTGAGAGGAGCTGCTTCTGTCTTAACAGGAGCTCTCACTTAAGGAAAGAGAGGAAACACAGCAAAACTTTTCTATTGCTTTCTAGTGCAGTGACTGCTGTGAGTGTGGCCGAGTAGAACAGGTCATGGATGGACAAAGTTGGAGAGGAAACTCATTCCTCAGGGCCTCCCCCTCACAGGATGCAGCCAGGGCTTTCTGGGTAAGAGCAGGAAAGGGGCAGGGGGAAAAGACCCACCGTGTCAAAGCAGCAACAAAACCCATCAAAGCTCCCACACTCTGGTCCTTTTGCAATTCCATCCTTTCCTAAAAACAGAGCCAGCTCCCTTGCTGCCGATGGAGGAGCTTTAACTGCATGGTTTTCCATAAGAGCACTTGGACTTGAAAGCAGGGAAGAGACACCTTGGCAGGAGCACTCTGCCCCCCTCCCTGCTCCAGGATGCAGGCTCATGGCTGAACCACCCCTCAGGTAAAACCTCCAGGCTTCCAGCAGCATAAAGGGGCAGCCCAGACTCCCGTGGGATCCAAGCACTCCCTTCCATGGCACAGCTGAGCTTTTGGGGTAGAGGACCTGTGGGCACAAAGAACCACTTGGTTTTAGATATTTGTGAGCTTCTGTCCTTTTCTGTGGTGCAGCAATGGTTTGGGATGCTGTTAGTGCATCAGGAGAGGTGTGTTTAGAATGTGCAAGATGAGATTTTGGGCACTGTGGGTGGGGATGAGGCACCCTGATAGTGGAGTAAGTGTACACATGACATGCCTCAAGAAACCAGCTCTGTTAATTATTTTTCTGGATGAGGTAGAACCTGGGACCAACCTCAGCAGCAGGAGTCAATACAAATTTTGGAGTTAGAACAGAACATGGAATTTTTTTCTTTTTTTTTTCCGTTTTTAGTTGCTGAGAGAGACCTTGTTGAGATATGCCAAATTAAATTATATCCTTCTGTAAGGATCACTATTTCTAAGACCTGTTTTGAGTACAGGCATGGGAGGTGCTTTGTGTTCCACATTCATTATGAATATTTTAGGTTATGAAGAAACGAACACGTCTGTTAGTACAGCAATGGTGGAGTTGTACAATATCTCTGTTGTAGGGCTGGATATATCTGGGAGAGCACCTGTTCCAAAGAAGATGTTTATTTCCCAAAATAACAAAATCATCAAAGTTATCGTAATTATTTTGATGACAACAAGAAGTTAGTTCAGTCCTGGAAAGGTTAAAGCCAGGAATGTTTGTTAAGGAGCTTCAGAGCACAGGCAGCTACTGACCCAGTGAAGTCACCTGCATGAACTGCTGAACATTTCTTCACTGCACACAGGGTGGCTCTGGGGGATTCTTTTGCTTATGTTTTTGTGGATTTGTTTTCTTAAAGAAGAACATTCCATTTTACCAAAATAGAAGCTGAGAAATGAATATTTTTCTTGACTCAACCTTTGTTTCAAAAAGTTCCTATCAGAAAAAAAAAAAAACCAACAAACCCAAAGCAAACCAAAGACGTGATCCAAAAGATAATGACTGCAAGGGCCATCAGTTTCCCCTATCTGGACAGAGGTCTGAATAAAAACTTGCTTGTAAAGTCAGAATTTCAGAGGAAACTCCAACTTCAAGTGTCATCATTGACTCGCAAGCCAAACAACTGTAAATGATGAATTAAGAGCAGTTTAAGTCAAAACTGCACGTGGATTCTCCTATTTTTGTCTTGTGCTATCAACTTTTCACGTTTGCAGGTTTTCCTCACTGTTGTAAAAGAAGTAACACAAGAATTCAAGGAAAGAATGAGCCTGACTGCACACGGTGAAAGTTCAAATGTGCAAGTTCAAATGTGCAGGTTCACTGGGCTGGAGAGCAGCAGAGAGCAACACTATTTTCTTTTATCACCTCTAGTCATCCTGGGCATGCTAGCAGTAAATGGATGGAAAAAATGTTGAAAACAAATGTTGTTTTCTTAAATTGATGCTATTCACAGCAATTCACCTTCGTGTGCTGTGGCTGGATGCATTGAAGTTTAACTGCCTCGTGGGGTCTGTGATTGCCCTAAAGGAAAGTATGGATTAAAGATAATTTTCTGAAACAAACTTGATCCTTCATGCACATTCTGCTTTAGGAATCATCTCATGTGGCCTGGTCAAAAAAAATCCAGTGGACTTGGAGAGGGATTCGTTTAATTGACTTCAATAAGCTCTGGATCAGATTCATGGGGAATGAAGAGTGACTTTCCCCTAATCTCTTAAATTCTTCTCCTCTCCCATTCCAAAGCAATTACAAAAATGGTTTCTCTTGGTCTTGTGTTCTTCATCAGTCTTCAGGTTTATTTTAGGCTATAAATTGCCCTAATCATGGATGCCTTCTTGTTTTTGTCTTACAATGTTTAGCTGCAGAAGGCCATGTTTACTGCCTTTCTGCAGCTGCTGTTGTGCCGAGGTTGTTTATCTGCATAGTGCCTGTCTGCTGTGGCTTCTTAGGTATTTCACAATCTGAGAAGCTCCAAACCCTTCAGTAGTTGATAAGAAACCAAAGCATAATGTTCTCAGAAACAAAATCTATCAGACTGAAAAAGCTGAGGGCTTTTTTTTCCCTCCTTTTGAGAAAGCATCTCTGAGGGCCAGCACAATAAAAGCCATTTTTTGTGGCTGTGCTCTCTTGTGGTGCTGCATGTCCCACTTCACTGCTGCCAGGGCACAGCTGTGTGTAGCCAACATTTTGCTGAAGGGTTTGCATGAGGCTGGCAACAAGATACAGTGGTTTTGTAGAGTTGACTTGTACATCTACAGCCATTGTGCAGGGAATGCTGCTGTTCTGCAGCCAAAGTAGGTTAAGCTGCAGGTCACTACAACTATCCAGCATTGCAGTGTGAGCAAAGAAGGGTTGGGCTCCTGAGCCAGGCTTCCCCAGACACACTGCCACTGCTGTGTAAAATCCTGGGACTTTACATACTGTGCGTTGTGGCATCCAACTGGAAGAAGATGGAATTTTGAGGCTTGGAGTGAAATTTAAATTCCCATGATTCTTCTTGTCCTCACATCCATCTTGTTCTTTGCAACCGAGCCAGCACCAGTTTAAAAACATTGGCAAGCACCGAGCTGTTCGTGGTGATGAATATAAACAGGCTGTTGCAAGCATATCTGAAGACATGCAAAGTTGTCAGGACCAGGGCAGTGAGGGCAGCCAAGGAGGAGTCTGGCACCAGGCACGCAGGATGTCACCCCTGTCCCTACCAGACAGCCTTGCTCCATGGAGTGTGGTCTGTCTGGACAGTCAGTGATGCCTGGCAGCAGGTTAGTTCTGTAGAACTGGGATTGCAAATGGGTCAAATCCCTTGTGACCAAAGCCCTCTGCAGGGCTGGACAACCCCCAAGAGGTATTTGTGAGTCTGTGTGTTTGGGAGCCCCCAGGTTGTTTGATTTAGGTGATTCTGTTGCTTACACTTGGAGCCCCTGGAGAAATCCTTAAAGAAGAGCCCACAAAGCCTGTCCAGCTGAAGGTTCACCTGTGTTAGGGCATGAGGGTCTTGAGAAGCCCCTTGTACCAGACCCTTGTGACTCTTGGCCTTGCAGGCTCTGGCCATGCCCCTCGCTGCCACTGCAGAGGAGAGGCTCTTTGTGTGCCTGTTGTCCCCACGTCAGGCACGTCACCACCGAGCTCTACTGGGACTGCAGGAGCCCTCCTGCACAACTTGCCCTGAAAGGAAGGGCTGCAGCCTCGTGGGACGTGTGGGGGGAGGAGGCTGATAACCTTGGAGGCAGACTTGCCCTTATTCCAGCCACTAAACAAATGCTGCCACGGCTGGGCTGTAATTATTCGTGCTCCTGCTTTGAGGATTAGGAGTGCTCACGGAAAAATGTGTGTTGTGCTTAGTTTGGAACCCATCCCGCGCGTTGAGGTTGTGATGTATAGCCCCCATCCTCCCCTGAAGTGTGTGGCTGGAGTGGTGAACATGCAGAAATGTTTTGCATGGGGGAGAGTTCAGGCTTTGTACCGAAAGAGGAGATTTCTAACAATAAACACATTTTGTGTGGGAGTGTGGTGAGTTGTTTGTTTGCTTGATTGTTCACGGGGTTTTAAAACAAGTTTTGGTGAAAGATCTGAAGTATGTGTCCTCACATTGCTCATTGAACGCTTGAGATAAGCTGTCCTATGGGCAGGATTCAAGAAAAGGAGCTCTCCCAGGGCTCAGAACTGCCTTTGCCATCCCCTCATGCAGAAATGGATGCTGATGGGGGCGGTGTGCCCCAGAAAAGTGCGGTTGCAGAAGTCGGGGCTTGCAGAGGATGACAACAGTCTGGCACCTGTGGTGATTCTTAGAGCCTCAGTCCCTGTCTGGGTCAAGCAGTCTGACTCTTCAACCTCTGCCGCAGCTGCCTCTGCAAGGCCACTGCTCTGTGGCCTTTTCTCTTCAGGAACCCTTTCCTCCACTGCTCTGTCTCTTTATTTGCCTCCTGGGATGCCCTTGCGAGCATTTTGAGCATTTTGAACATGTCGTCATCTCTGGAGCTCTTCTTTTCCTACGTAGATTGGACAAGTATTTGCTTAACGACAATAGCAGCCCTGTCCTTAGTTGCCATGAGTTGTCAGCTGTTGGGGGAAAGGAGAAAATGAGCTATTGTAAGAATGATTCTTTCATGCCAACTGGAACAAAGAGCTTGGGTTGCTCCCCCCTTCCCCCTTTGTTTTAGCTTTCTGGTTCTTCCCAGTCTTGGAGACAGCAAGACATTTTCAAAATGCTTTTGCCTTTAAAGAACGAGGGGCATCAGTCTACCTTGAGGAGAGGAGTTTAGTAAAATTCAGCGCAAATCAGGCTGATGTCTGCATCTGTTCTTACAGAGCTTGTTGTGGCAGAGGGAAAACAGTTTTGCCTGCAGAGGCATGGTGGTGCTTGTTTGCACATTGGTACTGGCTGTCCTCACCTCAGCAGGTATCTCTTTTCCAAGAGGCATCAGACAAACAGAGCTTTTGTGCTGGACTGGAAGGACACCACTGGCTCTGGATGGTACTGCCTGCTGTGAGTCACTTCGAGAGAACTGCACTGCTGTGCAATTCCCTTCCCCAAATTAGATTTCCTTAAGGTTGCTTTTATTGTTTGGTTCTCTTACCTTTCCCAACAACTGCAGTCAGCACCAATTGCACAACAGAGAAGTGACCCAACAGCCCAGAGAGAAGTATGTGAAACCTTACTCATGCCTTGAATCATTTGTATTTTTGCAGTCTCTGGCTGGTTTGGTTTTTGTTTGGTTTTTTTAATTCCTCAGCTGCTGCTTCACCACTGCAGTTAGAGCTTGTCTTCCTGCTCAGTTACTGCAGTGCTGCAACCTTCAGTGTGGTGGCCATGGAGGCTGGGGGCAGAGGAAGTGTTCAAAGGAAAGGGGTGTGAGCAGCCAGATCCTCCTGGAACTGAGCAAGTGAAGTGGTCATTTGCATCATTAGGAGGAAGCCCGAGAGCCTGCAATTTTTCCAGCCTGGCCTCCACTGGGGGCAATTAGAGAGACACCTTTAGTTAAAACAGAGGGTGGGGGATAGTGTAGATGAACACCTGCCACAAGGCTGCCTTGATGATACAGCTGGTAAGGCAAGAGGAGCTCTGGCACATTCCCATTTTCAGCTCTGAGTCCTGTGCATCCCGTTCCACTGATCAGTGCCTCCGCTCTGGCTGAACACACTGAGCCTGAGGGTTTCACTCTTACATTGGTCTTGTTTGGCTCCCTAATTGCTGCAGCAGGGACAGAGGTGCCCACACAGGGCTGGGATGGGTTTTACTGGAGGTATATCCCAGTTCAGGAAGCAGGAAGGTTTGGGTTTCTGTGAGCACTGGGGTCACCTGGGGCTCTGTTTCATCCTGCTGGCACTATCATCACTGCTTTTGTGCATTTTTTCCTCACAGAGGTTGGTTCCTAGCAAAAATTACACAGGTTTTTGGGGTTGGAACCAGCCTCTGGCTTCACTGCAAAGAAACTGAACTCCCTTCTCCTTGTGCATTCCTGTGGAAAAGCTCAGCAGCAACAGCAACAGAATTTGAATTCGCAAACAGATTTTGGGTGTTTGAGATATTTGTTATATTTCTTTGGGTTTTGTTTTTGTCTAAAGAGAAAATGCATGGTAAATTACAGCTACAGGTAAGTCCTAACACATGATACAGTGTAGGTCATACAGTCTGCTGATAGAATCCTGGTATGGGGTTATGCTGAGGATTTGCCAGACCCATCATAGTTTAGACTTCATCCACTATAGGTTTAGGTCTGATTCCTAAAACTGTACCTTGTACATCTCATCCTTTCCCTCCCTGCAGCCTCATTAAATATATACATTAGTAAATTGCTTTATGTTCCTGATAGAGTTGACTGACCCCCAGTGCTTAATGGAATTTAACAGGAGAGCTGGAGCTGCAGTGGGGTGGTGGATATCATCAAACTCCAGGGCAGCCTGTGAGATGAATCAAATGTGAACTCAAAATCCGTGCACGTACGAGGGACAAATGGACTCCAGCAATAAAAACAGCTCCCTAACACCACATGAGTTAGTATGTCACAAGAGCATTAATCAATAGGTTCACTCCAGGAATTACTCTGAGGCCGAAGGGCAATCCAATCATCAGCAAAAGGATATGGGTGCTGCCAGAAACAAAGCTGCAAACAGCACAGGAATTCAAGAAAATGCATTCAATGCTGTATTTGTAATGGATTTACATATTTGTATAACTGCAGAATGAATTAATTTTATTCCCAGTGCTTACAATACAAGGAAATCTGTGAAGATAATATTTTCCACTGGTGGTGATAATAAACGTGATCTATATTAAGTAGTTAAACATTATTTGAGCCAAAATTCCATAAAAATTGGCAGGTCACGTATGGACAGTTTTTCCTGAAAACTGGCAAGAAAGTAAGCTCAAGGAGTGTTGATGGAAATCTGCATGTTCATCTATGCTTCTAATGCTGCTGGAAAAAGCCAAGAGGTTTTATACTGGCTTATGTGAAGATATGTAAAATGATGAAAGCCTGTAGGAAACTGAAATTATTTCCCCCCCACCTTTATGTTGCTCAGGGCAGCTGCTGTGGCACTCACCTCATTGCTGGGGCAGGGGGCACGGCCACTTCGTGCCACTGAGCCAGGGCTGGGCCAGCAGGGCTCTGGTTGCCTCTGCTCGGCCCTGCCAGCCCCTGGGAATACCTGCTCAGGGACTCTCTGGGTGCTTTTGACTTGGGAGGCAGGGATATTTCTTCCAAGCTCCTGTGGGAATTTTTGGTATGTCCAAAACAAGTATTTTTTCCCTCGTTTGAGTTGGGAAGCTTTCAAAACCTTGTGTGTATTTATGTGGATGCATAATCAAAAATATCTCTAAATATATATATATTTAGAGCAATAAGTATCTGTAAAATAAAGGTATCTCCAGCCATACATATTTAGAGATGAGACTGAAGCCAAATCTACCTTTTAAGCCCCAGATTGCCCCTGTCCCCTTGCAGTCAGCAGACAGGCAGCAGAGCCAGCTGCAGAGATAAGAGCCAGGGTGATGAAACCCTCCTGATCTGAACTCCCACCGACTCCCAGCACTTCTGGCCCAGGTCTGAGCCTGGTGGCACAGGGCAGTCTGTAGCACCAGTGCAGATATCTGGAGCACTCCAGCAATCACAGCTGAGCCCTGGAAAATGCAAGGGCTGAGTCACATGAGGGAGATGAAAGCCAACACTAAGTGCTGTGATTATTCTATCAAAACGAGTGCTATAAACATGCAGTTAAAAAAAAAAATATCCCTAGCTAAACAATGCCATCAGGTGACATTAGCTGGTGGCACTTTCTAATCTGGGATTCTGAACTAGCTGGCTTTGTGTAAGCTTTGCTTTGCTCTGCTCTGCAGCAAATGGGAGTAGAGGGGTAGCTGTGCTCGCCAGGCTGTGCCCACCGAGGGTCAGAGCCCAAAGAGGGTGTGTTTGGGACCCTGAGGGGCTCGTTTCTGTGTTGCTTGGGATGGTAGTTTGTAGTTTGTTCGTGCATTTCTGCACACTCTGCACTCCCATGGCCTGAGCTGTGCTGTCACTGTGACAGGCAAAGCTACGCTTGGGAAATTCAGGGGCCCACCCTGGTTTGGGTCAGCAGCCGTGGCTCGCACACTCACAGCCACCACAAAGCCAAAAAGCCAATTCCTGCAGGGCTTTGGTGGCTGGAGGAATCCCACTGCTTTGCTGTGGTGGCTGCACTTGCAGAGCTGCCCGGCTCTCCCGGCAGCTGGGGCAGCTGGAGCCCTCCTCTGCAGGAAAGGTCTCTGTAGCCAGAGACACTGGCTGTCCCTTTCAAAGAGCTCCAGAAGAGGAAAGGAGAGGATTTTCTCACACCACTGACTCTCTTCAGGAGACCAGGAGAGTTAAACCCTAAAAAGTCCTTTTCAATGTCAGGATGATGTAAGGTACCTGCGTCCCACCCTTCTTGGGTGTTCTTGGCTCCACTGTCCTTGACCCCAGTAATTCCAGTATTATTTGTTTTGAGTAATTTTGGTTTTGCTGCTGCTTGTCCCTGTGAATAAGAAACAATGTTTCTATTGGCAGCAGTCAGTTCTCCATCCACCCATGTCTCCTCCTCAAGTACAATAAAGTGCAGAACAGGCTCTCAGTCTCTGACCTTTCCAATGAGTGTGCACTTTGTCACCCAAGAGTGGACTGAGAGCAACATTCCATCCTTTGAATGCTCATGCATCCATGCCGATGGCAGAAGGCACAAGGTTTGTGTCTGGGCTTTGAAGGTGCCTCGGGATCTGGATTTGGAAGTTTGGTTGATGCCACTTGTAAACCCAGCTCCAACTTCTGTAACTTGAGAGCTGGCTGTGTGAAGTCACTGGGAGCTCTGCCATGCTTATTTGGGCATGACAGCTTCACACTCATAATTTCCTGGGTTTGAGAGTCAATGTTTCTATCCCAACCAACTTTAAGTGGGGAGAAGCAGATTATTAATAAGGTTAGCTCTCCAGGGTTTGGTGTTTTTTTTTCCTTGCATGTTGCCATTTCTGGGAACTCCACGCTGCAAAGCTTCAGACCAAAGGTCTTCTCAGGTTTTAAAAAGCTAGAAGGGTTCCTGCAAGTCTGTGGGAGGCATCTTTCTGGCATCCTCCTGTGCTTGGCTGCAGTCTTCAAGCCTCCTGGGAAATGAGTGAGAATCCAGCCTTCTGCATGCAGTGTCAGAATGCCTGCTAGCTTTAACGTTAGGGGTTTCTAAATGGCAAAAGTGTTTTCTGCTTAAAAAGAATGAATCTCCCAAGAAGGATGTCTGCTGCAAATGAGAGGACTGCACTTCCCATAAGCTCCTCCAAAGTTTGATGGAAGTTCCCTGCAAGACCTGCAAGCACGCCCTATCAAGTTCTGAATTACAAGAAAATATCTCTGAGTTCAGATTTCAAGACCATTTGTTCACTATAATTTATTTATGCTTCACTGAAATGTTGGATTGCTAAATTCATAACATCTGCTGGTGCCACTGGCTGCAGAAGGTAGAAGCTGTCACTTAGTGGGAGTGTGAATAGACATGTTGGATGACTTCGTGGGATGCCTAGTTTATTTTTCTTTGGTACTGCTCAACAGACATGGTTTTCATCTTGCAGTGCTCCTAGAACCAAAAGCCAGACCAGCCCTTGCATCTCCCTCACTCCTCCTCCGTGGCCTAGAAAGGGAAGGGTGGTGCTGCTGTTCACAGGGGAGCACAGCTCTGTGGGGACAGGGGTGCTTGGGGATTAAAGGTCCTTCTGGGACTGGGTGTCTGCCCCACAGCATCTTCAATTCCCACCTCTGGTTTCTTTATCCTAGAGGGGATACTCCCAGTCCGTGCTGGAGTGGCTGCTTCTTGGTGCATGACTGTAGCAAGATAATTATCTTCTAATGTGAAATTCTTGCTTGGGCTGTGCCCTGGACACAGATCATTATTATTCCAGAACAGAAAAGTATGTATGAAGTATACACCTCTACAGTACATATAAAAACATACATACCTGAACAGAGAAGTACTGATGCTGCTTGCAAGGGAAATGAAGTGAGGCTGGAGGACCTGCTTTGTTGTTGTATGCTTACCTGGGTCTTGTTTCCTTTTTGTTCCTCCCCTTCAGAAAGGCAATAAGAGCCTACTTTAGAGAAAAGAACCCTCTGAACTTCTTGTCAGGGTCACATAGTGGTTACATGATAAAAAAGGAATGTATATCCTTGAACAGACAGTGACTTGCTTGACCTGAAAATGTGAAATGTTAGGGCCTATGATCCCATGAGAATCAGACAAATTGTGGAGTTTGGACTTTTTCCTATGCATCCACATTATTTTGGTCAGATGTTCCCTTCTCAGTGCTGTTGCTTGTATGTATGTGATCCTGCACAAATCCCTAAATTTCTCTAGTTCTTCACTCTTCTGCTCGGTGAAATGCAGAAAAGGTTCATTTATTCCTGCCTTGCAGGGTTAAAGAGTGGCTGGTTTGCACCGTGTGGTGTGATGCCCTGATGAAAGCCACCGTGTAAACTCTGATAATGCAGCATGCCCACACTGGAAAGCATGCAGTCTGGAGGGTTAGACATTCTTTCTTCTCACTTGCAGAGAAAACAAGTCTTTCAACATGTTTTGGTTTTGGATTTTGATCTTTAACCTTGATACTTATGATGGCTGGAAGACGGAGAGGGTTGGCAAGTGTCTTTCTGGTGGAGATTAACCAGACCAGGAGCAGCAGAGCAGCTGGGGGGGATCCCAGCTCTTTCCTGCACAGCACACCTAGCCCAAGAGTAAAGCCTGTGTCATGTCAACAAGAAAAGATCTGCCTCCACTTGGCAACAAAGTCTGTAACACTAAACTTGCTTTCTTGCTGTTCTTTCTCTCAGCTCTGCTGGTATTTTCTTCACCTTCCTGTGACAGCTCTCTTCTCCAGGCACGTGGGGGTCACCAATGTGTTTCCCTAACAAAGTGATGCTAAAAGTTCATCCTTTAACAGCACTTAAAAATCCTTCTTTACCCCCTCGTGAGAGGGGAGAAAATGATGTGGAGACATTTTGGTGTTTTGTTTTGACCTTGATTTGCCAAGGTGTAGAAACTACATGAAGCAGCCCAGGGTTTTAGTTTCATTTGTTCCATCCTCTGGTTTCATCATTCTGGAAATGTAAACAATGCACCGAGTATCTTGTTGCAACATCTTCCAATAGGAGCAGCATAAAATCACCCTGGCTACGTGACTCTCTTAGATCCCTGCTGCCTGTAATATTCCTCCTGATGAAGTAATTCAAAAGTGTGTGGGCAAATCAAGAGGTTCTTGATCTCTCCTGATGCCATAGTGGCATCTACTGTAGGAAAGACTAAGCCTTGGCTCCCTTACTGCCGTGGTCACCTGCACTCCTGCAGCTGGAATGCCAGTATAGAATTTTGGAAGCAGCTTTGTAACACTGGGGGAAGGGCTGCTCTGCTCCTTGGCTTGCCCCAGGGTAGGGGCAGGGTGCACAGGCAGGGTCCATCCCTCCCAGGCTGGCTCCTGGATGTGCAGAGGAATGCTCCTCGGTCGTGTTGCGAATGATTCACATCTACATCCCCCAAAGGCTCTTTCTTGTTGAGGTTTTGCATGTGTCTGAGCAATTTCCTGGGCAAAGTAAATCTGGTTTATTGTCTTTGCACCAACAGTGCCACAGTCATAAACAAGTGACAGTTCTCACGATTAATGCCAGCACATGACTGGCCTCCTTCAGCCTAAAGTAAGTAATTCCATGGTCTTGTGAGGGTGAATATGAGGAAAGAGATTCCGAAATCCTAAGTACTTGAGGGGATTAGCAAAAAATGCAAACGTCTGTCTTTCAGGTTAATAGCCCGTGTGGATGCTGTCATTCTGCCCCTGGGAACTTGTGGGTTGGCATCAGGGCTGTCTCTGAGCGTGTTGAGAGCAGTTAAAGTATTATTAATATGGGCCACATTCCATGGATGTGCAGCTCTGAGGTGCTGAGGACACCCTTGTTAAAATCTTGGCAGATCATCACAAGCATCTTCCCTGCTTTTGGCCTGAGGGAGGTGTTCCTTTATGATCTGCATTCGTCAGGAAAAAAGGCGAAGGTTTCAAAACAAAGCCAAAGTTCAAACTCGGGAAAAAAAACCCCAAAACTTTTAAAACTAGCATATTATTCTGGGGCATGTAGTGGCAGGCATGTGCAAAGGCTTAGTGAGTGTTGAGGAAGGTGTGGGGTTTGCTGAGAAGGGAGCTCTCAAGCTTCCTGCATGGCTGACAAGCACTGACTCCTCTGTTAAAGCTCTGCACTCTGCCAGGAAGTTTTCCAGCTGAAGTGGACATGTTCCTACCACTGAGATAAAACAGCTTACTGAACTTATTGAACTTGCAGAAAGCATCTGAATTTTTTTGCTCTAAAAGCCCTTTCACCATGCAAGCGAATGGAATGCGTAGGACTCATGACTAATGGCAAGAAACTTCAGAGCAAAATGAGGGCATGACACAGTCAAAAGTCACAAGCCTGTTCCTCAGCACCTGGCCTGCCCAGAAGGCTGCTCAGGGGATATCCTCTTTGGTTGCAGCTGCAGGAGGAACCTGCTGAGAAGTGTTGGTGTAACAGGCACCAGTTCTGCCTGCTCTCCAGTGGGGCTGGGTGAACACATCAGGAGCAGTGTCCTATGCAGCCCTACCCTCCCTGTCCCCCTCCTGCCAGCACAGGCTAAACATTCACACAGGTGGATGTTAATCCTCTGGAAAGGGAGCAGACAGGACATAAACAAGTGGCATTTGGAAAGTATTGTCCAGTTACACTAAAACTTTATCTCTGTTGTGTATTTATTTTGAGGAAGAGTGATGGAGGCTGGTTTAAATAAGAGCATGCTTTAAGTTCCTCTGTGTTCTGTAGTACGTGCTTTCAACCCCAGCTCTCATGTATGGAAAAAGAAGTCCAAATAAAATGTAATTATAGTATAGAGTTAGCTTTTCTCCCCACTTCAAAGCTTGGAATCTGGTTGTTTTTACAGTTTGTAAAAATTCATAACATTGTCAGGCTTGGTGAAGCAATACCCGCTTCTGTGTAGCTGAGGACCTTCATTCCACACTGCTTTCCTCAAAGGAGGGAATTCCTGGCCACCATCAGGGCTGTAAAGGCTCAAGTGGTCCTTGGAGTGGCCACCAGTTCAGGCAGGGCTGAAATTTGAATATTGCTGTGGGTTTTATGCCAAAACTTCCTGCTGGTGGGTGGGACAGCAGCTGAACCTGTGGTTCTGCTCTGGTGCTGGTGATAGCCTGCTTCAAGCAGGAGGCTGGGCTCAGTGACACCCACTGGCCCTGTGTTTTCTGGAAGTCCATGGAGGTCACTCTGAGGTTCAGTAAAATGCAAAGCCAAGCAGGCTGGGTGCAGAAACAGAAGGAATAATTACAAGAGCAACAGGCCACGAAGGGGTGTTGAGTGGTGGCACTCGGGTTCATGTGCCTGTGTACGTGCTGGGGTTTGACTGCTTCCACCATGCTCAGCTGGAAGGGAAAAGATGTAATGCTCCATCTCAAGAGATATCCAACCTCCTGGAAATATTTATAGCTGTTAGAGCTTCTCTGTTCAGAACAAGCCAAAAATATTGGTGTGCTTTGGAAGAGTGTGTCCCTATTCACATTTCAAAAAATGCCTACCTCTTAAATGACCTTCTGCAGGCTGCTAGAAAATGCCAGGGAAGGGCCTTTATACATTTGTATAAATTACATATTAGATATATGTAATAGAAATAAATATAAATACAACATTGCTGATGCTGTATCTGCCATCTGATTTTGAACAAAAATCAGCGCAAACAGAGGAGAAAATGTTTCCTATTTTAAATCTCTTTGATTACTCGCCTGTGAACAGTTTATGAATCCAGTTGGCCTGCTGTAAATCTGGGAGGGATTCTTTGGACAAAGTTCCGAGTGTATTTTGTACTGTTTTAGCTGAAAACAACTCATCTTTTTAATTATCACTTTGAAAAGATGTCCACTGGCTAAATTCAGCAAAATTTTACACGCGTGTTGGGAGGGGTTAAGAGCAGCCTGAAAAGAATGCTATTTGCTCTGAAGAGAAAACTTTCATCAGGGTAAAGGGAAATTATTTGGGATTGATATTGGCCTGTTAGTTATTTCTGGAGGGCAAATCAAGTGGGGAAAAATCAACTCTGCCCCACAGCCTATGCTGGTGAGTTGGGGACGGTCATGCTCAGCTCACTGCACAGAAAAGAGAAACTGCAGAACAGGGGCTCCCTCGTTCTTTCTGATGCACTCGCAGGGGAGCTTGGTGGCTCACCACGTGAGTCTGAAAAGCTTGGTCTCCTTCTCTCCCTGGGCACTTCCACCTTCCAGGTGGGTGCAGTGCTGTGCTCCCAACCACTGTCCAGCGCCCCATGGCCATCCTGGGCCTGGGGGAAGGCAAGAGCTGCCCTGCATGGCAAGCAGTGCCACATCTGCAGCTTCCAGCCTGCCAGAGCAGTCGGTGGCAGCACTAGGGTGTCCCCAGCAGCTGTGCTGGCTGCAAGCCACCAATCTGGCAGGGCTGGAAGCCACAGATCAGCAAGTCCAGCAGAAGGGAAGACCCAGCCCAGGGGAGGGAGGGTGATGGGATGGCAGGAAGGGATGTGCAAGGAGCTGTTGTCTGCCCAAGACAGTGTCCCACAGGAAATCTAGGGCACGCTCCGAGTGGATTTGTTCAGCCTCTGCCAAAGGCAGGCGCTGGGACCTCCCTGTGGGCCCTGGGGTTTTGCTGAGGCACTGGAGCGGATATTCAGGGCTCTGCTGGAGCAGGGCTAAGCCCAACAACACACAGCTGTTCGACCATCGTAGAAAGCCTAACTACAGAGAGGAATTTTTCCTTGTTGATTTGTATGATTTTCTTTGGAGAGCGATGGTCCTTTGGGCTCTCTGCTTTTTCACTCATCTGTTTAAAAAGCCCCATTTTGGGACATCCCAATTCTTTCGGCCAAGAAAAGCTGGATTCTGCTCCTGGCTTGCTCAGAAATGGTTGCTCAAGAGCAAAATGAAGCATTCCTGTCAGGAATTGGATGCACAGGATCCAATGTGCTCCTGGGGTCAGGGGAATAGGTCTCAGGCTCTCAGAGAAGCCCTCTGCATGGCAGCGTGTGACGTCAGTGCAGAGAGGGCCCCTCCAACTCTGCATTCCGACAGGGAACACAGCAGCCAGGTGATGTGTCCAGAAACAGGCGAGCTTAATAAACTTCCTGCTCAGCTTCAGGACAGAATAAATAGTTCCATGATGTCTGCTTAACAAAGCCAAATTGCACACCTCTCTGTGTTGCAGAGCTGCTCTGGTTAAGGGACTGTCAACATTTCCCATCTGGATGGATGATTTAGCTGCTTTCCTTCACATCGGGGTGTTTGACTTACCCAGTGCTGCTACAAGACTCTCTTGTTATGAATATAATTTTCATCCACTGGCTATGTCATCCTTGGGCTTGAAAAAGGAGTTTTAAGCAGTATTAGAGTAGAAGGATAATGAATATTTAAACACATAATTTTGCAAATCCCTGGAGAATAAGAAGGAACTTAGAGGCAGACACACACAGAGTATAGAGGTGGCAAGCTTTCTCCCCTCCTTGCCTTTAGTTTTAAAAGGATCCATGGGATTGAACTATTACTCATTAGGGTCTGCCCCCCCAGCTTTCTGCTCCGCACCGGATGCGCAGTGTTTGTAGAGAAAGCAAACTTATTGCACTGTGTAATAAGATTTGAATGCAAACATTTAATTAACATTATCTGTTCAGAAGCATTGTTTAAACAACAGTTAACCTTTCTGTGCCAAAGCTGTACGAAACTTTGAAACTGGAGGTTGGGTTTTCTGTTCTGCTGACCAATGCCGGGGATTGATGTGCTGTTGATACAATCGCTTTCTCAGGTTTCACGTATGGAAGTCTGTGATGGAGCAGTAACTTCATTAATTTGGCCCATACTGATTCAGTTGAATGCTAATATTTTGACCTTATTCCCTAGGAAATATTCTTCCTGCTGCATGGACTTGGAAAGCGTGGCCATCCCTGTGTTCTGAGCCACATTTATGACAAACTTTCAAAAAGATTTTCACACGTAAATAATAAATGAGTGTTGTTTGTCTCTGGTAATACACTATCTGTATTACCAGAAAAAGGTATGAGTCCTCATTGCTCTGTATCTTTCCAGTGTTCCTTGGTATTTTTCAGCACCCTGAGGTGTACAGTTCTGCCTGCCCTCCAGCCCAGGAGGAACAAGGATGTGAGTCCTGCGTGCAGCTGACCTCACCTGGGCTTGATGCAGTCATGAACATCACACCCCAGCACAGAGGAAAAAGATGCAGAGGTACTTACAAAAAAATCCCTTAAATACAAAGGTGTTTAAGCAAAGAGCTCCTTTAACAGCTCTGTGGATCTAAAGCCCCATGGGGGATCCAGCAGGCTCTGCTGAGAAGGAGTGTGGGGAAGCTGAGTGTTGGACTGACCCACATAGTCTAACTCAGTGGTCACTGAGGTGGAATCTGCCTGGTTATCTCAAGGAGGAGGAAGAAACTGGGCCAGGAATTATGTTTTGTGAAAATACAATACAAATTCCTAACCCAGTTCTCAGCTGGGAGAACATGTTATTGTTGAACAATTGATACCACTTCATGGAAGCTTATTTTCTGTGCCTTAAGGGAAATTCAATTAAGTGAACTTCTATTTTAGAACACTGCTCTTTCCTGTCACTGATGAAGCAATAACAGTTGCAGAACATGGGATTTTCTGGGAGTGTTGGTTGTTGCTCTCATTTATATTAATTTTTCAGCCTCTATTTGAATGTTATCTCTGACACCCTCCGAGAGAGCCCACTAGAGACCTCACTGATTTCACTGGTCACTCCAGGCTGCTGTGTGCTTGCTGCCACGAGGCAAGGAGAAAGGCATGTCCCACAGCTGCAGGAGGTAGTGCTAGAGGTGCTGTGGCCTCAGTGAACTGGGCTGTACATGACAGCAGCCGAGGTTTGTGCATGCTCTGCCCATAGGCTCTTGCTGAGATCCAGAGGAGCCTGTTCCTCCACATAGTGAACTGCTCCTGTCACTATCCAGCCCAGAAACCAAAATGTCCACAAGTGGTGCAAGTCCATTGTCTAGTCCTTGCTTTTGCTGAGCTGTAATGAACATGGAAAGGCAGAGATTTGAATCTCACATGACAAGAAGTGTCATGATTGGGGATTAATTCTCTGTGAAACAATTCTGGGGATGGGATGCCGCCAGGACGCTTGACTGTGCATTCCTCAGACACCACAGATTCCCACAAACTGCAAGGAGAGGACTGTGCAGGCAAGGAATGCAGCATGAACTTGTAAACTTTTCAGACAGAGATATCTTAGCACCTTAGTGGGATGGTCTCAAGAGCCTGCTGTGCCAAAAAGTGACCCTTCTAGGACTGGGACCATTTCTAGAACGCTGGGTTTTAGTGCAGGGCACGTTTTTATAACTGACTCCTATAAAAGGCTAAATACCAGGTTAATTAGGCTTGACTGTGCTGACAGAGTCTTAATTAAATCACTGTGAACAATATCAGTGTTGCATAACTCTATTTCCATCAAAATCACCAGAAATTATGATATTTTCGTTGTTCCTTGTAAGAGATGAAGGTCTGACAGCTTGTTCCCATTTCCAGTACTGCTGGTTCATTAATTTGTCCATAATTCTGAGCTTTCTACTTCATTCCCATCTCTCTTTGGTTCTCTATTCTGCTTGCCTAGCACTGACATTTTGGCTCATTCCGTATCATGCTGTATTGTGCCTTTCCTGTAACCCTTGTGTCCCAGTCACAGAGATATCAATGTGCAATCCATCAGCAAGGATGGATCCTGCAAAACACCACCTACCACGAGCTTGTATCTGGTGTATCTGGTGTTCAACACCTGTTTTTTGGGAGGTTTTCTTTGAGACTGAGTCCCTGGGCAGAAGTTATTGAAGCAGAGTGGAAATCCAGGGCCGCTCCGGGATGTTGGCAATCCACACAACTCCTGGGTGCTGATTAATTGCTGCTGTAAGAGATAAAGGGAATGCAATACCTGGTCTTGCTGCCAGAGTCTCCTGCCTGTCTGTCTGTAAAATGCCAGCCTTTAAGTCATGCCAGGAGCACAAGCCAGGGCAAAGCCCTCTGCTTGCTGCACAAATCCTGGGAGCAGCTCACTGCTTTCTCCTTTTTGGGACCTGCACTTCCAGGCACATGGAAGCAGCTCTCAGCAGAGGTGAGGCCAGGAAATTCTCATATGGGTTTTGGAGCTTCAGCCTGCTGGGCTCCTGGCCAGGGGACAACAGCAGTGGATGCCTGTTGTCCCCTCCTGTCACCAGGTATCTGGAGAGCCCCTGCTTTCTCAGCGGGGAGCAGGCAGCACAAGTCTGGCTTCATCTGGCCTTCTGCCACCTGTGGGTCACCTCAGGAACAGGAAATTCCCAGCTGCTCCCCAAGGCAGCCCAAATCTGGAAATGGTGCAAGGGGAGCTTAACCTGGACGTGATAACTGAGATCTAGCCCGCAATCTCCTCTTCAACTCCAGAAATAGTTTGCTGTCTCTGTCTAAATGTTTTTGTCTGTCTCTGCTCAAAAGCTTTAAATAATGTCACAAAACTACACACACATCCCACACTGCGAAACAGCGAGCAGAGCTGAGCATGTTTAACAAGCTGGAACACAACCAAAAAAGACTTAAAGCCTGTGATCAGCTTGGTGGCACACAGGAGCCACCAGAGGGTGATCACAAGGGTTGACTCAAGCTCTGCTCCCTCTTCGCTTTCTAATCCCATTGTATATCCACGATCTCCGAGTTAATCATTCTCTGATGACTTAGGTTTGATCAAGCCTTCAGCTCTTGTTGCTGCCATTTCAGGGAACACATGGATCAAGCTCTCAGGATCTTGCAAGAGGCACCATGTGCTGAAATCCCATTTCTTAGGCTGCACTTCATCTTGTCTGCTCTCTATGACTGCCCTCTTGCCCTCTTGCTTTGTGCTCTACTCAGCCCTTGTGATGTAGAATGCAAATAAAGAGGTTTTGTGGGAGACTACCAGAAGATTGTAATCTTCTTATCTCTCATTCCAGACGTATCCTGAAATGACTGGTTCTTTCTCCTCTTTTTATTTCACAATATAAGCATTTCACAGAGGAGGTGACATCTTTCAGTGCTTTAGCGTTTCATCTCCCTATGTCTTCACATTTTTTTCCACTTTCTCATCTGCATGTTACCAACTTAATTATGCTGCACAATGACTTTAAAACAGCAAACTCTAACAAAGGCTAAAGAGGATGTTTCTTGGCAGCTGGTCATTGTTTTGCCTTGGGCCCATAACTTTGCTTGCCACTTTCCATTGGGCACTGAAGCTGTTCTGGTGTTCAAAGATAATTGCTCCAAGCAAGATTATATCATATTTTCTGTCTGTGCTTTCAGGAGGGCTTAATGCTGTGTAATCTGCCCTTTATAACCACATCTCCAGACAATAGCAGGCTGCAGAGTACAGTGTGATAAAGTGCTAGCAAATCTTGTTCGTGTTCATTCCCTGTCATTATATTTAGGTTCTAATGGTTTAAGAGCACACAGAATTTTTTTTAAAATGGGACTCAAAGTAATGGCTGCAGATGTACCCACTTTTCTTCACCCACAGCCAAAGATGGCACGGACTCCTGAAGAGGTGCATGGTATTTTTCTAAATCTGTCTGTCAAAGCAGCATAAGCTTAAGTAAGATCTTGCTATCTGATGATGCATATTGACTAACCATGTTGATGTGACTGAACCACCCCTCAGTGAAGGCATTGGAGAATAACTGCAGCAGCTACTGCCTTGGCACTCACCTTTAGTCCTTGTCTTGAAGGTCAAGACAATCCAAGAGACACAAATCCAAGCTCCTCCTGCTCATTTCTTTTGTAGCAGAGCAATTTCTTGTGATTTACTTTTCTTCCCTGAGCATGGCTGGTAGCTGAAGTAGTCAAATTCCATTCAAAACTGAGGAAAAGGGGCTTTGCCTCAGTTTCCTGTCTTGTTAAAGATGTAACCAATGTTTAAAGACTTGGGGAGCTGTGCTTCTTACAAGACCAGTTCCTTTAAATTCCTGCATACATATTTAATTTCTGAGTGCCACCTGTCAGTTATGTCCTGAAAACTTGGTGAAGACACATTATTTCCACATGGATCAAAACCATCTTTTGCAAGACTAGAAAGGATCTGATCTTGTCTCAAATTGTACTCCTGGTTCCTAGAAATACTCTTGCTGGGAGATAAGGAATATGATGTAACCATGGATGTCCCCTGGGTGTTCTGGATTGAATGAAATCCTCCTTGTCTACCATGAGAGTGGTAGAATAAAAATTCCAGATGGGCTAATCATAACACAAACATTTACTGAGGTTTCAAGCTGGGACATCTGGGCGAACAACTATGGAGCAAAAAGCTAAAAGGAAAAGGTGCATTCACTCTAACTGGGACAGCTTTTACCCCAGAGTGGCCGGGGGAAGTGCTGTCTTCATTTGGCCAGCAAGAATTAGTGGCAGGAATTCCAAGCCAGTCCACTCTTGGAACGAAGGTGAGCTCATGAAGGTGCATACTGGGGGCGAGGAGGGGTCTCTTGGGGAGCCTTGTCCCTGGAGAAGGGCACTGTGGAAATCTCTGGTGCTTGGGTGAGGCTTTACAGTGCTATTCCCTGTTTGTCTGCATTGAAGTTTAAATTTATCGTGTGGGGAATGTAGCCGACCTTGAGTTTGCTCTATGTGCCATCTGCAGGTGCGGGGATGAGAGGGGCTTCTCCTCCTGCTGAAACCATCCTCATGCTTTGTGTTTAATGTAAACAGTGTGTTTAGAAATGTGTTGTCTGTGGCAGACCTGACATCACAACCAAATTCTTTAGAATAAAATGTTTAGGGGGAATCGTGTGTCAGCTGCCTAGCGCTGAAATGTATGGAATGGAATTAAAGCAAACCTTTTCTTAATTAAAAAAAATGAAAATGGATTCTGAACTTTATCTAAGGGTCACTTTGGGATGATTTTTAGACAGAAAAAATCTTGGCTTTCTGGCAGGACAGCTGTGAGGGAGTGTTCTATTCATTAGAACACAATTTGTCCAAGAAAATATGTTCCAAGTCCTAATCAATTTAGATGAAAACTTGCTGGACAGGGTTCAAGCAGGCCAGTTATGGAGACTTATAAAGCCAAACCCACATGTCTCAGTGGGCAATAGGCAAGATAATCTTAGCTTACAATGGAATGTTTAAATTTATACAGCTAAGACACTGACATAGGCACAAGGATTGGTTCTTTTGTGATGGGTCTTTTTTAACCCATCACAAAGATGGGTTAGAACTTTTAAGAAGAGTTGGAATTTTTAAAGAGAGGGAATATCCCTTTAAGATATAACCACTCATGGATGGACTGTGGCCAGAAACATCCTTGCTTTAGCATCTATAGAAAGATTTTTGGAAAAGACCAGCTTCCAAAGCTCTAGGAACAGAGGTGTGCCTCCAAACAAAGGTCCTTGGCATCACAGGCTCTTGTGGAGTTTTATAATTCCCAGCTGTATGAGAATATTTTTTTTAGTGAGCTGCTTCAGCAGTGGAAATGGAGCAGTTTGGAGAAGCTGCTGCACAGTGAGCCCCTGGGAAGGTGACACCATGCACAGCATTGTTCTGCTGTTAAATGCAGGCTCTTTATGATGACACATTGCTACTGAGCACAGAAAACCACAGCCCAGCACACCCCCAGCCCTCTGGGGGTTAATAGTAGCTATTTTAGGGTTTGCTTTTCTGTCACTCAGTTAGTTTCTCCATTGTTGCAGCTGGTAGCCTTAAAACAATGTATTTGCAGATCCCTGCAAATTCCCATGGGGATGAGATATATAACCTGAGCAGTCTTGAGCATGGGGAATATTTCATTTCTTAATCTGAAATGTTTTTTCTAACTTGCAGAGCTTTAGCTAAGGCTAATCTCTGTCACAAACATGAATCAAGGGTGCCTTTCACAGTAACTTTCAATGCCTAGTAGAAAGCCACAGCAACAAGTTGGTCTCTGAAGTGCCAGTTCACATTCACCTCTTCAGTGGTAGATCCTCTGCTCTCCTGCATCCGCTGCTGGGAAGGGACAAACACAACATTTCTCTTCTCTCACGACTCTCTTCTGGCACTGGAAGGCCTTCACTGACTCCGGGGGGAAGAAATCTTTCTGGCTGAAAGTGGCCCTGTCTACACCACAGGGCAGCCCCTCAATCCCAAACTTGTTACTCACCAGCCTACTCCTATCCAGGGACTGAGACCTGAGCCAGGAGCTGCCTTTTCTCATCAGGACCCCTGTAATTTTAGGGGGCAGTGAACATCCCTTCTGCCAGCCCTCCCCCTTCTCCTCCTTTGTCCACCACCACCGCCCTGCACCTGCATCCCTGCCTCTTGACTCCGAGAGGGATTTACCAGCATGGCTGGGCTGGATGTGAAGGAGAAGGATCATACAGTATTGTTAAGCAACTTGTGGTTAAAGTCACAAACTCTGGAGACTTCTTGACTACTGTAAACGCCAGCGGCTCGTTGTCCCACAGCCTCTTCCTTCCTTCACGCCCCGCTCTGCCAAGTCAGCCACCTGAGACTCTGCTTATTGCTCTTGTTTTCCCTGGCTCTTCTCACTTGTTTACTTAAAAATCTCTTCCCCTCCCCTTCCCTTCATTTGAATTTCTTGCAGGAGGGTCTTGTGAGGACACCTACTTTAATCAGAATTTTCTCTGAATTAGTAGGCAGCTCTTTTTTTTTTTGAGTTTTACAAGTTTTGAAATAAAAATGTGATCATTTCTTCATTGTCCCTTCCCCGAACTCTGCTTTCCACAAACCCTTTCCTTACGGAAAGCTGTGGTTTTAAAGGCCCAGTTTAAAAGGCAGACTCTGTCCCACAGAGAAGGAGGAGGAGGGGTACTTTGGATGCAGCAGGACAGCCTGTCACCCAAGGGAAAACAGCCGACATGCTGCTGAGGCTGGCCGCATATTTTTCTTTCAAAAAGCACTCCAGACTCAAACCACCTGTGAGTGAGTCTGGCGGGCTGATTTAGGAGGGCCTAGTGCAGGGTGTCCTGTCAAAAGCCACGCTTATTTTCACAAAGGCAAATGAATCAGGTTTTATGTGGCAGGGCGACAGCTCGCTGGGACAGGCTCATTAAAGCTTTGTAAAACAAACTGTAGGCGAGAGGTGCAGCATTTCCTTATCCAAACCCCGAGAACAGACAGGCGTCCTATGGAAAAGTGAGTCATATTCTCTGTGGTACATTCTGTTCATTCTGTTACAATAAACACGAATGTTTGTTTGCTGAGTCCATCAGCATCCAGACCTAAACTTGATTAGGGGGACAAGCTCCTCGGCCGCTGCCGGGCTCGCGTGTGCACTGCTGTGTGCTCGCTTCGTTGTATAACAGCACCAGTCATGTCAGCCTGCCATTCCAAGAGGAAATAACAGCACTTCCCTCATTTCTTTCAAATCCATCCCGAATTTCTATAAAAGACATCAAAGCAACTACTCTGATACTTCCCGTGCTTTCCAACTGACTCATCTTTTAAGGAAACTGCTGGAAAATAAGGCGCAACCAAGGTTCCTTAATTCCAGCGTTTGAGACTTTTAAGAATCCCACAGAAGCAAGTCAAAATAAGAAGCCACAAACCCACCTTCCCATAAAACCCTTCTCCATGTTTTATATATTTCTCTGCTACCAGTTGGAGCTGGTTTTGCAAGCTACACTGCCAGGAGATAAAGCAGGTTGTACGTCCAGCTCCGTGACTGAGGAAGGTGAATTAGCTGGCCAAATGTGCTTATTGCTACTGCTTGGAAGATGGCTTTTAAATAGGATGATGCTTGGCTGCATCAAGAACTAGTAGTGAAATAAGGAATTGTCTGCTGGAAACAAGGGGATTTCTGGGAAGGAAGTTTCTATGCAGCATGAGTATCATTTTGGAAATCTGACTCTTGCCCTATTATAAAAATGGGCAAAGAGTCCAAAATTTTAAATGCTCGTTGCATTTCTAAGAACTGTAGATGGGGCAGGAGGGATCGCTTCTGACTTCAGTGGGAAGAGAGCTGGAGATTGGCCATGGGTTAGAAATCTGTTGGGCTATAGCTTGAAGCATTTCAGCTATTTCCATAGGATCACTTGCTAATTACGATTGCTGGTCTAATGCAGTGCTCCAGGAAGTGAGGTTACAGTCCTGCAAAATCTCAAAGGAAGGGCTGGGGACAATGAGCATCCCCTGCCTGGCTCTGGCAGGTAGGCATTCCCAGCTTCTAGGGTGCATGAAGGTACTCTTAAGTCTGCTCATTTTGCTGACCTTTTTCTTCCAGCTTTTTCCACATGTAGAAGGAACAGTGGCATTGCCATTGCAGACTCTCTCATGCAAGAGGACCATGCACCAAAAAGCTTTCGGGTACCAAACAGCCTCAGACTGCAGGTGAAATGGCTACTTCACTCCTCAGCCTGAACTTACCGGGGACACTCATGTTGGAAATTAAAACTCTTCTGCCTTTTTGCTCTGGCAAATACCTGGTGATACTTTTTGGGATGCTTTCTGCCCTGACAATATATATTTTTTAATTTCTCTGCAAGTTATCCAATCACAGAAGTCCATTCATCCTCTCCAGTCTTGTATGACAGGTATTTTTAGCAGTTAAGGAAAACCCTGCATAGTCCCTCCTCAAAGTCTTCTCGTGCCATTGTTGAGCTGGGGAAGTGCTTCAGAGCCATGAAAGATGCTCTCAGCATGCACAAGCCAGCTCCAGGGGCCAGTCCAACTCCAGGTTCCCAGGAAGAACCCAGAAAGGTCTCCCATCCCACAGGGAAGCAGCATCCAAAGGCTCTCCTCACCCACTGCACTGTCCCAGCTACTCTCCCTGAGTCACACTTCACAGGAGGGCTTCTCTTGGCCATAAGTGGGATGTTTAATAAACCTGAGGTTTTTAATCTTTAGATGTTCACAGCTGTTCACAAAAACATAAAATACACAGTCCAGCATGAGCAGCTAGACACTGGGAGAAAAAACACATAACATTGTACTTGAGGATGTCTCCATGGGTTCTCTGGCAGGAGTGAATGGTGGGCATCATATTTTTCTAGGTACAATACAAGAGGTTTATCCAGTAATAGAATTGATTCTAGAGCAATCTGGCTCTTGGAACATCCCCTGTGTGCCCATGCCTGTGTTACAGGTGGAAACACAATATTTAAGAAGTGAGGAAAGACTTAGAGGTCTTTGCAACCTAAACTATTCTATGATTCTGAGATCATTGACTTGATTTCTGCTTTTTATCCCTGTCAGTGACTGTCTTCCTTCCATTGTGGAAATTGTCACCTTGTGACCGCATCATTGAATGGATTATTTTTAATTTTTGTTAACCTGTTGATTATGGTTTTTAAACTGGGGTTTTTTTTATATTTTGTGTGTGTGTGTGTGTGTGCTTAGAGAAAAGCAAGGGCTGTTGGAAGCGGCAGGTCCCAGTCTTTGCTGTGCTGGCTCCTGGAGAGGCATGGATACATAAAGCTGTTTGGTATGCGCTGCTGCAAGAAATGCATGTGCAAGCACGATCTGTGGGTGCAGGAGCATCTCCCAGGGAACTCTAATGTTTGGTTTGCTGACAGTATCATTCCACTGAAAGAGCTTTCAGTTGCTCTCTACCTCCGTTTGTTTATCTGTAAAATGGAAATGGGGAACTTCCTAGAGAACCCAGAGCCATATTTTTAATTATTCATAGCTTTTGCATACCCTTGAGGCGAGTATAAGCTGTAAATCTCTGAAGCTGCATACCAACATTTCTGCGGTTTGAGCATCAGGGGAGCCCCTTTTCCACAGACACTGCTGTATTCTCCTGGCTGTGGGTTTCATG
This sequence comes from Polioptila caerulea, assembly GCA_013397295.1. NCBI lineage: Eukaryota > Metazoa > Chordata > Aves > Passeriformes > Certhiidae > Polioptila > Polioptila caerulea. Next base: position 586,918 of record VYXF01013035.1, read on the forward strand.
GCAAGCCTGTGTCCAGCCCTTGGCATGCAGACCAAGCACTGGGACCCCTGACCCCTTTCTGTGTGCAGAGCCAGGTGTTTTCCTGCAGAGCCTGTCCTGCTGAGGCTGTGGGCTGGAGCTGGGAAGGTGCCTGTGGTGTGCACTGTGTGTTTGAGGTGGCAAAAGCAGCGTGCAGCAGACCTGGGCTCCACAGTCTGTGGGGGCATGGGGCAGTGGCCCCCTCCCAGCACCAGCACGGCCCTTTCCCAAGCCCCAGCCACGCTCTGCACCCAGGGCCAAGCCCTGCTGGGGCTGTGGGCACACCCAGTGCATCCCAAACAGGATGGAAGGTCGCTCAGGTCACCCTGTGCCTCTTGGTGAGCGGCCCCGTGCTTTACCATCAGCTCCCTGGCGGCTGTGACATTTGAGCTTACACTGGCTGCCCCGGCACAAGGAGGTCAAACAAATTGAATTTCTCTTCAAATTAGCTGTCTGTGGCTTTGATCCCTGTGCGTTGGAGACCTTGTGTGTTTTAGCTGGAAGAATGCACGCCACGTTCCAGCCCCCTCGGGCAGCCGGTGATGCCCCGGCAAACGCGTGTGCTCGGAGCGGTGCTCAGCTGGAGAGCCATCACTGGAGCCTGGCCCCTGTCGAGAAGGATCCCAGCTTCCCTGGGCCTCCCTCTTACAGAAGTTAATTCCTTCCCGTTGCCTATGCAAGTTCTAACAGAAGAGTAAGCTGCAGTAAAGAGAGGGGATATGTTCAATATAAGCAGTGAGATTACGATGTTCCGAATAAAGCCGTATTTATTAATAATTACCTCTCTGCCATGACTTTAAATTCAAACAGCTGGACAGCCTCTGCTCTTTATTAATTTCCTTGGATCCTTGGCACGAAGCCCTCAATTCCTGTGATGTAATGGTATAAAAAGTTGGCTCCTGACCGAGCTTCCACCCACAAGTTCTAAATTTGGAGCATGGTAAATTTCTGCAGATTCCAGAGACAGGCTATGCTCAAGACGTGCTGATGCCTTCAGTCCCATCCTATTGCACCAAACAACAAGGTTGTGTGCTTTTTATAACGGGGCTCATAAATATGACTCAGATGCACATGTTGTCTATGTAAGCACTTGGGGTTGGCTATCACTTTATGGCACTGGGAAGAAGCCAAGCCAAATAAAAATTGTTTTGAGTAAATATTACATTTCTAGAGCATGAATAAGTTTTCTCTGCAGCCAACGTGTCACTAATGGGAATAAGGAAGAAGACGGGGTGGGGAGAAAGCAGTAACTAAATCACCCCTCTAAACACAGACAGTCTGCAGCAAGACCTGTTGTTTGGACTCGTCTGGGGTGTGATATCCCAGATAATTCGTAGCAGGTCTCAGCAAGGCCACAAGAGATGGAAATAAAAATAGCTGTATAGCTCAGCGCCATCCTGCTGCACAGCTCTCTTTTGGGTGGGATCTCCAGGAGTGGTATGTAAAACAGGCAACCAGAGAACCCAGTGTCCTCCTCTCCCCTGCTCCCAAAAGTGCAGAGGCTCAAGCATGTGGGCTGCTCCATGGAGATCGGTGCTGCTGCTCACATGCTCAGCACTAAGCGTGTGCACATGTCTGTCCAGGATCCGGGCCAGAAGGAAGGATCACTTTTTCATCCTGCAGTTTTGGGACCCCGGGGGATGTCTGCACTGCAGAACGGGGGGGAGCAGAAAATGAGCCCACGTGCAGCTGTGCATCCAGAAGGAAGCAGCTCCCTGGCAGGTCTATGGGGCAGGGATGTGCCATCCCACCACCAGCACAGGGCTGGCTCATCACAGCTGCTGGCTCTGCTCCAGTTCCTCCAGCATGCTGATAAGTTTCAGCACCCCCCAAAATCTCAATTACTCCTGCCCTCGAGCAGTGCTCTGGGAGCAGCTTATGAAGTGCTTCATGTACCTGAAATGCAAAGGGATTAAAAAAAAAAAAAAGCTCTTTCTGCAAGAACTTTTCAGGAAACATTCTCTGATAAAAAGAATCTTCAAGTCTTTCAAAAATAATAGCCAGAGAGAAATAAGAAAGTCATTAATGCCTTTCCCATTTTCCTGATGGGCATTTGCATTTCTTCCTGTTGCACCTGTGAGCTTCTACATGTCAGATGAGTGCTTTCCTGAGCTTTGCTGTCCCCTCCTTTTTTATAGGCTTCTTTCGGATAGCAGGCAGAAAACCTGACTATAAAAGAGGAGCTCAGACAGGAAACAGCAATGTTCCAGGAGGATTTCTGAGTCAAGCAGGAGAGCAGCTGGCTTCGTGAAGTGTGAATTTCAGAGATCCCCAAAACCCTTGGCTGCACAGGTGGAGCAGGTGAGCGGGGAGGCGTCGAGAGCCCTCGACATTCCCATGTCCCAGCCGTCCCTATCAGAAGCTTTTGAAGAGCTTCTCAGTGCAGTGGGCTGGACTGGGGCTTGCAGAGAGAACATTTGAAGGGCTGTGAGCCCTGCAATAACCACAGCAGGCCTGATGTCAGCAGACCTGTACCTCCAGGGATTAGTTCTGAGAAATCAGGGCCAGTTTGCCCAGCTAAGGCGGCTTTGACTGTTTGAAGAATCTGGGTGATAAGTCCTTTTTCCATGCCTTGGACTCTGCCAATGGTCATTTTCTGCCAGAAGAGCAGCCCAAACAGTGTACATGGGGTTGGCTCCCTCCCCTTTGTAATGCATTTTACAATTTGGAGAATCTTTTGTAACACAAGAAAGTGTTTTTACATATTAGAGCTTCTAAATTGTTAGAACAGTTGGAAAATCCTAATTGCCTTTAAAAGTCAAGGGAAAAAAAACAGCAAAAAAAATTTTTGGATTGCAGTATTAACAAAACTGGGAGCTGAAGTTCAGTTTCCTGGACCAAAAATTTATTCAGGGAGTCCTGTTGTACTTGTGACTTTAAAACAAATACTTGAACCTTCAACAAGGGACTTGCACCTACTCCCAAACTTGCTCTGAGTTGCAGAGCTTAAGCTCTGAAAACTCTCCAGAGAGGCATTGTTGAAGTTGGTCATGTTTAGATTTACCCCAGGATGTTGTCAGGGCTCCACATGCACAAGGGAGGGGAAAACCTGCCTGGGATTGATTCAGCAGCTTGAATGAGAGGTGACAGAAGAAGGCTTGGCTAGAGTGCCGGCTTAATTTCCATGAAAATTTGGGGGTAGCTATGTGGTGATTCAACTCCTGTTAATTAGAGGCTAAAAGCTGCTTCAATTTGTGGTTGTTGCCCAAGAGCTCCCAGGAGGTTTTCTGGCTGGCAGGGATCAGGAATTAAGGTGGAGGAGCTGCAGGTGACACTGCAAGGGACAGGCAGGGACTGGTGCCAGGGAGCTCTGGTCGTGCCCTGGTGTAAGTGGTGCTTTCCAGGCCTCACTCCACCGACTCTGATTTGCATCTGGAGAACACAGGTTCAGTGTATCACTTAAAGAGCCCTCTTTTTTGGGACAGTTTACCCTTTTGCAGATGTCTCTGTGCTTTTTTAATGGGTGAACATCACCCATCTTTCATCAATGCCCAGCAGAGGCGCAGGGAGGTTAAGGGACCTGACGAAGGTGATAGCAAGTCAAATTGTTTGGAATTTTGTAGCTCTGAAATATCATCTTTCTAAAACAGGAAACTCTCTCAGGAGTAGTAGGTTTTCATTAAAACAACAGTTCAAACCTGTCGATCTTGATCTATCAGGAAAAAGAGGAATGTAGAAAATGTGAGAGTTAGCTTAGCCTCCCTTAAACTAAACCACCAGGTTCACGTTCCTATGGAGAAACAAATACCCGGCAGGCATCGTGGTGTCTTTGATTTATTTTTGGAAGATGAAAACTCCCCCTCTTGGTGTCCGAGCTAAGAAAAAAACAAGGATTTTGTCAGCCAATAAAAGGTTTCTGGAGGAAAAAACCTCCAGTCCCACTTCTCAAGGGCTTATGACACGAGCAGTTGAGCTAAGGTAATCCAACTTAGCCTCCCCTACATTTCAAAATTGGGTTAAAGTTCCGAAGTCATTGAGGGAAAATGTTACTCAACAGAGAAATGACTCCCGAATTGGCGTGTCAGGCCTTGGCAGCGGCGGGTGCAGACCCTGTTTTCAGTCACCCGGACAGCTCAGGGTGAGCAGCGTGCCCAAGGAGGGAGCGGGGGCACCGCGGCTGCACAGCCTCGGCTGAAGCCCCGGATTGCGATGCCCGGCTGTGCTGACAGCCTTGCTCACCACCTGCCCGCTCCTCTCCCTCCTTTCTTTGGAGGCCGGCGCAGGCCCGGGCAGAGGTTTTGGCTGCTCTTGGGTGTGGGTTTGTGGCGAAGCAGCAGCAGTGCGGTGCTGCACGTACACGAGTGACGCGGCTCCGCGGTGAAACCCCCGCGCGGTGCCGCATCCCCGGCTCTGCCTCCCCGGGCGCCAGCCGCAGATGTGATTCATTAGGAGCCTGCCGAGCGGGGCCGTGCTCCCCGGGCTCTCCGGGGCCGTGCGGCGGTGTCCGGCTGCCATCTGNGGGCCCGCGCATCCCCCGCGCATCCCCCGCGCATCCCCCGCGCATCCCCCGCCACCGCGGCCGGCGACAGCGCGGCCCGAGTGGCATTCCCTGGGCTGCGGCCAAGCCGTGAGCAAATGCTGCCCAGGCTCCCAGGGCCCCCCGCCATGGTATCTCCCGCATTCCTGCGGCAGATCTGGTATTCCTTATTGTTCTCGCCGTCTCTGGGGGAGCCGCTGCCGCTGCCTGGCCGGCCTGCCGGGGCAGGAGCTGGCGGAGCCCTGGGCTGCGGGTCCCACGAGTCGCCGGGGGCTTTGGAAAAATCGTGTCAGTCAGAAGACACGATTGTGCCCTGCTTCGGCACGCAGGGACTTGGGGCTCATCAGGAGGGGCGAGATGAAAATGAGAAAAGAATGGAAGACTGGAAGAGCAGCTGGTGGCTGTGCAGCTCGGCTCTCCCGGAGGTGCTGAGGGCTCAGCAGGCGCTGCACTGGACCCGGCACGGGCTGCCCCGGGCTCAGCGCTCACCCACCCGGGAGCTTTCTGCGGAAGCAGCTGGGCCAGCCTGCGGCACGCAGCACCTCGGACGTGCTGGCAGCCACAGGGACACCAGTGGCAAGGCCTGGTCAGGTCGGGGCGAGGCGGGAGGCAGAGGCAGAGCTGCCTTCGAGCTGTGCAGGTCTGGTCCCTGCTCTGCGCCCTCGGCACAGCCGCCGAGCAGCCTGGCCCGGCACGGGTGTCCGGCCTGGTGGCGCTCCCTTGTCCCCTTCCCCTCGACAGGCTGGCCCTCGTACCACGCCCCGTGCGCCGTTCCTTGAAGTGTGATTTCAGGGAATATATGCTCTGGATTTTCTCCTGCTGGCGGGAAGGATTTGCTGGCTGGAGGTGAACCGAGAGCAGCTGCGGGCTTGGCTCTTGCCATCTGTAATGGTGGCAGCGAGGAGAGTGTGCTGGAGCACGGGCAGGCGATTTCTTCTGCCACAGGGGCCACATGCAGCTGTCCTGTGAGACCAGGCTGGGGGTGTTGGTTATTTTGGGCAAGACATCTCCCCAGGAGGCTCCATGGGCCAGCAGAGTCTCCCTCGGATATCGTGCAAACCTCACAGGCAGGCAATGGCCATGATAAAGTAAACCAGCAAACACAGAAGGTGCCACCTTCATGCCCATAGGGAGCAGTGCCACACCACTCAGCTTTTGGTGGCAGCCTGGGTGTGAGCAGGCTGTACCCTGCTCCCATCATTTCCCACCTCCTGGCTGGGAATAAGCAGTCCATGGGCACACAGATCTTTCTGGCAGGGAGGAAAGCCTGGCTGAAAAATGGGGCATGTTCATCCCTCACAGAGAGATGTGGTGGCTGACTTCATGGCTTGGAGAGGGTAAAACGGCCCAAAGCATCACTGGCAAAGGAAATGGTTCGGAGAACACAACCTTACACTGCTCCAAATGCAAAAATTCAGCTCCAGTGTGAGAGGGACTTTCTGAAAATGTCTAAGCAAAGTCTGGCCATAAATAAGCTTTTTAAGTGTGGTTGTTTTGTTGTTTTTTTTTTTTTTTTTCTTTTTTAGTCAGGACTGAGGAACAAGCACCCCAGAGGACCTGCATTTCCCCAGCACCCANAAGTCGGGCCAAAAATAAGCTTTTTAAGTGTGGTTGTTTTGTTTTTTTTTTTTTTTTTTTCTTTTTTAGTCAGGACTGAGGAACAAGCACCCCAGAGGACCTGCATTTCCCCAGCACCCATGCCTTGAGTCATGGCTGAGCTGCACAAGCCTCTGCAGAGTGAGAAATCTCCGTGCTGGGGTAGGCACTGAAACAGCAAATTTGTGTCAACACCAAGGCCAAGCTGCCTTTGAAACTGCCTCATGTCTATGCCTGAGCTTTTAATCTCATCTGAGATACCAAGGTGCGCTCAGAAATAGTGTAACAACAAGAGTGACAGCAGGTGAGAGTTTGCATGAAGACACTGTTAGGCCTGGACCCTGTTAAAGCCTTTTTGTGTGCTGCAGCCACGGCAAGCAGCTCTATTAATTAGCAATTATATTAACAACTGTGTGTAAAGCTGGTGCTAGGTCAAGCCCCTTTGGTAGGCAGAAGAGTGATATGAGCTATGAGCTAACTGAGGGGGGTAGAAAGGGTTGGCTTTTTTGTGGTTTTATTCATCAAGGAATTTAAAATAATGGTTGATGGGGGAAAGTGAGTGCAATTGTGCTGGAGATCGTGATTTTGTGTTTTCTTTTTATCAGCATTCTGACCAGTCTGCCATGGGCTCTCCTCTGACCCTGCTGCTCATATCCTTTTACATTTCCTCTGTCAATTAGGCTAAAATGTGAGGAAAAAAGGTGGGAGAAGGGCTCTTGTCAAGGGGTTGTGCATATAGGTGTTAAAAACTGCCTCATTAAATCTCCCTCTCAAGGCTTTTCAGGATGTTTCTAATTTAGCTATTTCTCATCAAACCCTTCTATTTTAATTTCTTCTGGATGTGAGATGCAGCTACATTTGCCAATTATTGTTTCATCTTATGTGTTAAAACAACCACTGGCCTTTCCCTTTTTGTGAAGGATGGTACTTTTGACATACCCAGGAACCCAGTTCATATGACAGTGCTTTTTCATTTGAAATGCTTCCCGGCATTTCCAGGTGGTTGGAGCTCGCAGTTAGAGTAAATGCGCGGAAGCCACAGTAGTCTAAATTCACGAAGTGTCATTCAAAGTAATTGCGTTTAATTTGGGCCCTGAGGGCCGCATTAGCCCTGAGCCACGGGCTGATATCCTCACCTCACACACGCCCACCCCGTCCGGGGCTGGCAGGGCTGAGCGTGTGTCCCGCTCCTAAAAGGGGAGTTACGTGATGCTGAGCACATCCCCGGGGCTGNCAAAGTTTCTGTTTGCGTTTAATTTGGGCCCTCAGGGCCGCATTAGCCCTGAGCCAAGGGCTGATGTCCTCACCTCACACACGCCCACCCCGTCCGCGACTGGCAGGGCTGAGCGTGTGTCCCGCTCCCAAAAGGAGACTCCGTGATGCTGAGCACATCCCCGGGGCTGCGGCAGCCCCAGGGCCTGCACAGGCGCCTGGGAGAAGGCTCCTTGCACGAAGGAGCCTTCCCTCCCTCACGCGTTTTACCTCGCTCTGCTTTGCCGCCCTCGGAAAGCCGCCGGCAGCCCGAGCTGCGCCCGCCGCTGGGAAATTGCGGGATGCTGCATCCCGCCGGGCACGCTGTCCCCCTGCGGTGCGCCAAATGTGGCTGAATTAGCTCACAGGCCCGTGGTAACAATGCCCAAAATCCTTGTTTCCTAGGCTGACGGGATGCCTGTGGGCATACGGAGCTGGCAGAGGAGCCGAGCGGGCTCCTTCCCGCAGCAGGGCCGGCTGCGGTGGCCCGGGCAGGCCGCGGCCGCGGCGCTTTTCCCTGGCACCCGCGGCTGGCACGGGAAGGAGCCGCAGGGGGGCTGTCCCGGGACACCTCCACAGGCCGGGAACAGCGCACGATCACCGTCGGGGGACGCTGGGCTGGGCCACCACGAGGTGGCAGCCGGAGCCCAGCGATGAGGCGGCCCCGGGCCCAGCCCGGCCGCTCCGGCCCCGCGGCGCCCGAGCTCTCTGGGCAGCCGGGCGGGGGGCGCAGGGGTGCCACAGGGACCCGAAAAGATTTGCTAAAAAGCAAACAAAACAAGGGCAGAGAGAGCCACAGTTATCAAGTAACCCCTCGGAAAGCCCCTAAAAATCTCGTTAAGTGTTAAAGGAATTTGCCATTCTCTGAGGGGACGAGTGTACGGCACACCTGCCGCCCTTCAGCGGGACAAATAATGACCTCTCGCCCCGAAGCAGCTGAAAGGCCTTGTGGACATCCCCTTTCCTGGCCCTGCACCGGTTTGCTCAAAAATTGTTTATGTAACTGCTTCACATATTTGAGATAAAAATCAGAGCAGTTATTTTCCGCTGCCTTTTACTGAGGGGGATGGTGCAGCTCCTGTTCCAGGTGTCCTGCATGACTGAGCCACAGGATCACAGAATGGCTCCGGTTGGAAGGGACATTAATGATCACCTGCTTCCAATCCCCCTGCCATTAACAGGGCCGAACAGGTGCTTCTTTTGGGGCTGGGGTCCCCCACCTGTCCCAGCACACAGATTCTGTCCTAAGGCATTGTTCCTTTCCCCCACAGAGGCTTTACTTTTGTGGCTGCTCATTCAAGACAGTGAAACAGGAGTAACATGAGCTGCTGGAAGCCAGCCTGTTACAGTTTGGGAATGTGAGCTCCAGTGAGCAAGGTTCATAAATCAGCTCCATAACCAGGAAAAGGAAGGAGGGGGAATAGGTCACAGGAAAACAAACAAAACAAAAAACCAACCGACCAACCACCCCAAACCCCATCCTGTTTTTAGAGGCACCACGATGGTACTGGGGTTGTGGTTTGCAGGATAGTTTCCTGCAGCAGCAGGTGAATGAAACCTCAATCTGGCAGACACAAGTGGGCTGAGCCCTCCAGTGCAGCTGCCGAGGGCTCTGGAACAGCTTTCCCCCTGCCTCTGTGTAATCCTGAGGTGTAGCCAGGGCTTCTTGGGCAGAGCAGTGGCATCCCTAACCCCACAGTTCAGTGGGGGTATCCCGACCATGAGCAGGCTCATTGGTTGGTGGGAATAGCAGAGCAGCAGCCGCTGGCCTCACTGCGATGCAGATTCCCTGATCCATGGCCAGGGGTGCCTCGTGTCTCTGTGCTCCCTTTGGACGCTGCTCAGGGTCGCTCCAAGGGGCTCATTCTCAAGTGGTATTTTTGCTCAGCATGCAAATGGTTTAATTTTTAAACCAACCACACGCCCCAGCTTCACTGAGCAAAGCTTCACACAAAGCTTTCTTAATTTGTCAGAGCAAGCAGGGACGAGGAAGCTCAAAGGAACCTTGTCTCATTTCCTCTTCTGCCAGTGAGTAAGAGCTGACCCCAGACAGACAGACAGACAGACAGGGCTGCTGTGTGTCTGTCCCAACAGCTCCCTGCCGGGCCTGCCCTGCCCTTGCCCCAGGCTGCAGCAAGGAGTACTGAATATGAGCATTTAAGAGCAGGAGCGCTTCTAAAACAAAGTCTATTTGTGTTACCATCTGACCACTGCCTTTATTATGCCTTTAACATCCCATTGATCCCATCATAAAGCTCCTTCCATGCAGCAGTCACTGGATTTTGAACTCCAACAGGCCAAAAGAAACCCAGGCAATAAGACATCTATTAATTCCAAAATGTAAATGACTTTATATTACTTTATTAAACAGCCCTTTCTAAAGAACAGTAAAAAATACAAAAACATGCATCATTTGGTATTCTTAAAAAACCGTTGTCCAAAATAAAGACTGTTAGAAAAATTAAACAAGTTTAGCCCCAATACCCCTTCTGCTCTCCACATAAAATGTTTGGTAGTTATAAATACAGTTCCAGCTCCTTTAGCAAAGTTTAACCTCGTGTACATTAGTAATTCCATTACAGGTGGTTGGGTTTTTTATTCACATTGCTTCTGTAAACGTGATCAATTTAAACAATGCCTTGTTATCAAGTTTAAGGAACTATTGTTTTCCTGTACAGTGAGTATAAATAGGAAGATCCTGGATTTTTCTGCCATTTTAATAAGCACTCCATTTACTGAAACATTAAAGACTTCAATTAGTACAAAAATATAACCAGAGAATAAATGTCTGAGAAGATTCAGTATTTGAGTGAGTCTTAGTTAATAGGCAAATAAAATGCTACTTATGACTTCCATAAATCTGGACACCACCTCTGTACAGCTTCTGCTCTTCCAAGACCCAGGTATCACAGTGCTGCACACCAAGGCACTGCTTATCCTCCTGAAAAACTCACTTCTTATTTACTACAAATAATTTAACACGTAGCTGAACTAACAAGCAGGGAGGGATGGGATACAGTCAAAGCTGCTCTAAAGCCACACCAGTGGGCACCTGCTCCTCGAGGGGGGCATCTCAAAATGTCTGTACAAACTGGCAGGAATCCTGTTTTACTGAGTAATGCTGGTGTGGGAGATCTGCAAAGCAAAGTCACAGGCTTGTTCCTTTTCCCTACAGAAACAGAAGTAACTGGCTTTGTCCCAGAAGAGAATGGTAAGGCACAACAGCAGGCTCTTTGGGAAGCCTTGGTACGAGAAAGACTGAAGCTATTTTATTGACAGGACTACTTTTTTTTTCCCTAAAGCAGTATCATTACACATTTATCATTTTCATGTTTTCTTCTTACTTTTTTTTTTTTTTTTAATCTGGCCCCCAATTAAGAGACAAAAGTGCTACATCTTAAAATGGTGGGATGTCTTGCACAAACACAGCCTTGACACAGAGGATATTTGCCCTGTGAGTGCTACCACCTTCCATTCATCTGCTTCAGAGATCTGTGAGCCAAAACTTCACCTTTTAAACTATGAAGAGAACTCTCGGGGCTTTATTTAGCACTTCTCAAGTAGGAGACAGTACAAAAACAGTCTTGCACCACTACTTTTTCCAAATGTCTTACAGCAGCATTTTCTACATGCCTATCTCCAGTTCTTTTGTTTGGATTCCTGCAAAGAGAGGGGAACAGGACACCAAATCCAAGCAGGCAGCAGGCACCCAGTGATGCCAGCCCTGCCCCTTGCCAAGGGAATGTGTCTGAGCACTAAGCACTGTGCAGAGAGCAACAGAGGGACAGAGCAAAAGTAGAAGGAGGAAGGAACAGTAATGCTCCATCTCAGGGTTGGACACAACCCCCAGGACTGACTTATCCTGGGTTGAAATCATACTAAACTGAACCAGCAGAACAACTGCTTCCCTCACTTTCTGGAATGGAAGTGATGCTGTCTGACTGTTACAGACTAGTATAGGAACAGCTCTCAGACACAAAGCTACATTTCAATACATATTTTCAGTTGCAAAGTCTTGGAAAAGTGAGGGAAAACAGCACAGTCCTGTCAGACACCACCCATTGTAATGGCTGAGCTCTGAGCAGACCCTCCAGCATGGTAAACAGTATTTCATGAGCAGAAAGGCCCAACCTGCTGAGCAAACTAAACCTTGTAAGCAAGGGGCTGCTCTGTGCAAAGCAGAACAAGGGGAGGTGGGCTCCTGTTCCAGGCCACACGTCAGCTGCCACCATCACTCAGAAGTGGCTTTCTTCCCTTTCCAGCTCCTCTGTCTTTCCTCCAGTTCAGCCTCAGTGAAGGCAGCTGGGCCCCAGTTAGTGATCAAGTGAGGATTCTTGGAGCCTGGAAGACAGAGAGCAATATTTGAGACAGGCAGCTCTGACAGGGATCTCACACACCCACAATGCAGCGCTCAGACTGATCCTTGCTTTGTTTCAAACGTCACAGAAACAAACAATAATGACCATAAAATCATTACAGTAGGGCCAATAGAGGTAAAGTCTTGGAAGCTCCCATCAGCAGTTGTCACAAACAACTATATTGATATTTATGATATTTATATTTAAATTTGTTGCTATATTTACAAGCTGCTGTGAAACCATTAAACTACAGGAAAAGGCAGACTTCAGTAAGTCACCAGGCAATGTAAGTGCATGAGACAGAATAAACACATGTTTTTGTAGCTCTTCTGTTGATAACTCACCTGGCTCTATTAGTCGAATCAATCCCTCATGATGAGCTACTTTATCTTTCCAACTCTTGGTATTATTAGCTGCCATTTCCAACTTCTTCTTCACCTCCTGAAATAAGACACAGCCTGCTTGAAAACAAGAACAGCTTTACTCTGTTTACTCTTTACTTTACTCTTTACTCTGGAAAAAAAAAAAAAAGTTGTCAAACCAAAAGCCAGAACCATGCTAATTTCCCCAGCCCTCTGTTTAGTGTGGAACCATCCTAAGTAATTTAGTCACCACAACGACCCCCCCACCAAGAAAAAAAAAAAAAAGTTGTCAAACCAGAATCCCAAAATAACAAGATTTTGCAAGATTCTGTAGCTGTGTAATGAAGCCAGTCTTCATTCTTCAGCCTTGACTAGTTTTTAGGGCAATTCCAAAGGGAAGGCTAGAATGTTTAATTATTTCTAAAATAATTGTTTTGTGGATTTTTTTTTTGTGGTTTTACATGTCTATTGTACTCAGCTATTCTTCTGGAGTAGTAAATGATGCTTCTCATACAAAGAGCCTGAGATGTCACTCAAAAATGAGTCAAGTACTAGCCAGAAGCAATCTTGTGATGGTGTGAGATGTAACACCACCCTGGGAATGGCCACAACTACCCTGGCTGGGCCCTTGCTTGCAGTGAGTGCAGCACTTGTGTTCTGTGCCAGGCAAGACAGCTCCCAGGACAGGCTTGTCCTTCAGGGCTCACCCCATAAACACCCTCCCCTGTTAAACACAAACCCAGCCAGGCCTTCTTTCCTGACCTAAACAAATGCAGGATCAACACCTCTCTAGCCCTGGAAAGTGCGCAGCACTTCAGCCTCTGTCCTTGCTGGATTCTGGCTCTTATTTCTTCCATGAACAATTACAGACCTTCCCCAAAAACACCCAGCAGAGAAGAGAGCAGGCCTGGCATCTGGGATACAAGGTACTGCTGCACATAGAGAACCTGAGCCAATTCCTACCTATCCTTGACTTCCATTCAGTGCCTAAATTCAATTTTGAGGAGTAGGTACCTACAGTAACACATTGACTTTTCATCTGTAGAAGACAATACTGTGCCACAACATCATCAAAACACTGCAAGAATTACCAACTCAGAAGCAAAATGCACCCAGTTATGGCAGCAGTGGGACTGCACATGAAGTGAGTTTGCAGTAGAAGACAAATACACACAGAGTATTTCAGGATGTGAATGAGCTGGCCTGCATGCAAATTGCAACAGAAATACATAAAAGAGGTTCAGAGGTATGTCTGAAACAGTTCCTCTTCTTCAAATGTATCTACTGGTCTAGAAACTGAGGAAAAACTAGACCAAAAAAACCCCAAAACAGCAACCAACCCAACTATCCTACCTCTTATTATAACTTCTGTGCCATACTAACCCTTAAAGAAGCATAATATTGAAGAACTTCAAATTCAATATAGGGATAAGCATGAGAGGTGGATGCCCAGAGCAGCTCACCTCATACTGCTCAAGGGCCTCCTTCCTTTCCAATTCAAGTTGCTTCAGTTGCTGCATGGCCACTTGAAGAGCCTGTTCCTTCATCATTCTCTGGTTTTCCAGCTCTTGCTTCTCTGCTTCTGTCATCTGAATGGTCTGTTGCTGCTGCAAATGCCATTTTTCCAGTTCAGCTCTCTTTGCTGTCTCCTCTTCCAGCAATCTGCAATGGGGATTGTGATGTTAATTGCACTTTAACATAAGTTGTATCTATGCAGGGAAGCCAAATTAATTAATTTTTCTTCCCCCCCCCCCTTTTTTTTTTCCCCCCAAAAGGAAAGAGAGTATTGTTTTAAAAAAAAAGCTTGGGAAGCAGGGAAAAAGTTATTGTTTGTTGGCTTGCCTTCAGTGTCATGCCAGCAGTGCAAGCAGTCTGCTACAAAGGGCTATTCAGAAAATGTAGTCAATAATGCAAATACACAACACAGAGCCCCAGAAGAAACAGGCATGCGTAAGTTATCTTCATTCTCTTGGGAGGACTGAGTATATGAAGGAAAAAACCACACTCCACAAAGCCCCTGTAAGAGGAAATTTAACCCTGTATCATTACAGTTTAAACCTGTGATAAAATAATGCAGAAAGTCATTTTTAGTTACTGCTTTATAAAATAAGCAGCTGAAAAGCCTGTACAGAGGGATCTCAGTTTTTCAAATGCTGACATGCACAACACCTGATGGAAAAATAACTGCACCTGCTTTCCCAAAAAGTTGAGCTTGCCCTCTGCTAAAGGTTAAGCAGACATATTTTAAAAATCATAAACAGCAGTTTCAGCCTTCATATCTTAAGGAAAAATAAAATCTGTCCTGTGTTTGGACTTGAAGGTAGTTCCCCATTCCAAGAGGCAAACAGCCATTAGTAGCAGGGCACAGGTACCCACTCTTGGCAGGGGGAACTGAAGCACTTTTCTACCTGGTCAAAGCCATACCTGGCCTGAAGTTTCCTCACAGTCTCTTCATCTTGACGTGCCTGTTTCTCATCCTCCAATGCCTCCTGGAGCTGTTTATACATTTCTTCCAGTTCACGTACTCTTTGTAAATACTGTTCCAGTTCAGACGATTTCTGAGCAACCTGCTCTTCCATTTTTTGTCTTACCTAGCAGCATAAATTTGGGACACATGAGCTACCATTCAACTCAGGTTTCCAGTTTTTAAAGGAATTTCCAGTTTTCCCTCAGGCCATGTTTTCAGAGACAAACCCTTTCCTGCTGATTGCAGAGCAAAACTGATAAAGCTGAGGCTAGATCTGCAGATGTGGAACTAAGAGCATTAAAAAAAAAAATAACACAGGCCACTTATATTGACCTACTTCCTGCAGCACAGGATTTCTACAGGGGTTCAGACCTAATTTCAGTCAGCTTGATCTTGTTGCTTAGTTTACAGATACACAACTGAAGGAAGAGCAAGGTTGTAGAGAGGCCAGACATGAAGGTCAGGCTGCTTTAATGGCACTGTTCTCACTCCTCCCTTGGCAGCAGTGTATCTCACACACTTGTCTCTCTGGATGATGGCACAGGATGGATAAAGGGCTGGAAAGCAGCAAAGGAGGTTGGCATGTCCTGCCCCATTGCTCTGCAGCCTGCTCCCCTCAACTGACCCAAATGCCAGTGACCCAGAAAGGGATTGTATTCAGGAATTCAGGCTCAGCCCATAAAGCAGCACTGTGTGCACTGGTGTTCCAAGATGTCCCATCACATCACTTTTTCTACTTCTTTTCCCAAACTAACAGAACAGCCTGACAAAGCCCTTGAAGACTGAAAACCAGTTCTTTGGGGAATCCTCAGTGTAGCTGAATAGTAACAGTACTGTAAAGCAACAACATTTCTTTATTTTTTATATTTGTGCGTGTGTATAATTGTAAAAGAACACAGCATAAAAAAGCAATAGTTCTAGGAACACATAAAATGTATTTTGATTATGCCTGATTCATTTTGCTTATTCATATAGCAAGTACTGGCCTCAGGTTCTCCATCTCTGAAAACTGCAAGGAGAACTTCAGACTGCACTCATCCTTCAGTCTATCTTTTCCCCAATTTTCCAGTAACACTTCAGCGTCGAATGCCGTACAAATTGTAGCCGAGCTGTTCCAGTATTTGAATACCAGTAAAAATATTTTATTCCTACATCTCAAATAAATGCAACACAGATTCTGTTCTCCAGCCTGCTGCAAAATCTGTGGAACCCTTTCAGTGGCTGCCTGAGAGGGATGCCCTTGCTGAACACATGGCTCCCTATGCGTAATAGCAGCAAAACCCCTCATGCACTACTCACCATTTTTTCTCTCTCCAGCTCCAAACTGAAGCGATCTTGTAATTCAACTTGAGTCTGAAGTCTTTTCTTCTCCTCCTCAGCAGCACGAGCAGCTGCTGCTTCCAGTTGCTGGAAGAGAAGGGTGGGGGGTAGGGGGAGGAGAAGAAGGAAAAAAATCAATTTGTCAAAACTAAATCATTTTGAGGGAATGGAATTTTATTTAACTACTTTTGGTTTTCACAAAAATGGAAGAAGCCTTCAAAAGCATCAAGGCACCAGTTTGGGTTTTTTAATGTCTGAGACTATTCACAGCCTTTAAATTTCTATCTTGATTGTTTGCAAGACAATTTTAAATTCACCGATGAAAAGGCAATTACCTGACTATCCCTGAGCCCTGCTTTGCTCAAGAGATAGAAATCACTGTATTTCCTCCTCTCCTTCAATAGGGTAGAAAACTATTATGAAAAACCACATTTCAGGCAGGAATGCATAAGAGTTCCAATAGGGAAAATATGCCAGCACACACAGAGTTCATACAGAAACAGAAATGAGAAGCACTGAATTGCCATGGGAAAGCAGAAGTGCCACAAACTTTGACTAGCATAAGTGATTGTGCTATTGTGAATCAACACTCTAACATCCCCTAAACTGCCAAGTAAGGTAAATAAAATCCTGGTCCATAATCATCACTTGATATTAGGAGGAACATTAGCTAAGGCCTGGGAAACAGCTGCTAGTACCTTTCCATCTTCTTGCATCTTATTTTACTTTTCTTGCATCTTGATTTTGCAAATAAAGGCAGTGGTCACAGTTTTTCCTTTTGTCAGGATTTCAATCCCAGCAAGGTTAGAAATCTTCAAGCACCAGCCTAAACTTTACAAACACTGAAAACAAAACCATTCTTTTCACAAAATTTTCCTACGAAACTTATCTGATGCTTTTTTTTTTTAATATGCTGGGCTGTGGAAATTATTTTCACCTTTAGTGAGAGCAGGGCACAACATAAAGACGATCTGGACCTGTTGGAGCAAGCCCAGAGGTGACACTGGCACAGGTTGTCCAGAGAAACTGCAGATGCCTCATCCCTGAAAGTGTTCAAGGCCAGGTTGGACGGGCCTTTGAGCAACCTGGGGTAGTGGAAGGTGTCTCTGCACACTCCCGGAAGAACTGGGACTGGATGATCTTTAAGGTCCCTTCCAAACCAAACCTTTCTGTGATTCTGTCATGCTCCTGAAGGTACCACATTTAAACCATCCTCCCTCAACAACACAGAGGAACTAATGAGATGCAGCAATTATTAAAACTGCCAAGCTAAAACTTTCACTCTTTTATGTGCTTGTGGTATTACTCTGGTCTGAAATAGATGGGAAGAAGTGAAGGAGAAGGCTCGGGTTTCTGGGTTTATGTTACAGAACATAGCACAGAACTGCTCTCCTTTGCAAGGCTTAAATGATGCCAGTGTTTTAGAAGTGTTTTAGAAGCAGCATTCTTCCTCTGCCAGGACATTCAAAAGCATGCAATTGTAGTCAAATCCAAGATGCCTATTTAAGTGAAATCTCCTCTAGATTTCCTTCCCCGCTTTGAAATCAAACAAACATTGCCAGCACTGAGCTGAGAGGGCAAACGTGCTGAGTCCCAGGCAAGGGCGGGCACCAGGCCACTGCCAGAGAGCTCAACAAGAAAATGATCTGTGTCCACTCAGGACCAGCAACTTCCTGCTTTATCCACCAAAGCTGCTCCTAGCAGGTAAGGTTACTGGGAACTGTGCACTTCAGGGAAAAGCTACAAGTGTTGGAGGGGGGAGTCAACAGGAACACACCATTCCAGCAGGCCTTAGACAGCACAGGGTCTCCAAAGCCCATGCAAGATCCCAAACTGAAACAGAAAGGGTGCACACATCTTGTGCAAGCTCTCACACAAGGAAAAGCCTGCCTTCCTCTCTGTTCAATGTGCACATGTCAAAATTCCATTGAAAAATACGAAAAGAATCTATTTTAAACAAAAGCATTTATTCTTTTGAAATCCTCTACTGCAGGAGCTACCAGAATGCAAACCAGTCCCAGAGTGCACTTTGGCAGATGCTGCATAAATGGTGGCTCATTGCCATCAGGAGCAAATCGACCTCTAAGCTTCCCAGAACAATCCAGTTTCCTGAAGCATTTACAAACCCTTTTCCTTGAAGAACATTTTTCTAACTAATCAAACACTTTCAGTTCCTCCAACAATACACCTCCCCCACTAGTTCCACCTAGGCAAAGTGCAGTAGTTCATGTCAGAGCCTAAGATACTTTCCTAGAGAAATCATTTTAATCCAGCCTACTTCAAGACATGCTTCTGGCCACAACTCTCTTTAGTTTACACATTGTGATTTTTATGAAAGTCCCTGGAGCCTGTCAACATCCTACTGCTCCTTCGGGGTTGCTCTCATGATGTCTTCCCCCCTAAATATTTTTCCACAAAGTAAAGAATGCAGAAATCCAACCTCATGATTTCTGTTAACGGGTACATTACTTACCAGTAGAAGATAACATAGACCATCCTTTACTGTCTATTTTGCATTCTGAATCTTAAACACATGGTAGACTGCAGGTGCCAAAATTAAATTTAAAAATGGCTTTCCACTGTCAGATTCCATTTAAGGCAAACATAATAATACCTACATCAGGACTGTCAGTGCAAGATTAATATTAAAAAAGACAAATTTTTCCTTGCCACAAATTGTGACAATGACAAGACTTTAAAAAATGTGGGGGGGCTATTATTTTATTTGCTTTCTATACTCAAAACTTTAATGCCCTCTGAATATTTATAGCTGCAAAGATCACTGAAATTTTTTTCTAAGGGCTAAAATTGGCGGGGTTTATTTATGAAAATAAATGAGGCAGACTTGTCCTAAAAGTAAATGCAAAATCTTGCATTAATTTAGGGATGTAGTGGAGGCATGTAGAGCAAACAAAGGAAGATCAGGACTGCTCTAGCAGCAGGGACTCAATAGCCAAAATGTAAGGCAGCAAGTGTGGAAGGTTTGAATTTGAATATTGTGTTCTAAGCTGTTTTCAAGGCACACTCCACACTAAAAGCTCTCACAGCAAGAAAAGCCACATCCTTTGTTTTGAAAGATAGGAATTATAGAAATTATATCAGTGGGAAGAGAACAGTCCCCATAATCATACATATAATGGAAACTACAGAAGAAAATCTTCATGGAAAGCCCCAGGTTTGATAGATGTGTCTGATAGAAAAGGAAAAACAAACCACCCAAAATCCACTGAAAATATTGGTCTCTCCTGCCCCCAGACACCATGTGCAGAGCTGGCAGGCTCCTCTCCAGCAGCCCTGCTCAGCACAGGGGCCCGAAACAAGCGCAGCCCCTCTGGAGGAGCCTGCCCAACGTGCCTGAAGAGGACAGAGATGCCCAGCTCCAGCACAGGGACTGAGCTTCAGGCAGCTCCTGGTCCCACCTTCCGCACGGTCTCCAGCTCCTTCTGCTTGTTCTCGTTGGCCGCCTGCAGCTCCTTCATCTGCCGCTCCAGCTCCTCCTGCTCAGCCAGCAGCTTCTGGCGCAGCTCCCTGCGCTTCTGGCGCGCCTCCTTGTGCGGGGGAGGGCTCCCCGCCCGCAGCAGGCTCACAGTGCTCTGGATGGCTGCAGGGACAGGAGCACAACATTGAGGGGCAACGCTGAACCTCCTGGGCAGGCTTTGGGAAGTGACTTGCAGCGCTGCGCTGGCTCTTGGGTTGGGGGTTTCTGAATGTATTTTTAAATCAGAAAGTGCTGTTGTTACTTGTCCTAATTCACATCAGGCTGGCTGTCCACACAAACCAGGAGTGAAAGACACTCAGTACTGGCTGCATGCCACAAGGATAATTCCACTGCATTAGGTCAATTCCAATATTGATTTGGAACAGGCTATGGACACAGAAGTCACTTATACACCCAGCTGCAAGAAAAGACCCCAGCACTTGAGGATTTCTTACCACCTAGACTCAGTGGCTAACCGAGGAGTAAGATGTTATCTGTCTTCCCTGGAGTCAGCCTTAAAGCCTGTATTCTTACAGATGCTCCAAGGAAAACCTTCTCCCAGTAAGACAGTAGCTCTCATTCACTTACAGGCAGTGAGAAAATAAATTTAAGACAGCAAAGCTGAGGAGTGGCAGACAATTTCAGTATTTTATTCACATACCACAACCATGAAAAAAATATCTCCTTTCACATCATTCATCATACACCTGACTTGGGTGCAATGAAACACATGCTGCAGGTAAGGAGCGAAGTGCAAATGAAAGCCCACAGCTCCAAATATTTAACTGCTGCAAATTCTTCAATGGCATTGGCAACAACAGCTTTGCAAGGGCTTCCACCTCGCTCTGCAGATGGATATGCCCATCACATGTCTGGGAAGGTCTCACAGGAGGAATACCTTTACTGTGGGAATAGAAAAGCAAGCCCTAATTCCCAGCTGTAGCCTCAGGTCACCAAACCATATTAATATTACTTCAAGCAAAACTGTAACACCAAAGCCAGTATTTTACAGTGCCAAAATGAACAAGCTTTCCCTCTCTCCCCAAAAGCAATGATTGACAACATTCCTTCCCTTTCCCATCCCTAGAAGTGCAGTCAATATAAAAAACAACAATAATAACCATTTCATTTTGGTTATGGCTGCCTGAATTCAGGCACCTACATGACAAAAACCAATTTCCCTTACATGGATCCCTAGTTCTTCCTGAGTCTCAGACCCCTTAAAGATCCATGTGCCCAAAACATAGATATCAAAAAAATCAAAAGACCAAGAATTTCAAATTTGAGTAAAGCACTGCTGTAAGAATTCCACTAACCTTAACTTTCACACAACTAGCATTTTTGAAACCTCACCTTGAATCCATTCCTGCTTCTTCTTTTTATCAGAGGCACTGATCTCAAAGGTTTTATCAAGACATTTTATGAGAAAAAGGCATTTCTTTCCATCTTTGTCGGGCAAGGCCTAGAATGGGTAACAATAAAGATTAGCTTTGCAAACACTGAAATCTAAGTTACAAAGTCAAGCAGCATCTATGCAGTTATGTGTCACAGAGATACAAATACCAGCACTAAGAGCCTTTATTAAAAGGGTGTTTATAAACTGGTGTCATATGAAGTAAAAAAGCTCAGTTAAAAGATACCAGGAGTCAATCTCACACACAAAAAAGGATTAATTCTGATCCTTAGAGACATACATAGTTCTTGGAGTGGTTTTACCTCTACACAACAGTTGCCATCCAGTATGATGTCTCCCTTCTTGTCCTTTAAATCTTCACTTACATAGTAGGAAATAATATTGGGCTTTAGCACAAACCATCGTTCCATCCAATTTTTCCGTTTGTGACCTTTTTTCAGCAAGTAGCCCTGTTAAAAGCAATAGATCAGCTGAAATGCCTGGCCCCTGCTGAACCATCTGGTCTTTTGGTTATGAGAAAGTGTAAAGACCCAATGGAGCACACAGAAAAGTTACCTCATAGACCCAAATACTTTCAAAGTTAGCCATTATTTCAGCTGTGCCTTCCATTTCTGTAATCACACTCCCCAAATACTTACATAAACTTTTGTCTGACACTTAATTTCAAAAAAAAGTCAATCACAGATGAAACTGAAACACTAACACCAATATAAGCTATGAACAAGCCATACAGAAAGTATTACAGATTAAGAGGATGAAGAAGTTGGAAAGGAGACCAAGGAACATTTTTCTGTAATGGCTTTCATCTATCACAGTTTTCAATACAAGCAAATGTGCTTGTATTAAAAATAAAAAGAAAGAAATGTGCTGTGGCATATTTAACCCAGAGATATCTTTCTCTACAGCTCTGAGGGAAAAGAAAACATTCAGAAAAGTTGAAGAAGCTTTTCAAACAAAAGCCCAAGCCACCCCCTACACATACAGCTTATCTGTGCTCAGCTTTTCAAGCCACTTACACACAGCCAGAGCCAAGGCCGTGCCTATTCCCAGGTGCCATCCCACTCCCTTGCTCCACACCAGGAATGCAGAGAAACAGCTTTGTTTGCTGCCTCCATCCTCAGGGCTGAGCTCTGGGTGGTTGCAAGGCCATGGGAAGGACTCCTGCAGCTTCAATCTCTCCTGCTTTGCACTAAGTCATAGCCAGGGTTTTTTTCCCTTCCTAACTTACCACATTTGCTTTCAAAGCCAAGTCAGACTAATAGCTTCCTCTCAAATTCCTGCAAAACCCTTACTTATTATTCCTGTATCAGCTGCTTCTCACCTTCCAAGTATCCACTGAGACTCTTGAAAAGCAGGAGCTTTTTCACACCAACCATCACACAAAGGACACATCTTTCAGAACACTGAATATCACAAATTTAACTATTGCTGCTACCCTCCATAGGTCTCAGAGATCCAGGATGCATTCAAAAAACAGGTTAGCACAACACGTGGTTACGAGACCATATGTCATTAATTAATATCTTGAAGCAATTATATGATTACTGCATAAAACTGGATGATTCTGTGAATCTACAAGGTATCAGGATACTGAAATCACACAGAACTCTGCTCTCCACCAGGCCAGTAACTGTCCAAACTGCCCAGGAGGCACAGGGCCAATTCTTGACACAAACTATTTTTAAGTGTCAAGGAACCATTCAACAGCACTCAGACATCCTTGAGAAAGAAGCCCAAGCACCAAGAGAGGAAAGAATGGAGACACAAAACAAAACAAAACAAAAAAAGGTGTGGGGGAAGACACACAATGCAGTATCAAAACTGAAAAGAAGTCTAATTTCCTCACAAGTTTCAAGTACGACTGAACTGATACTGGTTAATTTATTTTCATGGTATCAAGCAGCAGAATGACTTCATTTTGCCCTCGACTGACTTTATGTGTGTATGTCCCCAGCCTTCACCTCCAGCAGGCAACCAGCAGTTAACAAAAATAGATTTTTGCATTGTTCTGCGGGTATTCTGAAATAATTTCCTGTGCCAAGACTTTCTGATGGTTTCTTCAGAACAGCTTAGGAAAGCCTGCCAAGAAAGCCTTTGTTTCTCCCCTTACCAAGAAATCAAAGTTGAAAAAAATTCTCTTGTCAGGTAAAAGTCAATTTCAAAGAGCTCTCTAGGTAAACTCTGCTGTGACCCCTCAGGTCCCTGTGGTACTTCCAATTCCCATGAAGGAAATGCAGTTTTTAAAGTCATTCCTAAACTGACAATCCAGTCACTGGAAATCTGAAGAAAGGCGTTTGCTAAGAATACCAAGGCCAGTGTGACTTCTGGAGTCTGAGTGCAGGTAATCAAGTAGTCAGTCACATAGCCTGCTACACAGAATAAGATGGGAGAGCCCTCTGGAGCTCTTCCACACCTTTTTTTCCCTGATGAAGTGGGGCATTTGAGAAGCCAACCTTTCAGCTGGAGCAATACCAAGACCCTCTTGTTTGAATACAGAGGTGGTGCCCAGCACAGCTGCATTTCCTACAGCATAACTGAAACTACAGAGAAGCATTTCCAAATACTGAAGACCAGAAATGAGAGCATGATGCAGCTATTCTGTGAACTAACAAGCAGCTGGTACCAGTGTAAAAAACGTCATATTTCAAATCAGAGCCCACTTCTTTGACTTTCTAAAAGCAAGCTCTCCCAAGAAGCAACTCATTCATAATACTGCTACAATAACAATCTGAATATCAGCACAATTCCTTTTATAAAAATAAGCTCATATTAAAGAACCCTTATAGATAATTTACCTAATTTCCTCCTGCTCATAATTCAATAGGGTAAAGAAATTTGAGCACAAATTGAACATTTTCTAACTAAAGCAATAAAACATTCTACCTTAAAGCATCAGTTCTCTGTGGTTCTTACCTGCTTGAGTACATCCAGTATGAGCTCATTAAAGACTTCATTGATTGCCATGGACACTGTCTGCCTGTCCATTCCTTTACTGAACTGCCCACTCCCGATGAGGTCAATCAGCTCCCAGGCAGAAAGACCCTCTCGACTGCTGTTGAGAGCAATCTTGTAATGGTCAAACTGCTCTTGCTGCCAGCCTGCTCCCATTGCTTCGGTGATTTTTTTAAGTAAATATTCAATCTGTGCAGAAACACAAACAGAAATCCATCATTCACAGCAGGCATGGAAATCAAGTGTTTCAGAGCTTGTCCAGAGACTCCCTTCACAGCGAGTTCCCCACGCTCACGTGGAGGCCCTAAATGTAGGTGGTTTAATTAACAAAGGGTTTGAGCTCCTGTCTCAGCTGAACTCTTGACTGCCAAGCCCGTCCCTCAGCTATTCTCTTCACAGTAAAACAAAGAATTGAACCTGACAGCCTCTTTTAATATTTCAGATTCCTACAGAACACAGGGGACCTTCCCTGCAATGGCTTCCAAACTTTGATGACTGAAGCGTGAGAAAGCAAGAACTTTCAGAAAGTATTCTTGTGAGCAAAAAGCAAACAGATTATTAAAAAAAAAAGAAAAGAGGGCCATTTGGACTAGAAGTGAAATGAAACATGACCAAGGTATCATCTACACCTGATCTCTCTTCTCTAGTTCTCAAGCACTCCATCCCTGGACACAATCCTGACAGTTGTATCAAAAGAAATAAAAGAACAGATCTTTCACATCTGCTTTTGTTTCCCAAATAAATTCTCCTTGTCCTTCAATCTTTCATCACTCTGTAAGCATTACCATGCACAGGATAATAACACCAATAACACTAGTCAAAACAAACACAAGAATGAAAAAGAGGCAAAGAAGGCTGGAGTTCTTTAGTCTGTTTTTTATGTTGGTTTTAAACTCATCACTGCTCATTTGCAGTATTTTAAACTAAGCCACCTACAGCTTTGAGCACATGCAAAATGCTTTCAATGACCCTCAAAACAAAATAATTGGTGACAGCCTTCTTGCTACAACTCAGTCACCTTTCAGCTGGTCTAAGAGGCTTTTGAGTCTCTATGCAAGAGACTCGGGAGTACGAAGAAATAAAGAAGTGTTTTTGTCCCCCACACATTTCACCACAAGGACCGCCAGGCCTCAATCTATTGTGGCTGCTGTTTCTCTCTCCTACAGCAGGCACAGCCAAATCCCTTCCTACCCCTCACGTCTATGGTCAGGAAACACAGGAATGTGGTAGAACAGCAAACTCCCCAGGTCACCCTGCAGATGGATGTGCTTTTCCCACCGTGTCAGCTCAGTGCCTCTCTCGGTGTCACAGCCCCTACTCCAGCAGCACGTGGGCAGTGCTACAGCAAAATGGAGAAGCTGCAGGGCAGGAAAGCTCCTGCTCCGCCCAACGAGCGGGAAGTGCTCACACCTCCGAGCTGTGGCCGCCATCCTCTCAAGTCTGTCTCAGGAGGAGACAGCCCAGCCAGGCACAGAATATGCCTCCAGAAACTGGAGAGAACACTGTTTATCATTTCAGCTTCACAGAGCAAGATGCTTCAGTATTTTTTAGCTCCTCATGCAGTTCTGACTAGCAAAGACATGGTCTAACAGAGGCCTCTGCAGAAGTGGCATTCAAATTCACAGCCTTTAAAATAAGCTTTGCTGATTTTCACTCTCCAAAATCCTTTAGTTAAAAAAATAATTCAAGGCTTTCAAGCATCGACTACCATAAATCCCCAGTCTTCAGTTAAGGGCAGGAAGCAGCTTACTTCCTACTCCAGACAAGTTTTATAGAAGAAAAAAACCAACCCAAAAAAAGCCTCCACAGAGTGCAAGAACAGGAGCACTGAAAACCTTTCAAAGCAAACCTCCTAAAATCTTTATTTTTTTTTACCCATGTTCAAAACACATTCTGCCACTCTGCTCATTCCCTTTGTGCAGCATCAGTTCTGAACTAGGATCCTGGACTTTAGCTGGGAGGAAAGCTAAAATAACTCAGACTTTATTAGGTAGATAATAAAACTGCCAAAATGCTACACAGTAAACTAATAAAAGAAATTTTTAAAATATGAACTCTAACATTAAAATGCATTGTTCCAGAATTTCACAACCTCTTACACTGCTTGAGGCATGGCAGCTCTCAAATTCCTTTGGTTAATTATCTAAAAGTACCAGGTCTCACTTGCAGACTATGGAACACACACACACAAAGGGCATACCTGAATTAATTTTTTCCCATTTTTGCTCAAACCATATAAATAAAATGTGGATCAAACTAATGGTCTGGAAATGATGCAATGCAAAACTCTTGGCTAGTACACCTTACCATATAATACACTAAAAATAAGTCAACATATTGTTTCCTTTAGCGTTATTTGTACACATTTTATCTTATTTTTGTTCATAGAATAGATTTAACCATTTAAGTCAGTTAACCCCCATCTACAAGTCACTCACATGACCACAAATATCCTATAATCCCACTAAAGTACATAAAATACTCATTATTCTAAACTACATTAACTCTTCTTAACTGAAAAATGACCTGTGCATGTTACAATTCAATTGCTAAAATTAAAAAAATGAAAGGTTTATCTTGAATTCAGTCACGTACATGGCTAACCAAGGTTCCCAGAAAAAGTTTATCTGATGCTTCTGCTCAACAGCAACAGTGACTTTAGCACAGTATGAATATGGAAGTATGAGGTAAATACAAAGAAATAAGTTGCACCAGTGTGAAAGTAAATAGCAACCACTCATTAGGTGCTCAAATGAGGAACCTCTGAGAGCAAATGACACTTCCTCTCCTCCACAGAGACATGTCAGCCCAGCAAATAACTGACAAATTAGGTCTCCTGTCTCAAATACAACCTACTCTTGTGGCTAAAAGGCAATGCTGAAAAGTAAAAGTGAAGTGACGTTTGCTGCTACTCTGACAGGACCTTGCTTTCAGGTCGAAAGTATGCAAAATACAGGAGCAAAAATACCTGGGAGCTGTTAACACTGCATACACCAGCAGGGGCCTGGTAGCTCCACCCTACCAAAACCAGCTTCCATCTCAAATCAACAAACTTTTCAGCCAGAATTTTGCCAAGAGAAATCAAGATTAAAAACAAAGAACAGAGCTCTAACATGAGCCTGCTTGGGAGCTTCTTTCAGAGGGCACTTTCTCTTCTCCGTGTTTCAGTGCCTTATTTGTTTTCCTTTTCCAGGTATTCCTGCTTCCATGGGGAATAAAGCTTCATAGATTTTTCACACATTTTTCTGATATACTGGTGGGTCTCTTAGAATGAGAAAAAGAATGCCAAGGAGGCCTTCATGCCCAGCAGAGCACAGCAGACAAGGCTATTCTGGGTCACACTATTCAAATAAGGTTTGTGATATTAACAGAGCAGATGTTCAAAGTCTACTCACATTGTACAAAATTCTGGGAGTGTAAGTTACTGGGTCACAGCCATGAAAGCAGTCATATCCCCTCTCACAGTCATCATCAACTCCTTTTCTTCATCCCATCAGAACATTACTTACATTTAAGTCAAATACTCATTTCTTCCTTTCACCAGCAAAACCGTGTTCATTACCCAGTGTAAGCCACTACCTTGTTTCTTTTTTGTCCAAATTAAATTAGTGCTAAGTGAAATATAGTAAAGGTCAACTCAAGAAACAACCTGCTGAGTGAGTTGAAAACTGTACTTCATGCAGCAATCAAGGATGAAGGAAATGGGAAGGACTGATGCAAGTCTTCCTAATCAAGTGACTGATGGCAAGTGACTAAAAATCTTCCTAACCACTGCCCCATCAACTTTTAGAGATTGTGGGTCAATTAAAACCCCACACAAGCAGCTTTCATTCTCTTTATGTCAGTTTTGTTGTAATTTCTGAAGGGCCAAGGGTCAATTCCCAGTATTTCATGCACTGTTTCAGTTTCTGGTACTAGAATGCAGAACAAGGAAGCAAACATGGTCATAAAAAACACACTCCAGAAGAATCACCACTGGATCAGATTCTCACCACTTCAGGCTAAGAAAACATCACCTCATTTTGACAAGCACAAAAAGCCACACAAGGCTTTGTCCTCTTAGGAGGATTAGAAATGCTGTCTGTTAATAAATTTGAAGACTAGAGGACAAGTGAAAAATGACTGTACAAATCTTTCCTCATGAAGCCAAAAGCAGCAAATACATTTGACTTATCTGAAACAAACTGTGACCACTGGATTACAACACTGAGTATGCAGCTTGCAGTGTGTGTATCTCAGAGTTTCACCATGAAGAATGGCCCAGAAACACAACTAACCACACACCACAGCTCTCGGGCGATAAAGCATTCCTCAGGCTGCAGTCACATGCCCAGAAATAAGAAAGGGGAAGTGCTTGGAAACCTTTTTATAAAACAGAAAATGTCTAGTTAAAAAATACCAAGACACACAAATGAGTCTGTAATAACTAAGAGGTGACTTGTAAGGAAAGCTCATGTTACATAAAACCAGAAATATTTCTCCTCTTATGGCTTCAGTTCTCTCTACCTTTTTCCCTTCATTTTATCCTTCTCATGGAAAAGGTATTGCCTGCAGGAGCTAAAGGAAATACACACTTGGATGTCTAAAAGAGGAAAGCCCTAATGGAAAGTCTGGCTGTGGGGAGGGGAAGGAGCTCCCTCTCAGTCCCTGCTTTCTGCCTTGGCACATGAACACCCCTGCAAAACTGACATTCATGATGTCTGGTCCTCCCCAGCTCTTCCAAGTGCCCTCAGCTGCCCACCAGCAGGCAGCAGAAGGAACACTGCAGTGCAAGGCCATTACCAGCTGTGCCCAGTGCTCCCTGTAGCACCCGTCCTGTCTCGTGTCATCTGACTTCTCCCCATAACAGAGGGAGCCTCTCAAGCTTGAAGTTACATTCCAAAACTCTGCATCCTGACCCAATCCCTTCCCCACACTGGATTTTGCAAACCCTGACTCCCTCAAGTGCAGGGCTGACATCCCAGCTGCCAGGGCACGTGAGGAGCACAAGCCAGTCACTGCCTCTGGCTTTCAGCCTGGCCTCTGCTAAAAACAAGCAACTTCTGGCCCTTGCATCACCTCCCCATTGCTTTCAGATTCTTCCCTGGTAACTTCTCCCCTCACTTTGCTCTTTCTAAAGCTCTTCTCAGCCTGCATCTCTGAATCCTTTCCAAAGCAGCCTCTTTTCCCTTCTCTGGATGAGCTGCAGCCATTCCCCACTTGCTGCCCATTCAACACTTGGGCAGAGAATCAAGACTTACACTTCGTAGCTGAGGGGTAACAGCCCCACCACATTCAGCTGCCTAAAAGGAAAGGCCCAGCACAGCAGCAGCAGAAGTACATGACATGGGCAAGAAAGAAAGACAGCAGCTTCAAAATTTAGTCAGCACAGCGCAAACAAGGTGAAACTGCACTCAAGCAGGAGGCTTTTCCAGATATGAGATATGAAATCTATGAAATGACTGCAGAAACCACTTATGTCATTTTTAAAATTACAAAAAGAGAAAAAAAAAAAAGAGGAAATTCAGACTCCCAAGCATGTCTCAAAGAGCAGCTGCTGTTCCAAGGAGGAAGAAAAGGCATCCTTATAGCTACATGAAATTGTGTTAATATATTCACTGGAGACCTAAGAAATCTTGCCATTCACAAGGTAGGAGGCAAAAATCTTCAAGGGATCACCCTTCCAACCTGAAAGTTTGTGGCAATTTTCTCAGTTACTTATAAAATGGAAAAGACACAAACAAAAAAAACCCAAACCAAAAGCCAACAATGTGGAAGGGAGGGAGGAGGGGAAACAGCTGGATCCCACACAAACAGGTAGATCTCTGAGCCAGAAACTGCTGAAGATTGTGTGCTGCAATATTCTCAGCCAAGGCTAAGAGCAGGAGCTGGGCAGGGCAGGAGAGCCTGCTGCCTGGGTGGGAAGCTGTGGAACCACAGGGGAGGTTTACTCTGCTCTCAGCCAGACACTCACAGCACGAACAGCAGTGCTTCCAGCCCCCTTCTCTCCTTCACTTTGTAAAAATCCCCTCACTGATACGTGACCTGCAAGCCATTTTGGAAAAAAGGCAGATACAAAACGTCTGAGGAAAAGCAAAACTGACTGAAATTGAGACTTTGCATTTTCGCTTCAGGAATTTTGTGCAAGGAGTAGATGAGTAAATGCAAAATTTTCTAGAAGTACAGAGAACCTGATGCAGGACCAGTGCAAACCAGAAAGGAGTGTATTCAACAGACAGCATTCTTTCAGTGGCTGATTACATTACCTGTGTGGTCTGAGTGAAGGTGGAGTGAATACAGGCATTGTATATGATAAGAACAGAGCAGCCTTTCTTTGTCAGCCAGGCTCTGTAAGCTTTCTTTAAACAAATTGCACAATTTAAATCCTGCTGTCATCAAGGAGATGCAGAAACAGATCCACAATCAGAACTTTTAAAATAACCCAAGTAGAAGAGCAACACAGCTTAACCTGGACATTAAGGATGGGAAGGAAAGCAAACAACAGCACATACAAAATCTGGAAAACCTCAGCTCAGTGCTGACTCTGCAGCCCATCTGCCAACACACAGACAAGTTGCCATTACCTGGCAGCAGCCACAGAAGGCAGCACCAATCTGGGGCCTCCTTGCTGGGGAAGGTGGAGGGGAGCAACGCCCCAGAGCTGGCAGGGCTGAAGCTTTTAACCATGCCAGCAATTTAGATGTGAAATGCCTGCCCATGGGTGAGCCAGGCTGCACAGGGGGGAACACACTGACAAAGCAGAGACGTGGATTTGAGTCCCAGTTTTGGCATTTATTAGTAGCTCTGACCTACCAAGCCAAATATAGCACCACTAAGAAAGGAGCTGTCTTAGCTTTTATAACCATGATCCCTGTTTCCCAGAACCAACAGAAACAAAAGGGAAAGCAAGCAAGAAGACTGTCTTATTTCTCATGGGAATATAGCCTGCCAGGTAGGGCCCAGGCATGTCTGGCAGTCTGGCAAAACCAGAAACGTACAGAGTGAAAGTCTTCTGCTAAAAAGAAAGTGAGAAAGCAAAATGGAACAGTTTATTTTAATAGCAGAGTTATCAGTACTTGAGGGTTTGGCACAACACCTTGGAGTCCAACAGTTATGTTGTTAGTGGAATGTTAATCAGAATGTTTTGATCCCTGGCTGTTCAACAATTTGTAAATATTTATTATTCCATCCTCCAGTGCTGAACTGCAAACCACTGGGATATGAGTACACAGTTTTGCAAGGGATTATCCATGCCAACAGTTTTGATCTTTCTGCTTCTTTCCCCACCCATCCCAAAGGGGAAAATAGTGGAGATACCAAAACCTTGCTTTAGGGTTAAAATACCTATTTGAGTGCTGTCAATACTTGTTCATGAACTAAAAGTATAAAGAGATCTCTCTGGTATTATTCCTTCAGACATTGCAAGAAGAGTGCTCAGAGGCTGGCTGGTTTTGATCAGAAACAGACACCATCTGAAAATTTTGTATTGTCCTTTCCATCAAGAGGTTGAGATAAGACTGAAGACTCATCTTGCTAGCCACAATAACACAAGAATAGATGGGGGCTTTTTTTTTTTTTTTTTTTTTTTTTTTTGTTCAGAATCACATATATTGACCATATTGACCTATATTGGATATATTGACCTTGCAAAATTGTAACCACCTATAAGCAAGTGCAGTGATTAAAGATCATATCCATGCCTGTCCTGTTTGGTCCAGGCTTTTTAGATGTCTGTCCAGACATACAGAGCTGTCAATATCTCAAGTATCCCATGGAAATCCCCATATATGCACCCTGGAAGAGAGAGAAATACATCCGAGGCCTTACAATACTAAAAGAGGGGAATAAAAAAATTTAAATTAAACAGTATTTCTTCTTATATCTCTAGAGAGCACCACACTTAATACAGTTCAACTGGGACATGAGGCAAACTGGTTTTAAAGAGCTTAAGTTTTTGTTTCTTACCTCCTCAGGCACAATGATTAAAGGGTATTTGTCCTCTGACAAGAAGTTAAAAATAACCCATACTTTAAATGCATCTTCATCACTAATCAGCAAAGGACTTTTAGAGAGGTTCTTTTTAGCACAAAGAGTCCAGCACATCCTGTTGAATTCAACTTTGTCAAAGTTTCCTTGAACCTAAAGAGAAGAAATTGAAGAACAACAAAGAAATTGATATGCACAAATGGCACAGAACAGCAGACAGACAAAGTTTATCAGGTTTCATCATACAAAAAACAGCAAGAAAATTGTAGTTTGCACAAAACATCAAGGCCCAAAAAGAGCACAGTAGCAACCTAGTCTGACTTCCTGCATGGGGTGAAATAAAGAATTTCTCCCAGCAAAACTGACATCCAACCTCCAATTTCTGGTTGAGTTAATAACACCCTGACTCCATGGAAAGGAGGCTACAGTGCACTGTATGTTTCCTCTAGCACATCAGCTGCCAAACCATCTCCAGAACTGTCTTAGTTCCAGCTGCCCTCCTATTGCACTGACTTACTGAGATTTTATATAGCAAAATTGGAAACGAGCAGAGCCAAACCCACACGTGGATATGCTAAAAGCAATATTGGAGCAACAACTGGGAAGGACCTTTAATAAGTTTTTTACTTCACATTACTCAAACTAACTCTTGGAGAGTATTCATAAACACTGAATAAATTTTTTCCTCAAACGCTAATCCACTAAAAATTTTTGCTTTTTCTCAGGCTTGCAAACCTTCATCTCATTGATACAAAAATTCCTCTTGTTTTCATAATCCTTTATCATACCTGGCAGCTGCACCTCCAGATCTGTGGATTATTTATATAGGCAAAAGCTCTAATTTACTGTTTTGTTTTTAAACCCTCAATTAAGTTATACATTAAACCTATTTATTATCTCCCCACAACTTAGCAATGCTATTTCTTTACCAGTGTGTAACTGACAAAGGCATGTTTGGCACTGGAACAGAAGCCCCTTTGAGATTTTAGGAAACACATCTAAGAAACAGGTTCTTGTACCTCTTGTAGTAGTGAGAGCAGTAATGGTCAGTGATTTTTTTTATGATAAGCCAAACCACAGATCTCAGATGCTCAAAGAATACCAATACACACTGTATGATTTCTTACCCAGTCTGGTAAGTGGTCAAACAGAGCGACCACACCAAACTGGCTCGGTCAATGACAGACATGGGAGGTTGATGAACTGATGTGGGTGGAAGGGAAAAAGAGGAAAAAAAAGATAAAGAAAGAAAGATAGAAGTAAACAAGAAACCAACCTGATGACAAGAACAGTCTGCAGGCATAAAAGTGAGACTATGAACAAAACCCATAGACTTTGCATGCTTGCAGAGGCCACCAATGCGAGTGGAGATGCAAGAGGCTACAGCTGTCCTTTGGGGCAGGTGGCAGCTGTAGGAGCCAGAGCTGCTACAGCCACAAGCTCAGAATCTGTCTTGTTTGCACAAGAAACCATGGATCTTAGATGAAACACTGACTAATGAACAAACACCCTCTGGATAAGGGGCTGGAAGTCAGGATTCCTCCTTCTCCGTTCTATTTGCCAGCACTTCACTCCCTGGCTACTCTTGCCTGTGCTTTTTCTGTGTCCTCTCCACCCTGCCCAATGAACCATGACTTCTTCTCTAAAAGCACTTTTCCTACCCCAAAAGTGAGCAGTTCCACCTTAGAAATGTCCTGGTGGTGCACAGGTCCTGCTAACACAGCAGAGCAGGACTGCAGTGCCTCAGACACTCCTGTCAAAGCCCAGGTCACCTGCAGCACATCCCTGCCACCAGGACTGTGCAGCAGTTGAGCAGGAGGTTTCAGAACCACTTCACCACAGGGGAATAGGTCCCACAGTGCCAGTGGTCCCACTTGACACATGTAAGCCCTTTTCTCAGAATCCAGACTTGATTCTGAAATGGACTTTGTGGGGCCTACGCGTCATCCAGAACAGAGACACTGTTTAGGGATTATTCAGGACAATAATTACATCAGCACACAAAGCTTGGCTCTCCAAAATAACAGTTCCAAAAATATAACAAGCATTGGTAGTGTAACTTGCATTCATGAAGTTGCCTGGAAGATGAGATAACCTGAGGTTTGAACAATGTCCTTCTTTGTATCCCCCCCAGGACTCTTCCCTGCTCTAAATAAGGCCTGCTGTGAAATAGCACCCCTGCCATCCGTGAAAAGGAAACATTTCCAATTGGTATTTAAAGATATACCTTGTAAATAACAGAACATACTAAAATATGGTTAAGGAATCAAGTAAAACAAATTATGAAGACACTATATTGGCAAATCACAGCTCCTTAATGAAAGAGACATTTACAGAACAAGACAGGTTTTGTTTCAGATGCAAGAAAATTCTAGATACATCTATCTGCTAAGTAACAAGATGCATAACACTGGAAATCAATTAGGCAATGCTACATTTATATGGATAAAGGAAATTAGTTGAAGTGAATGTACCTCATTTAACTACCTTGTCTTTCTTGACAATTGCCCCTTTCTTGATGATTCCTTGGTTCTATATAAGGAGGTTTTATTTCAGGGTAAGTCAGCACCAAAAAAATATTAAAAGTTACAACTGCATTTAAGAGTTCAACTGGGTTGTACAACAAAGGTTACAAAGTCCTCTCAATAAAATTCTAAGTCACAGCTATATAACTATTTTAAAAGGAATCTAAGAAATCATTCTTTAAATATTTTATGAATGTCTTAAAGCAAAATATCTTAAGATCAAAAAACCTCTCTTAAGCCAGTGGCTCTTGCTTGAATCAATTAATTCACCATAAGATGGAAATTGAGAGAACTTCCTGTGTATCTGGGGTATAAAGCACCATTCCTTTTTAGTAGCTTTGCTTACTAGAATATACCAACAGCCATTTTTCTACAATCATCCCATCTAAAATAACGGATTATGCCTTGGAAAATAAAAGAAGGAGTTTCTTGTTTGCCTTTTTTTGTTTATTTGTTTTAAACAAAGGAGACACAAAATGAATCAGTGACTTCATCCCACTGCATGTTGTCTTTTGGCACTGATGTAAATTCATCTCTAAAAGAAGAGAAGCCACAGTCAAGATTTTTCCTGTCCAAAAAGATAGCCTTCTGTCCAAACAACTTCACTAATTTTCTTGTTTACAAGCATTCAGTCAAGATCAAATAAGATGAAGTGACAGGTGATTTAATCCTGTTCCTTAACACTTCCATCTCTGAAGGTAACTGATGACATGGATATATCAGGCAATCACTGGAAGCCAGACCAGTATATGAATAAAACAAAACAAGAAAGCATACATAGTCATGCTCTTCCCTTTCATACCTACTTACTTACATAGCCAGGTCTGTCATTTTCAGACAAAAGTGTTACTTAAATGCAATTTTGCTCTTCATTTCCGTAACTACTCTCCTTGGAAACACCCTTTAACAATAAAGCATTTTTATACTTGAAAAAGCCATACCTATCTCTTTTGGGTTTTCTTTACTTAATGGCTTGTACTGCCCACAAAGAATATTAACCCACTGTAGTTCAGCCTCTCCCACTGCAACTCTTTGGTCAAAACAAATTAAGGCCTTTTCTCTCTTCCCATAATTTAGGAAAAAAGACTGCTTGGTCTCCACAGGATCTCGGAGAGCCAAGGTGAAGCAGAAAGGAGATCACAACGTCTAAGGGACAAAGCAGGATTCTTCAGCATCAAACAACCAGGAAATTAATGAGGTATCTTTATGTGCATTAAAGGCCAACAACTCCCACACACCAAACAGGACACTCCTGGGGTGTGTCTCATACTCTTTGGGGATGAGAGAAACAGACTGGAGAGGCAGAGAAGCTGATAATTCTTTGCTAGATATAAGCTGCCAGACTGCATTTTATATTTATATATATATATATAACATTTTCCACCACAATTAAATGAAGGAGCAAAAATCAGCAAATGGGGCTGAGGAGTTGGCATCATCTGCAATTGCTGCACTGGACTTCTTGGCAGTATGTGAGCTCAGGACTTTTTCACATAACAAAAGACAGCAAACAGCTCTGTATCTCTGCAGCTACATCAAAGTTTGAGGGTTTCTGGGGCTGGTCCCCAAGTGGATGAGAAAGCAGTGGTATTGAAGGCGGTTTCCACCATCACGTGAGCTGCTTTTGCTGTCCAGCCCAGTATGTGAACAGAAGACAGAAAAAAAGCAGGAAGATCATTGTTTGGGGTTTCTTTCCAACTTTCCAACCCAGTGACCACCTATTTTAGAACACGATGGAGAGGAGAGGAGGGGAAGCCCTGCTGGCTTTCCAGAGTTTCTCCTGAAACAAGGCACAACAGAAGACTGAAGAATGCTCACACAAGAAAGAACTTGCAAGACAAAACTTCACAACACACCCTAATGTCACCCACTGTAACTCTCTAAAGTACCTTGTGACAAACTGTGAAGATATTTTTACCCTTTCTGTTTGCAAAGGAGCCACTGACAGTATTCTGTTATAGCTGCAGTATAAAGTGGGACAACCTACTGCTCCCAGACACTTTCAGATAAATTCAAGCTGAGGTAAATACGAGCACAGTCCTGCATGAATACAGCTTAGGCAAGGGCCAGATGTAACAGGAAACAGAAACCAAGGAGAGAAGAGGTGGAGAACAGTGCACCCTTCCATTTTTAGGCACAGGCTCTCCAGAGTAGCTGTCCCATGAGGGCCCCACAGACACACTCCCAACTAGTTGTCTTCACATCAGCAGCAGCCTCCTGCATGCACCAGTTACCACCAAGACACTCTAAAAATCAAAAGCTGATACAAGAACATGAGAATTCAAAACTTACCTTCTCCAAGATGAATTTGTTTAGATAAGGCATGTAACCCTGATTGGAAACGGGTCCTTCGTCATCATCCCTGAAGTGCTCTTCCAAGGCCACTGGGTCATGGGGAACGTTCAACACTGTGCACAAGTTGTGAGAAAGGACCTAAGGACAGAAGAGAAACCAGTGACACTGCTGTCAGCCTGAACCATGGAGTGTTCCCTCCAGAGCAGACCTATGACTCCAAAAACATGTGCAAAGTGACACTGTCATGTCACCACAATTTCTGCCCTGCAAATTTTCGTCAGAAAGCAAAACATAACTAAAAACCCCTGATTTGATAGTTTCAGAGAGTTGCATGTTACAGAAGCAAGGTGAGCACAGAGAGGTCCTGCCCTAGAGAGCTGCAAATGCAGCGACACAAGCTCCCCTTTGTACATATATCCCCATGCAGCTGAAAACCAGGAGAGGCATGCAGGAACACCAGAATAATATTTGCAGAGTGAAGTCAGATAGCTATCAAAACAACCACAAACACCTAGCCTTTGAAATCATAAATATTTATATCTAGTGAAAATGAGTAACAAAGAAAACAACTCAATATGTAGCTTTCATTTACAAGGAAAAGACTATTCAGATTAAAACATTAACTGTGGATTTCTCTCAGCTGCTTGCTTTTGGGCTGCTTCTCAACACTGACCCCATGTTTCACTTGGCAAAGGAAAGTAATGTTACAGAAAGAGGAAGGGTTTAGGTGTGCTTCTCAGATTTTTATTTTAAAAAACTATTTGCATGAAGTATGTCACGAACTTGACACCCACTAACACTCATGTCTGTTCTTGAGAAATGACCTTCAAGAAGAGATTACACACTTGGCTAATTTTAAGGAAGTACTGAATTACTGAAAACTAACTGGTAGCCAGCACATGTCAACCTCAGCCCGAGCTGAGCTTTGCAAGCACAGACCAACACCTTGGTACCAACAGGAAGGCAGCAGTAACTCCTGTGCTACCAGCACTTGCAAAAAAAGGCAAACCCACCATCCCTTTTGCTGTTCCCACTGTCTGGAGCCGGGTCAGACCTGGAACAGGCTGCCCACTGCACCCCAAGCACTGGGGAGCCCTCTCCCTGGGCATGATGCAGAGCTCAGCCTCTAAAGATCATGTACCACCAACAGGAGCTGGGTTAAGGATTTAATATCACACGCCCTGCCATGGTCTGCCGAGAAAAAATGTAACAAAGGCAAAAAATACAGCAAAAAAAAAAACACAGAGGTAAAACAGATCACATTTTTGAAAAGGTATCCTGACAGTGCCATTATTTTTTTTTTAAATCAACAACTACACGGAAGGAAGTGCAACAGAATTCTGTGGGTTTTATATAGAATTTTTAAAACCAGACCCAAATGATGCAAAGAGAAAACAGAAAAAAAACAAATGTGCAGAAAACTTATAAGCGTGTCTATTTAGGTGAGTAGACATAAAGCAGTCAAAGATGGAGCAGTTGTAAAAGAAGAAGTGAAAGTCTGAAGTTGTCAAAGCCTAGGAAATCAAANACTATTCTGATACATGATAAGGAGACAGCAGAATCTAAGTGTTAGTAAACTGAGAAAGTACAAAGATAGCCCAAGATGTGTATTCAGTTCAGAGGAGAATTCCTCCCTACATACCTCCAAAGTTAAACCTGCTTTTAGAAAAGGAGATGTTTCCATGAGAAATACATATTTTCACTGATGTATGCTAACACTAAGGCATTAGAGCTAATAGGGTGAAGAAATTTAAAAACAGTTAAACAACAGCATCAGCCAGAGCCCAACAAAAGCTGCACTTCCCAAAGCAGAAAAAAGAGCATTTAGAAGTTATCACATTTCACACCACTTTCCATCAGCAGTGTACTTCACATCAATCCTTCTTTGTTTCTAACCACCACATCAGATCAAGTATTTGAGTCCATGTGATTTACATATGGGGTTGGGGGAAATGCACTATCATGTGTGTTTCCCCTTCTATTTAAGGCTTCTGCTGTTATTTATAGAAGCCTGAGGGATTCTTGAATTTCTGAGAGAGAGATGATCACTGTTTTCCAACCACGTTGTAGTTGCTAATACTATAACTACAAAAATACTCAGCTAATAAAATATTCTAGAAGCATGACTGATTTCAGCTTACTGCCAAAGTAAATTAAAAGTCTAAATAAAATAGTCTCTTAACATGTCCTTTCTACGTATTTGTCTTCTTTTTTTGGTGTTCTTGCTGTGTTTGGGCTGTCAGAAACCTAGGTGGTTTCCACATCAAGTGACCAACTTACCAGGAAAGAATTCCACTTTCAATGATTTTCTAAGATCTGCCTTATCTGTGATCTCTCTGGTGCCCAGTGCTCTCTTTTCATAACTCAGGAAATTCCTTGGTGCCTGCCAAAGCCTGCCATTCTCTAACGTGGCCAAGTGCCAGCTGAATTCTTCACTTGCAGGGTAAGCCAGAAAAATTCTGCCCTGACATCTCACTTGGTTTGGTTCTCTCAAATTACATTATCTGGACCAGAAGATACTCTATGTTAATCAACAATTCAAAAAACAAACAAACAAACAACCAAAAAAAGAAACAAGTAGCTGAGCACTAGGTTAATTAGGGTACAAAAAACCACCTTGCCTTGCAGAAGCTCCATCAGCCATGAGGAAGCTTTGCACAGCCAGAAAAGGAGCAAGCCAGTGCCCACAGGGTGGCTAGGCAGCTTTCTCCTTCTGCATTTATCATGCTCTGGATGCCATGTTTAACAATTCACCTTCAGGCCAAAGCCAACCCCTGCCCCAGCCCAGAGACTCATCTTGCTGCAGCACATGGGGACAGTGGGGGTCCCCAGACTGGAGTGTGAGACAGCACAAGCAGCTGGCACGGGGTTCATGACACCAGTGCACTCCGGGTACAACAACCCCTTCCTTTTCAAGGGAAAGTTTTGTAAGAAAGATTCCTGCTGGCATCCCATCTTTCCCTGGGAACGGTGAAGATGTCCTATTCCAAATACAAATACAAGCAAGCTGAACGCCAAGGGTCTTCACAGACTTTGGATTTACTTTATTTATGCCCTGTTCCATGCTGCTTTACCTTCAAGGCTTCTCCACTCCCCTCTTGAGTTCTCATTTTCCAAAACTTTCAGCACGTGTTGAATTGTTACCATCTGAGTAGTTCCATTTAACCATGTCCATAAAAGTGATCTGCATTTCTACAGGGAGAGGGAGGATCTGCTAGAC
Source organism: Polioptila caerulea (assembly GCA_013397295.1). Lineage (NCBI taxonomy): Eukaryota > Metazoa > Chordata > Aves > Passeriformes > Certhiidae > Polioptila > Polioptila caerulea. Next base: position 626,616 of record VYXF01013035.1, read on the forward strand.
TACTTACTGCTCAGTGACAAAAATTTGGCCCAGACGACAGTGGGAGCATTACCAGGGCAGACTAATTCTGCAGCAGCTATTGTCAGCTTCTTGGTAGTTTTCTCTATTTCTCTTCCATCTTTCAGGGGGGTCTTCCCACTCCCCGTCTCTTTTTCAGATTTTAAAATGTTGGCATCCCAGATCCCGACAGCTCCATTCAGTGGCTCCGTGTGAATTCATTCCAAGACATTCTTGGCTCATCTCTCCCTAACATCCATGTCAGCAGCCAGCCAGCCAGCCAAAATAAGGCTACTCACAAGCACTTTCCCTTTTTCTTTTAGGACCAGTGTTAAAACAGCATCATCTAAGCCCCTTGTCACAGGCACTAGGTCTTTTTATCCAGGGTACACCGTAGAACACCATATCCTACATCATCACAGCCCCAAGGTGCAGCTTCCTTACCCACTCAGGTAGCACATAGCCCATCCAGAGCCTCATTATTTCCCAGCTGGGTGAGTGTATTCCAGCCCAGGTTCCTGACACTTGCACCCTTTGCCCATATCAGCTCCAGTGCCTCCATTTGCTCCTTTCACCCCTGGGCACTTGCACACCCCTCATCACCATTTTCAACAACCTCACCCTTCCTTTTGCCTTCATTACCTGCACAATCCCCTTTGGCCTCCAGTCACATACTGGGGTCAGCCTGCACCTGCCCAAATTGCCAAGGGAATTGCCTTTCTGGTCTGGGGCTCCCAGCCCTTAGCAAAAGCTCCTTCTATACATACTCCATGTATTGAACCTTTCTTCTACATCTTCCCTGAAACCAGTAGAGAAAATCAAATCACAGAATCCATTAGGCTGAAACAGACCTCTGAGATCATCGAGTCCAACCATGACATGAACCGGACCACAGCACTGAGAGCCACATCCAGTCATTCCTTAAGGACCTCCAGGGTCTCCATTGCCTCCCTGGGCAGCCCATTCCAATATCTAATCAGCCCCTCTGTGGAAAGATTCTTCTTAATGTCCAACCTGAACCTCCTCTGGTGCAGCTTAAGCTCTCATCCTCCTGCTGGTTTCCTGGGAGAAGAGACCCACCCCCACCTGACCAGAAGCTCTCTTCAGGCAGCTGTAGAGTGATAAGGTCACCCTTGAGACTTTTTCTCCAGGCTAAACATCCTCAGCTCTCCCAGCTGCTCCTCACAGGACTTGTGCCCCAGACCCTTCCCCAGCTCTGGTGCCCTTCTCTGGACTCTCTCCAGCCCCTCAATGTCCTCCTTGCAGTGAGGGGCCCCGAACTGGGCACAGCACTCGAGGTGTGGCCTCACCAGTGCCCAGCACAGGGGACAGTCCCTGCCCTGGTCCTGCTGGCCACACTATTGCTGATCCAGGCCAGGGTGCCATTGGCTGCCTTGGCCACCTGGACACAGGCTGGCTCAAGGTTAAACAGGCTGCTGATCCCCCAGGAGATGCTCCTCTCAAGCACAGCATAATGGCCTCATCCTTTCCTCATGCTCCCTGGCTTAGTCTACAGGCTGCCTGGGCTTTCCTGGCAGAACAGCATCCCTCCCTCATACCCCAGGGACAGGATTGCCCACGGCTACCCTAACACACACACTTGGAGCCCTGCTGGCAGCACCAGAGCAGGACCCTGTCCCCGTGAGTCACAGTGACTAATTTCCTACTGCCCTGCACCACTGCACAAAGCCAATTGTCCAGCCAGGGTCCTGCCCACTCAGCACAGGCTCCCACCCCTGCCCCTGCCTCCCTACATTGTTCAAGGTCTTCCTCTCTGGTCAGACCACCCCTCTCAGCCCTGATTACACCATTCTTCCCCTTCCCACAGGCCACTGACTTCACATTTAGGGGAAAGGCAAAGCAAGGGTAAGAGGTATAATAAGCTTATAAAACCCCAGACATGAGAACAGAACAGTATAAATTTTCGAAGAAAAAGTAGCTTTGGTCACCCAAAGTTATAATACAGGCATGAATGAGACAGTATTTTCACATGTGGCTCACCATCCACATCCTGCTGATAGCATCTAGGAACCCAAGATACCAAGACTTAGAAAATTCACCCCAATGCAGCATGTAAACCAAAATAAGAACATCAAAACAAACCCACTGCCTAAGCAGAGACAAGTCACAAAGCAACGTGTGGAAGAGCTTCCAGAGAGGGTGTAAAAACTAATTCATGGATCTTTCCAAGATCCAATCATACACACACACTACAGTTTTGCAGTTTGCAGTTTTGCAGTAAGCAGTTTTGCTGGCTGTCAAGTGGAACTATATTTAAAATTACAGTGTTTCAAGATCCAGATGAAAAGCGGATTTAATGCCGGCACCTTGGAGAAACTTCTAAAACAAGTTAATTTTAAAGTTGCAGATTGTAAGAAAGATGAAACTGGATCTAAGTGTAGGAAAGGAAGTAATTTGCATGTAGCTCGTGCTGGAATCACAGCAGTAGCTGTACCTGTGTACACAGAACTTACACCTGAGCCTTGCTGTATCAGTGCTGGAACGTGCCAAAAAACACATTGGCAAAACAATGACTGTGTTCAGCTTTAAAGCTGTAATTTAAGAACAGAATACACAAATGTTTCTGCTGATGCAGAAAAAAGACTAAGAGCTGCAACCAGCGTAACAGTAGAACTTCTGAAGACTAACAGCTGAAAAAAAAGTAGAAAAACACAAACAAATCAGTGCATATTGGAAGAAGACAATATTCAAAATTACACAGAGATTATTTGACTGTCTCCTCTCTCAGCAGCTCAGAACATATACAAAAGATACAAATGGATAAGATATCTCATGACATCCTTACTGTTCCAAGCAAGTCCCATTTTTGCCCTCAAGCATTAGCTGTTTCTCCAGACTACAAAACAGACCAAACTGACTCACCTCCATCCATCTGCTCTAGATCTACTGAAAACAAATGTGTGATGCAAACCCTTCGCAGTAGGGCCTCAACTAGAGAACACACACAAACACACTTACTTTTCTCATAGTATTTTAAGTTAATCATTTATTTTAATGGAAGGATCAAAGGTCACTTCTAGGCAGAGTAACTAGAAATCCTTTAACAATCAAATGTATTTTCCTTAGGAACTTCCCTACAACATGATGGCACCACCTTTTACTGGATAACACAAAACCAAAGACACACTGCCAGTAAATTTTCCTACTGAAAAGGACACTGCCATTCTCACAAAACAAATAGGTTTTTATCTTTTTTTTAAAAAAAAAAAAAAAACAGCAGTTGCACTAAATTATTAAGCATATTTTTCTAATGTCACAGATCTCTACTAACTTGTTGATCTCCAAGCATCATCTCCCCATTTTACAGGAGTGCTGTATCTTCCTCATGATGATGAGAAACATTTCATTGTGAAATACCTTCTCAGGACAACACAGCCCTATCTCTATCATATAGGAGCTTCTCTTCTGCTGTCCTACCTGCCCTTTTTAACCATGTGAGGCTACTGCCACCCTGCACGCCTTTTCTCCCCATCAGGACCATTGCTTTGACACCACATTCCACATTTGCCACAAAAAGTCTGTGTAAGAACATCCTCTACTCCCTCCTTTGTCTCCTGAAAACTAATTCTTGGTGGCCACAGGAGAAGGTGGCAACCTCATTTAAGACTTGTTTCTGCACTGCAGATCTTCCACCTGACACTTCCCACAGAAGCCTTTATGTCACATACACACAAAGCCCTGGTTTTTTGATGACACGGTACCAGCCCACCAGCACACTGGCAGCTTCTTCAGCCACTTCATTCAGCCCAGCACCTGCGGACCACGAGAGGTTTTGCATTGGCCTGCAGGACTACACATCTGCAGACACCCTCAAGTGAGTGCATAAAAAAAAAAAAATGTGGTAGGCAGCATGACAGGAAAACAGGATTCCTATAAAAAGCAGGATGATTAAAAAAAAAAAAAAAAGGAAAAAGAAGGGGGAAAAAAGCTTCTCTGCAACCTGCTTCAGTTCGTCCTGCAACGCTGGAACACAAATACTCACTTTCACTGACACTTCCAGTGAAAAACCCAGGACCTGCACACATTTTCAGCTCGAGTTCACAGCCAGGTCTGGCGTCTCGCCCGAGTCCTGCCCCGCAGTCACTTCTGGCCGAGTTCAGCTCTATCTCACAGCCCCATCACCCCAGCAGAAGAAAAGGAGAAGAGGAACAGGCTGCTTGCAGCGTGCTGCCAGCTCCGGACCCTCATTACATAACGCTAAAAATAAAGTCCACGAGCGGCCAGCCACGCTTGGAAAGCCACCCACGGAAGTGCACGGCCACTGTCGCTCGTGGAGTCAATGCCACAAAAGGCGCAAACCTCGGCTCATTGCTGCGAGCCACGCAGCCCCAGCACCGAGCACAAGGACCCACAGTCTCCAACGTCAACAGGTGTTGCGTTCGCATTCAAAATATTTATTTAGCCAGATTCCTGCTATTATTCCCAGGCCAAGACGGTCCCATAAAGCAGGGCCAAGACGGGACTGGATTCAGCGAGCTGCCTGAGAGCTCTTTTAAGAGCACAAACACTACTTCAGCGTATAAGCTAAGGAAAGAATGGCACAGTTGGAGCCTCTTGACTAATTCTCCTGTTTATATCCAAATAAGAGGGCACTGTGGAACCTCTCTCTCCCCTTGGCAAGCTGTGAATTTCACTTGGACGCAGCCAGCCCCTATAGATGGGACCTTGTGGCTACCCCACAAAAGATTTTGGCCAGAAAGGGTAGCAAGGACATGTGGTTGAAAGCGGACCAGAAGCACAACAAGGGTTTGTGCACTGACATCTCGGGGAGGACGGAGCGCCTGCCTGGGCAGAATGAGAATCAGTGTGCCCGGGCTCCAGGACGGGTCCGCGCCAGCCGCCCGCGGGACGGAGGCGGCCGGGGCCCGCAGGGACAGCGATGCCGCGGGGCGAACGGCGGGGAAAACGCGATTTACAGCGCCCAGGAGCGCCCCGAAAACGAGCGCCCGTGTGTCCCCAGAGGGGGCCGCCCCAGCTGGCCCCAGCCCGCGCCCCGAGCCCGCGGTATCAGCGCTCGGCGGGGGTGCCCCGGCCCCTCGCACCCCGCCGCCCCCCGCTTGCCTTGAGCTGGGACTTGGAGACCTTCCCGCTGCGGTCCAGGTCGAGGGCGGTGAAGGCGTGCCAGATGGACTTGAGCAGCTCCT
>VYXF01013035.1:631818-652312 GCA_013397295.1 Polioptila caerulea
GGCCCCGCTGGCACCGCCCCGGCAGCAGCCGAGCCCGGCCCGGCCCGGCCGCGCTGGCACCGCCCCGGCAGCAGCAGAGCCCGGCGGGGGCGGCCCCGCGCCCCTCAGCGCCCCGTGTTCCGGCCTGGAAAGCGTCCTCTCCTACCGCAGGTCTGCCTTTTATTCTTCCTAGGAAACGCGCACGGTGAAATGGACAAGTGCAAGGTTTTGTCCCTCACAACTTATTTCTGATGGCTCGCTGTAACATGGATGCACAAATCAACATTTGTCACTTTGCTGTTCTTCCGCACAGTCAAAACACTGTTCATGGTTTTCACGTCATTTGAGACAGTAAACACAACAGTCTTGTCATTGTGATTTGTTGCTGGATAGAGAGAATAAGCACTACTTGGTAATGGAAGCTGTCGTGAATACACCAGTGAGCCTGATACTTTCCTCTTTCCAAATAATTCCCCCCTAGGAAACTGTGGGTTTGTGAAGAACAGGAATACAGTTGACCCTGTGAATGGAACTTATGAAAAGTCTCAGGTCCAATGTTCCCAGCAGGATATACCTCACACTAAGGGGAGTAGCTTTCCTCTTGGAATTTTTTTGCCCCAAAAACAGCTTGGAAGGAAGGCTGCACACAGCTGGAGGGAGTGCACTGCAATCCCAGTGCAGGGGGAGAGCTAAAAAAGCCTCCTTCTCCACTATCTCCAGAGCAGAAGCTACACAAAACGTGATCAAGAGGAAGGAGTTGTGTTGTTGGAAGACTTAAGAGAGTTGTTGGGTGTTTGGGGTAGGTTTTTTTGTGTAAAGTCCTCTTTAATGCTGTGAGTTGGGAATAAGCACTGGTGAGGGCAGCAGCTGTGCAAGGACTTGAGCTGAGATTATTAAAACAAAATAAATATATGCATCATTTCTTCTGCAAGTTGTAGGAAAAGCAAATTATTATTTATGATGAATGTGCTGTGATCTCAATGTCTCTTTTACCATGCATGGAGTCCCTATTTTTTTGGCTAAGTGGTGTGTTGGTTGGTCTACTTAGCCAAAAATACCTCTGCAGACTGGCTTTGGGGAGAGAAAGTGTGGAGTGGCCTTTTTGTACATCTTGATGGATGTCTTGGCATTTCAGTCTGAACAGAAAATACCATAAATCATGTCAGCAACACAGCCAGGGTCCAAACCCCAAATGCACTGAAGCCCTAGGCCCAAATAGGAGCCACGCACTGAGAGCATCTCTNGCTGTGATCTCAATGGTCTCTTTTACCATGAATGGAGTCCCTATTTTTTTGGCTCAGTGATGTGTTGGTTGGTCTACTTAGCCAAAAATACCTCTGCAGACTGGCTTTGGGGAGAGAAAGTGTGGAGTGGCCTTTTTGTACATCTTGATGGATGTCTTGGCATTTCAGTCTGAACAGAAAATACCATAAATCATGTCAGCAACACAGCCAGGATCCAAATCGCAAATGCACTGAAGCCCTAGGCCCAAATAGGAGCCACGCACTGAGAGCATCTCTGTGAGCTTATTTTGCAGAAAAGGACAATGAAGGAGAAGAAATGAGGGATAATGGGCATGGTCTTAGAAGGTACAAAACTCTCTAGCACTTTTTCACTGACAGAGGCTGAGAAATAAGGCTCCTGCATGCACTCTGTCCTGCAGTTGATAGAAAAGCTGACATTTTTCTGTCTGCCTGTAACGCACACACATTGCTTCGAACACGGCGACTGCCACAGAACACAGCCCATGATCACTTCAAGGTTTTATTTTCATGGATTTCACACAGAACCATTCAGATCCCAAACTCAAGGCACGTAATAAACAGCAGGGGAAAAAAGTTAGGTTTTGCCCGATTTTAGTCTTCAGTCAATTGCATCATCAGAACAAAAATAGCACTCCAAGTGAAATAGTTCTGGCAGGTATAGTTTGACAACTGTTTTGTACCAGGTGGTGCTGGTTTATTGTGATTCCAGTAAGAAAGGCACTCCAGTTCTAAAGTATCACTCAAAATACCATTTATTTCAGGCAACATTATAATGGAGAGAACAGTGTACATAACCTTACATTCCTTCAGGAACCCTGGGCTGTCCAGCTCAACCAGATGCAGCACACCACGTGGATCTTGCCCATGGAAAATTTACACCAGTTTGGTCATTCCTGCTATTACAGGATTTTCATACAAGTAAACAGCTCTATACATTGTTCCTATAGCTGAACATAAACATGGGTTCTAGCTGTCCACACTAGAACCCATTGCTGCCATTTTCAGATAAAGTGCAGGGCATGCAGGGGTTATCATTGCAGTACCAGATAGGAGCTGCCCAAAAAATCCTGTGGGACAATCAGCCAGGGAAATTTGTCCCCCATGGGCCTGGAAGCCAGGCTGAACAGACAGGTGAGCTCAGCACAAGCTGGGAAGTCAGGGGCCTCCCTTGCATGGACCACTGATCCTCTGGGTGCAGCGGGCCTCTGGCCAGGAGCAGGGCAGATGAGCAGACAGCCAAGTCCACTGTAGGAAGTAATTCTAATTCTCCTAGGTGATAAATCATAAGGCTGGTTTTCTGTACATGACAGGGTCTAGAATCATCCACAGATTTCTGGTAATTTTTACTCTTTAGAGATATCTTTTAGAGATTAGTTACAGTCTCCCAGTAGCACAGTCAATTTGCAAAAACAACCTGCCTTATTCACTGAGCTTACCCTACCAGCCTTTCCCCCCTCCTTTTTCTTAACCTTTTGCTCCATAATTTATTCAGGACTTTGGAATCCACAAATAATTACTTGTGCACTTTCCTCAAGATGAATACTCTGAACTATATGATTAACTTAAAAAATTGTTTGATTAAATTTCCTAATGAGTCTAATTTGCTAACATTATAGCTGTTACTATTACCAGAAACATCTACCATCTTAAAATACATTAGCATTTCTTCAATTAGAACACAGCTTTTCCTTCTTTAGAAGGAAAGAGACAACTTTTATGTATGCAGATAAGTTGGTAGCTGAGCACCCACAAGGTCACCAGCAAACACAGAACACCCTTATTAAAGTGCATTAAAAGACAGATTCTGTGAAAAGTCACTGAAGAAAAGTGATTGACGTAGTTCACACATGAATCTTCTAATGGCAGGGACTTAATATCTGCTTTAAACAGAGTTCAGTGATTTTTTGGCAGTTTGGATTTTTGGTAAAAACAACAGAGTAGAAAAACAAAATCAAAACAAAATGCCTCACAAATTACAGAAAACAACAAACCCCCACCACACCCACACACATAAAAAACCAACCAACCAACAACAAAAAAAACCAATCAACCAACCAACCAAAAAAAAAATTCCACAAAAGACCCACTAAAACCCTATGTGCTGCCTTTCATTTTCTCTTCATTCTTTTTGCTGGCTTCTGTTATTCCTGGTTTAAATGACATGCTATAATCTTTTGCCAGAACAGGATTTGTTTCCCACTCAGAATATAAATAGTCCCATTCAGGTCGCTAGGTTAGCAGTCCGCGCTTAAATGTTTCATTAAAATGAGTGGTTTACCCAAGTCTCCAGCACTTGGTAGGTTAATCAAGGATACTTCCAAGTGATGCATAAGCCTAGTACATGATTTTATATAGTCATATTTAAATCCTCATTGTTTTTATAGGATTGAACTAACTGAGCAAAACCAGTTAAAGTGAAGTTTATACGCAGAGAAACACATGCTGTGGAACGAAACCTTTGTTTTTTATGCTTACCCAAAATAGCTTAACAAAGTTACAGGACTAACTGCATCCACACCCAAAGTGTGAGTTATTTTAAGCAACCATTCTATTTTGATATGCTAATCTGGATCTTTGCTTATCAAAGACTTCACATTCTGAACCTTTGAAGATAAGATTGACGCGTAATCCATTAAACATTAATTAACAGCAATCACACTTAACCAAGGAACCCTTGATAGCACTACCTAAACTCTAAATTGCTTGCGTGGTACAAAAGCAAGTTCTGATGCAACTTCACATACTTCTGCTTTTCCTGAAAGTTGTCTGAGAGCTCAGCAACTTCATTTAAAATCTGTGCTTATTCTAATTTTGTTTCCTCACCACAGTTAAAAACATGACTGAGGGGAGGGAAAACTGGCTCGGTCTCACAGAGTGACTCACAGTTTCAGGAAGGAGCTTTAGTTAGACCCTGCTGAGGCTCAGCCTTGAGGGGTCAATCACTTTTCTCTTGGTCCTCTTTGCAGAAGCTTAATTACTCCTTGTTAGGCAAATAATAAGTATTTGTCAGGGAAGTTCTAACCAGAGGAAAGATTACGCACTTGAACCGTTACTAATTTTGTTTTATGCCACTGAGTCAGTTAAACTGACATCAAGGAAAGAATTCCGGCACTTCGGTTTTCTGCTCATTGTTAGCCCAGGGAAAATCTTCCCAACCTTGGCTAGAACAGTCATTTTCATTCTCCACAGGAAAACTAAATGGAAGCAAACAGAAACTGAAGACCATTAAGCCAACTTTGCAGCAAGCTGTGTTCCAAATATCTGCCACTTCTCAGCAATGTTTCAGGAGAAAATAAAACTGAAGCAAATGCTAGTGTTTATTATCAGTGTGTTAGTTTCTGAATAGACTGCTCCTGCCATAAAACATCTCAAGGAAACATTGGGGGAGAGTGTAAAAAGCAGTAAGTATATTTGACATAATAGCATGACCTAATCCTCAAACCATCTGAGGAATTTGTCTTTTCTGTTATTTTAAAATACTTCAGTAGTTTTAGGTGACATGGGAAGTAGCATTAGATGTTGAATCAAAATGGCAGTTTAGTCTCTCCTTAAAAAAAAAAAAAAAAAAAAGAAAAAAAAAAAGAAAAAAGAAGTGAATTTTCCATTCAGTTCAATGACTTCCAGAGGCATCTTTAAAGGGATTACAGCAAGGCACACCTATTTCACTATAGTTTTCTACTATTTATACACATGTGCACAGTTCATGCATTTTTATTTAGACTTCAGAAAACAAACATAATGTAGGGGTGAAACATCAGGTTACCTTTCAGTTCCTCCCTGGTAACACACATCTTACTCTACACTTTCAGCTGATAAGGTATTTCTCACCAAGTTACTGGATTCACCATGGAGAACAAAATACCACAGACACCTTACCTGCAGAGAGGAAGAGGAAATTCAGCCCCATGTGTGCTGCAGTAACCATCTGATAGCATCTTTTGGGATGGAAACTGGAAAGGGAAAGAGCCAGTGGAAAAAGCCATTTAAGCAGAGTTAATATAGAAGACAGTCAGAATCATAGAATCTTTAAGGTGGGAAAAGCCCTCCAGTATCATTGAGCCCCCCTGTTAAACCCAGCACTGCCATGTTCACCACTAAACCATTTCCCTCAGTGCTATATCCGTGTGTTTTTTTGACTTCCAGAGATGGTTGTTCCACCACTTCCCTAGGCAACCTGTTCCAATGCCTAAAAACCTTTTCAGTGAAGAAAACTTTCCTCATGCCCCGTCTAAACCTCCCTTGGAGCAGCTTGAGGCCATTTCCTCTTGTCCTACCACTGTTACCTGGGAGAAGAGACTGATCCCCCCTGGCTACAGCCTCCTTCTAAGCAGTTGCAGGGAGCAGTAAGGTCTCCCCTGAGCCTCTTTTTCTCCAGGCTAAAGATGCCCAGCTCCCTCAGCTGCTCCTCACAGCACTGCACACAGCACTGGAGGTGCGGCCCCACCAGTGCCCAGTACAGGGGAGCAATCCCTGCCCTGGTTCTGCTGGCCACAGTGTTTATGACTCAAGCCAGGATGCCCTTGGCCTTCTTGGCCACCTGGGCACACTCTGGCTCTGTGCAGGCTCTGTTGCCCAGCACCCCCAAGTCCTGTTCCCCTGAGCAGCTTTCCAGCCGCTCTGCCCACAGCCTGCAGCGCTGCCCAAGGGCAGGACCTGTCACTTGGCCTTGTTGAACCTTAGACAATGGCCTTGGCCCATCAATCCAGCCTGTTGACTCAATGTCTACAAGATCAGAAGGAGTTTAAAATCCCATGTGCTTAGGCGTGGATCAAATATCTGTGGGGATTCTGCCCTGAACATCTTAACACCTCAGTAGATGAGAGTGATAAGAGGCAAGGGGCAAGAGCTGCAGAGGCAGAAACATCACCTAAGGTTGGTGAGACTGCTAAAGGCTGGGAATAGCAGGTGTTTCTCCTGTACCTCTATCCCTATCCTGCAAAACCTTGCCTAAAATACTTTCACTAGTGGTGCCTTCTGCTGTCTGTAAATCGATAGATGAACAAGATCTCCATCAGGGTGCAGGCTGAACACACAGAATCTTCCTGTGCATAAATTCAGCAACAGCAGCAGGTTTTATGTCCATTACCCCACTGGTCTGGCAGCAACCTGAGGGGTACACAGAAGATCATTAATCAAAGTCAGGCCACTTAGTTTGCTTTCATCTTGGGTCAAACAGAAATCAGTTTAGACCAGCATGGTAGTTCAGATGTCACCCTAAATGCTCATGCTGTGTATTGTAAGGGAGTCAAATGACCGGCAAAAGGAAGATCTTTGAAACCAATGCTTCAGCTTTTTCAAGACTACCCAGAAGCTCAAGTTCATTTTTAGGCGTGCTCAACCTCAGATCTCTGAGCAACATGTTAAACAATAATAAATTGCTTCCTGTTTAATTAGGCACAGCAATATTCTCTCCTTGGGGCACCTCCCTTTCCCCCAGCCCAATCCCATTATACTTTGGGAAGAGACAATCTTCATGCAGTTCCAAGTCTCAGACAGAAGCGGGACCTCTGTTTCCTGAGTGCTGTCCTGCCCCGTTTCCTCCGGTTCTCTCGGTGCTGCCTTTCTGGAGCTGGGAGCCTTGGCCGGCTCGGCAGCGCTCCTCGGCGGGTTCCGGAGGGCTCCGCAGGGCTCAGCCCTGGTCTGGCTCTGCTGGCCACGTTTCACCCGGGCCCTCAAGGCCAGTGACCGCAGGGAGATTTGTAGGGAGCACTCACAGAGGTTTGTTAAACACAAGCACACGTTACACACCAAATCACATCCACGGACACAACGTGGGGGTGCCTTTTCCAAGCCTACACAAGCAAAGGGGTGAGTGGGGATGGACAAGTGAAAAGATGCTTACCTGAGCCTACTGCTGGCAGGAATGCTCAGTCACTGCTGCAGAACAAGATAATGCCTTCTAACAGTCAGGGTCGAGTGTCGTACCAGCACACAAACACTTCAAAGACAAAAATTCGGTGCACAGTTAACGATTTTGTCCAGCAGGTGTTGCTGGAGACTACCAAACACGTTCAGGCAAGGTCCGGCAGGGCAGCTTTGGGAGGGTGTCGAACACATGGTGCTCCCCTGCCCCAGGTCTGCCAGGACAGGGCGCCTAAGGATACTTTTACTCGTGAAACTCTTCCATGTTATAGAGTAATGCAAGCTGTGACATTGAAGTCCTGCTTTGGAATATACAAGCAGTGCCTAATTCCATTTCTTTGTGGAGGTAAAACTTGTCTGTGACTTCCAGAACAAGCCAACTTGACAGTAAGATTTCAGGTTCTACATTTTAGTAATTCAGATCTGTTCCAGCTAACAGGGCAGCAGGATACCTGGAAACTGAAAAATGAACCCAACAAAAACTATTTAAAAAATCCCTAGACAACTGCTGTGTGGGGATACCTTACCAAAAACAAAACAAAACAAAACAAAATACAAAAGTGATCTCCAATTGTATTTTGACAGTAATTGCATAAACAGAATTTTGTGTAGTATTTGAGCACCAGATGTGATTCAATATATTTTTAAGTGTACAATTTAAAGTTCAATTCAGTAGTTTAGCCTGCAAACCCATCAGTATTTCTACAGACAATGGAAAAATTTGAATTGCAAGATGAATGATCCGAACAGTGAATAAGTCCTCAATACCTGAAATTCATTTTTCAATGTTAAGTGGTGTTGTGTCTTTACAGGAAACAGTGTCTGTAGGAGCTCCAGTCCATCACACCACCCACATTTCGGTCAGAAGATGCAGAATGACTGAGCAAGACCAAGCAGGTAGTGTTGTGCAGAAATGCAGCATTAGAAGATGGAAAAGACAAAGGAGCAGACAAATGTCTAGAAGAGGTGGGAGTAGGAAATACCTGCTTTCAAGTATTTTTACATTCACTTTGAGTTCTTCATGAAGTCTGATCAAAAAAGTTAAGCTTTGGAAATTTAAGCAGGATGGATTCCAGAGAAATATGGTTAAACATTAAATGTAGTTATTTTGAAGAACACATTTGCCACCTAACTCTAATGCTTGCTTCTTAAATCCAGATAAAGGTTTCTTCTTCTGGTGTCAACTAATATCCAATTCTACTTTTTGCAAGAGGTTAAGAAGCTTCTTCCACCTGCAAAGGCAACTTGCTTAACTATAGACAAGTTTGGCCCAAGTCTTGTTTGTAAGCTACCAAAATTACTGTAAGATTGTTCCTATTTAAAAAAGAAACCCCCTTCAATGTCAGTAAAAATAGATACCGCTTCTTACTCAGTAAACATCTGAATCATGAATCACTGGATGCTGGGAATATTCATGGGAAGCATTAACACACACTTCCTAAATTCTCTGCTCCTTCCCACTAGCCATTGCTGCAGCCAGGATTCACTGCCTCACCATCTGCATCAGAAAAGCTCATGAAAACACGAGATAAAATTTCATGAGATAAAATTCTTACTGCTCCCATACACTACTTTAAAGCTCTGAAATGCCTTTTTAAATACCATCCTTGGTGCACAGGAAAAAGTTGAAATGCCTAAAGTCACTCCAGTCCTATGATTTAAGCAAGGCACCCCTTCAATGGCACACAAAACCTGTGACCAGCACTAGAATAGACCCACAGAATTCTTTAGGTTGGAAAATACCCTTAAGATCATGGAATCCAACTGTTAAACCAGCACTGCCAGGTCCACCACTCAACCCTGTCCCTAAGTGCCACATCCAGACAGCTTTTAAATAACTCCAGGGGTGGTGACACCACCACTTCCCTGGGCAGCCTGTTCCAGTGCTTGACAAAAACCTGCACAACTTGAGGCTGTTTCCTCTCATGCTATTGCTGATTACCTGGGAGAAGGTACCAACCCCCACCTGCCTACAGCCTCCACTCAGGTACTTGTGGAGGTCCCCCTGAGCCTCCTCCAGGCTGAACACCCCCAGTTCCCTCAGCTGCCCCTCACAGGACTTGTGTCCCAGACCCTTCCCCAGCTTCATTTCCCTTCTCTGGACTCTCTCCAGCCCCTCAATGTCCTCCTTGCAGTGAGGGGCCCCGAACTGGGCACAGCACTCGAGGTGTGGCCTCCCCAGTGCCCACCACAGGGACCATCCCTGCCCTGCCCTGCCCTGCCAGCCTCACTATTGCTGACCCAGGCCAGGGTGCCATTGGCCACCTTGGCCACTTGGCTCCTGTTCAGCCCGTGTTGCAGCAGCCCCAGGCCCTTTTCCACTGGGCAGTTTTCCAGCCCTCCTCCCTCAGCCTGCAGCACTGCCTGGGGTTGTTGGGACCCAGGGGAAGGATCTGGCCCTTGGCCTTGCTGAACCCCCTGCAGTTGTGTCCTCAGCCCATTGCTCCAGCCTGTCCAGATGCCTCTGCAGAGCCTTCCTGCCCTCCAGCAGAACACTCCTGCACAGCTTGGGGTCATCTGTGAGCTGAGGGAGCCTTTGGTCCTGTCATGCAGATCATTGATAAAGACCTTAAACAGGACTGGGCCCCACTGATCCCTGGGGAACACTGCTGGTGACCAGCCTCCAGCAGGATACAGCTCCATCCACCACCTCCCTGGGCCCAGCAATCCAGGCAATTCTTTACCCAGCCAGGAGCACAGCTCTCCAAGGCCCCAACACAGCAATGCCTCTGCTGATGTTACAGGCCTCTGAAAATGGGTGATGGGGAGCACAGAACTGTAACAGGTTAACAGAAGTTTCTTACACTGTAGAGATAGAAAGGCCTAAGTTCACTGATCATCCACCAATTGGTATTTCTGACAATTTAAAGTATGCTTAAAGGTCTCACTTAATGTAGATGAACGTTAAAGTCCTGCAACAAAACCATGTATTTAAATTCTCTCACAACAAGACAGGGCTATCTTTGTAAAATGAAAACCTAAAGGTATCCCAGCACATCAATTTTTACTGATAACTGCATATTCAGTTATCAGTAAAATATCAGTATTCATATACCTTAAACCAATACTCTGAATTCCACTCATATGACTAGAACTGAGAACTCTTTCATAGTTATTTTCTGCTAAGTGCAAGGCTGAATTTTATGAGTCCACAGAATTCAAACAGAGCTTCTCTGAGTCACCTGCAGCTCTAATACAAGGTAAAAACTTCCAAAATAGACTGATCTATTAAGCCTTTATTTACTGTGTCTCTCTTAACATGTGTCTCCATGCCACAAAACATGCCATTATTGTGTTTCTGAAATATTCCAACTCCTCCCACTGTTTTCTTCCCAACTTCTAAATCAGCAGCTCTCTTCCCATTTTTAACAGTTCCTGAATTTTTTCCCTCACCTCAGACACAGCTATTTCTTCACTTAGTTTCTATTCCTCCACCATCAGTCATGGGTTCCACTTCTTCCAGGGGTTTCATCTTTCCCAATGCAATACCATTCCTGAGGCTGCAGAGGCATGCAGAGCTACAGACTGCTACGGACACTAACACATGGACTAGGATCCTGCTCTCCTATCAGCAAGTGTCTTATCTCACTCAGTCCCACTCTCACCAGAGGGAATCACAAGCATTAGGCATGAGTGGGAAGCAGATCTCATCAGGACTTGCCATAGTATATTCCCAACTCAGTATTTTATTTCCTTAACTACAAACTTAAATAAGTGTTACACAATATTAAACAAACAGAACTTTTAACTTTAATATTGAAATTCAACACTAGTAAGAACAAATAGAGCACAAAAGGGAAACATTGTTTTAAGTAAAATGAATGAAGAGACAAGCCAGTAACCAGAACAGTTCTTCTGTCAGCACCGGTCCCATGGCCACATTCTGTTCCACATTTTGGAACTTCAAACTGAATAGTTAAGCTGTGCCTGTTGGCATCCCAGACTGCAGTTTTTGTACACTATAAGCATGATCAAACTTATGTACATAAACAATGAAAAACAACCTGAACACACTAAACAACTATTTACAAGTATTCCAACATAAAAAAAAAAAAAAAAAAAAAAAAAAAAAAAAAAAAAAATCAAACATACAATATCTTCAGGAATGGGCAACTGAAGAAAACATGAACAGTCAGAGAACCTTATTAGAAAAAACAACAAAACATCAATAGCAAAGACATTAACAATTGCACTACACTAATACAGAGTCCAAATATTGAATTGGTGCATTTTTTCACAATGCACTAGCTTCGAGAGAAAAATGCTGCCTTCACTAAAATGCAGCTTACATTTATTTCACTTAATTGCTTTAACAAGAAGCCTATTAACACAATAATGATTGTTTTAATGCTACAGTTTACAGCAAGAACATTGAACTAAAAATAGCAGCAGTTCCACATGGCACTTAATTCCACAGGTTCCTAAGCTGTGGTTTATGCAATGCCTACAAAGTGCTCCCAGTTGAATACACAAATAAAATTCACAACAAAAGTCTACCTGACATCAGGTACATTGACTGTAGGTGGCCTTAAAGCCTGTCTTGCAAAATTTATTCCCCCTCTGCTCCAAAAAAAAAAAAATTAACTATCAAAGTAAGGCCCCCTCCCTCATTCTTAAAAAGATTAGGGATATTGCTTCTTATTACAATGCTGTAACACTACAAAGCAGCACACCACTATAGTGGTTAACCCTGGGACAAGGTAACATCTAACAGTGTAACCGAAAGGCTTATGGAATAACATCCAGGATCCTCTACAGACAGGAGAGTAACCGAGTCCATGAACTCATATGGTTAACATAGAATCAGCCACAGAGCACATGTGAAAACCCAGAAGCAATAGCTGTAAAACTGGTGGGACTGATGACAGGACAAGGAAGCAGGAACTGAGGCGGGCAGAAGCTCCCTGCACTCCCTGGTCAGTAGATGGTGAGGCTCAGCGAGCGGTTCATCTTCTTCCCGATGAGCCGCGACGGGCGGGTCTGCGTCGTGGACCTCGTGGCCATCCTGTCAGTGAACAGCGCCCGCTCCTCGGCCGCCGCCTTCGCCATCTGGGCCTTCTTCAGCTCTCTGCAACACAGGGACACTGTCACACCCCGCAGCACCCCCCACAAGGGCACAGGCTCACCACAGCAAGAGACAGCAAACCACACAGCTCAAGACTTCAGGGCAATTTTAGGTCATACTGAGAGTGTTACGGTTCCCATCCACCTGCTTCCAACCAGAGGGCAGAGGTGGGATACTCACTACTTGTCTAGATGTTCTTTCTTTTGAAAAGCAAGGGAAGGAAATGAAAAATTCACACAACTCAGATTCTGAAATCCAGCCTGTTACAAGCAGCTCAACACTTCAATTACCAGGACACAGTAGGGTGCTTTTACTTCCTAGCACAAGGCATGTTTAAAGTCAAGAGTTCATTACTGAGGCTTGCCTAAAGGAAGCACATTCAGCCTCACCTGATCTTCTGTGGGAAACTCAGACATTTAGGTGAACAAAGGTGTGGGTAACTGGCAACAGACAATGCAGGAAACATCCTTTCCCTTTTGCATACCCACATCAAAAGCTTATCACCACCTCCGTGTTTTTTGCCTAACAAAAATGGGAGCCTGCAAGGCAGAGTCACTGAAGGTAGCACAGGCCATTGCCCCTGTGCAACATTCTTCCAACTGTTCTGTTTCAGAGAATTATCAATACCCAGGCTGAGGACAAAGTTAAACTCAGGATAAAACTATAAAATAGTCCAACTAAAGAGCACAGCTCTCTTTATAAAGGTTTCCCCCATACACTGCTTTTCTCCTTTCTTCAAACACTGACATATAGCTAAGCCTCAGCCTTCCCACGTACTCTCCTTCTTCCGCTATCTCAAACTATCCATTAAAGAACTTTCTCTACTATAAGAGCTAGTATTTGTAATCTTGCTTTACATCTGGCTGCCAAGCAAAATCAAATTTTACAAGCTTGCTGCGTATTAGTGTAGGTGTATTCAGTTTTAAGCTACATGTTTTCGTTTAATAAGCAATTCCCATTCTTGT
Source organism: Polioptila caerulea (assembly GCA_013397295.1). Taxonomy (NCBI): domain Eukaryota; kingdom Metazoa; phylum Chordata; class Aves; order Passeriformes; family Certhiidae; genus Polioptila; species Polioptila caerulea. The sequence continues at coordinate 644,955 of VYXF01013035.1, forward strand.
GAGCCAAAGTATTGTTCATTAACACCCGTGCCCCATCTAATCACCCCCACATTATCACTGTGCCAGTTCACTGAAAGAGAATGCAACCAATTTTTAGTCCTCTTCCTTGTGAGCATCAGTCACAAGTACACACGTGTGCTTGGCCAACCACCACACCATTACCAGGAAATGAAGTTTTACAATATCCTTCCACTCTTCCCTAGAAGTCTTGAGTTCTTGCCTAGAAATCTTGATTTCTTCCTTCCTCTGAAGAGGACAACACAGTAGAAAACCTGAGTTGCCTTAAAAGGACTTTTTTCACTGAAGATGATTTACGCACAAAAGTGGTATTTTAAATGGTTCAAATGCAGAAATATAAGAAAAAACAAACCCAAAACAAACAAAAAAACCAACCCTCTCCCCCCAAACTACCTGAAGTATTTTATGGAGCACTATGCCACACAACATTAAAAATTACTGTGGCTAAGTGGTCTTTTTTAAATCATCCTTGGATTTACAAGGATGCATCTTTGTTGCCAGGCCAGAAGGAGTCCTCACAAAACACTAGCTTTGCCAGTTTTCTCTTTCAAGTGATGCAAAAATATGTGTTGTCTTCATGTGAGCAAGCAACTTACCTCAGCAAATCTCCCCTTTAGCAACCTGCACAAATTATCTGATTTTTCTTTCAATATAATTCATAATCCTATAAAGATAACCAGCTAATCTAGTACATCTGGCTGTGGTCAGACTAGCAATGGCAGGTTAAGCAGGTAACAATGGAATGAACCTGAACATGAAATTAACATCTTCATTCAAGACAAACCACTCAAAAAGAAATCAGTGTTCTATATTCCCTCATAAAAACCTGCCTATCATGCATAACACATGCAAGGTACCTGTAGTGAAAGTCTGATGGCTGCTTATTAATTTACTAGCACTTTCCCTGAAACTTAAGCAGAAATCAGACTTTCCTAAAGGGAATCTCTTCTTCCAAGCTTTAATTCAGAGTGAGTGTTTGAGCAAGGGGTAGGACAAGATGACCTGCGGATACAACTGCTTCTCTGGTGCCCCAATAACACGGCTCAGTTAACACATTCCTGATGTGCCATTTCATTTAAGTTCAAAACAGGTCATTTAAGTAATTTCCCAACGATTCCATGTACAAATGACCTAGGAAAACACAGACTCAAATCATACAGATGTGAGCTAGGCTATACCTGTCACAAAAGTGTGCGCTGTCTGGAAAAATTTGTTTAAGACCACAATGTTTTGTATGCCTTGAATAGCAATAGTGCTGTTGAGATTCCCTTAGAGTGTTCAAGCAGTCCTTTCTGTGGAGAAAGTTCCTTTTAAAGTTCCATGACCCACTTTGTACTCTCAGGTATGCACATGCATACAGATTTGTGGATCGCACCCTCAAACAAGGACACTCCTGTTTTATCATCCCTTCATGCTCAGGTGAGAACCTGTCAGAAATGAAGTCCTGTTGAAGGACAATAAGGACCTACTTACTTCTGCAGGAGCGAGTTCTTGAATTTTTCAGCGTTCAGCTCTATCCGGAGCTGCTCCGCGCTCTTTTTTGCGGCGGAGAGAAGCACTGAGTGCTTCACTAGTGCCACAGCTGAAGGCCTTTTCTCAGGATCAGGATTAATCATAACCTTGGGGAAAAAAGAGAACAAAGCATCCTTGTTAAGGCCAGCAACACAATAAATTACACTTACCAACGAGCCAGTAGTAGGGGAGTTCTTACTTTTAGTAAGTCTAGTAATTCCTGAGAAAGCACTTGTGGTAGCCTGGGCAGCTTTCCTTGCCGGATTTCATGCCACTGGTCCCCATTAGTTGGAAGTGGTTCAGCCCCAGCAGCACAGACGACAGTCAGAGCCAGAGCAAAAATATCCGCTTTCGGCAAGTGAGTGTAGTTCTGGAAAAGAAAAAATAATTTCACCATTGTTTTCCTAAAGGAAACATGCAGGCCTAACATCACTGTTTCCCACAAACAGAACAGTTACCTCTTGTAGGACTTCATTTGCAAGGAAACGGCTGTCACCTTCTTCCACTTGAGGGCTAGAGACTCGAGTCACATGGCCCAGGTCACCTGCAAGGAGAAAAGAAAGTTACTCTTCAGAAGACAACGAGATGATGCAATTCTTTTGCACACAAGGGTGCTGTTTCTCACCTATTTTAAATATGACTCTGTCAGATGACCAGTCATCATCATCGCCTTCCTCTAGAGTTATACTTGGGACTGATGTTCTAGATATGAAAATGTTACCTGAAAAAGAGCAGAATTGTTAAAAGATTTCTTTACAATTTCTACTTGACCTAGTTTCACTACAGTTTGCTTTAGCCACGCAGAGGTTTTATTTGTATTTATACCCTGTTCAAAGAGTGAGGAGCTATAACTGACTCACTGTGGCCCCTCTACTGGGAAGGCAGCCAAGTGTTATGCAAGTAGAGTCAATTACACAAAAAGGACCCAAGATAAACTCAACAGTTTGGGTCTGCTGGCCAATTTTATAACTGACATCTTTGTGCTCCTATTCAGAACTTCAGGGAAGAATTTACAGTTAGTAAGGTGTGGCTAACTGTTCATTTTTCTACAGCAGATTAAATGAACTGAGCAAGTTGTCAATAGAGAGTAAAGTAGTTACAAACTTACTAGGTTTGATATCCATGTGTACCAGGGACATTGAATGAATGTATTTTAAACCTCGAGCCACTTGAAGCAGCAGGTCCTTCAGCTCTGGTTCAGTAAAGTAACGCATATTCCTGTAATTTTCACTTATGGCATCTGCTAAACTGCCACCTGAAACAACATTTAAAAAAAACAAGTTATTTTTACATCAAACAGCTGACAAAGTAACAACAACTAGCTCCCAAAATTAAGTGAATAGATCACAAAGAACTTGCTGGCAATATAAGTAAGAGTAAAATACAGTGCTGTATCTTCTTTTTAGCCATACAACACTATAATAAAATTCTCCTGTAGTTGCTACACAGACTCACAGGAAAACAACAAAAAGGAAAGGGGTCTCTCTCTTCCAAATCTGTCAGGGCATCAACAATAGCAAAATGCTTCAGAAATCAGGTCTAATCTCCCTTTTTAATGGAAACTTTTGCAATTTTCTCTATTCCAGCTTGTACTACAGTACAGAAGAAAGAACAGCTCTGCTGCTCACAAACGCCTCGCGGTACTTCCAGTATGCTTGAACATGCACGACTTGGTCTGCAACTTTGTACAGTTTGTGCTTCATCCATCTGATATGCCTCTTCCAGAAAGGATTATCAGTCACTTGAGAGAAAGACAGCACGAGCTATGAGCAGTAATCAATTCCTAACTAGAGTTCAGAGCTCGTAGATACCTGTATGTCTTCTTTACTTACCATTGCAATATTCATTCTGTATAAGCATGTGATCATCTTCTGCCCATGCAGAATAGTACCTCACTACATGAGAATGCTGTCCCAGAACTGCATGTGCATAGACCTCTCTCAAAGCATTCTGCCTGTTAGTCACAAAAAAACAACAGCACATGTGAGTATTGTGAGGTGAAATTAGTACAATTTCTTATTACAGTAAGTATTTCTAATTAAAATCTTACTATTCAATTCTGTGGCACCCTAAGCTGGATTTGTACTTCTATCCCAACAGCTAAAATAATGGACATTGAATTAAAAAACTTAATATATGGAACATCAAAAAAAACAGAGTTTGATATGGGAGCCACACTTCCATTGGACACTTGCCAGCCAGTAGCAATAGCAAACTTTGAGATGCATGACTGAAGTATTAGTGAAAAAACCAAAGTGCTCATAAGCCAAGGGCTTGACTGAACTCAATATTCCCTAAATTGTAAGTCTGGCATGCAATTCTGTGCAACTCAGACTTGTGGGGTTTTTTATTGTAACTATCTGGGTACAATATAGCGTGTTCAAATGCTTATAATATAAACTATTTGAGCATCTATTCCCCACATTACTGAAGTGTGGGGAAAAGTCCTGAATCACAGGCTAATTCACAAATGCCAAAAAATACTCCCAAACGAACTCAACTGCATGTCACTCAAGCTGACAAGGATGAGGACTCATTTGGGAACAGTGCCTTCCTTTTATATCTCCAAGAATCACCTTTGCAAGGAAGCATTATCCTCACTTTGAGAAAATCTGTTTCCACACAGAATAGTGGGACAAACATCTGGCACAAGGGAGGCCAATCAGCATTTCTCCCCAGTACAGCACAGTACACAGGGAGTGGGTGGGGAAGAAAAAAATAAAGTTGCTTCAAAATTGTATCTATTTTACATTTAATTCATGTTTGTTTTATACTTTCCTCGTACATCCTTCTCTAGACACCAACACAAAGAGCCATGTAAAGAAGAAACACCAAGAGAACGCTTTTAAGTTTTAAGAGCAGGAAGCACTCACTCATCCACTGAGCCAGCCAAGGGTTTCTTGGAGCGTTTTATTGCATAGATGCAGCCATCCAGCCTCTTCACACACTTAAACACCGAGCCAAATTCACCAGATCCAATCTTCTCCAATTCATGGAATTCGGTGGCATACCGTGACTTCATGTTACTTTCTGTTATTGTTATCCTCTGCAAAGGTTACCAAGGAAAATATTTAGATCTGCAGATACACAAACTGCTGGAATTAGTATCAAGGTTTAAAGATTAAGTACCTTAGCAGGTCTCATGGTTTCCTCTTCAGTCTCTCCATCACTTGGTTCCATGTCCTCTCCACTAGAGCTGAAATTCACACCAGAAATAACATGGTTTAAGTAAACTTAAAACTGAAGCCCAGAAGCTGTTGAATTTGTCTGAGATCTGTAAAGACAAACTCATAAAATTGCTATGCCAATATCTTTGTCATTTTTTTCTTCATGTTTCATGCTTGTATTTGATGCATTTCTTTCCTCCTCAAGAAAAGACTCTGCATAGCCCATCCCATGAGGGGAAAAATACAGCCTAGTCTATGCTCTCTGTACAGTAATCAAAAGATCTAGTGATAATTATTCTTTCATGATATCATACATCTTTGAAGCACATACTTTAAGAGCTGTATTATACATTGCTAACAATCTGCAAGCAAAAAAACTTTCTTAGAAGCAATTTGTAACGAAATTTTTGCAGACAAAAGTAGTTCTTAGTACAAGCTTAACACAGGAAGCTACTGATCACTCACTTATTCCAGTGTATCCTTTTCCTCCTCCGACATTTGCCTTCAGAGTTGTGAAGGAACATGGAATCGGGAGTGAAGGGATTGATGTTCACATGAGGTGTTTGTCTAAAATCTTCTTCTTGCTTCTCTGATTTCCCAACATTCATAAACAGCGAGCCTCCTCGAAGCTTGACTGAGCTGGAGCCTAAACCTTGCGCCTTAGAGAGCAAACTCTGTATTTAAAAAAACAAAAACACATTTCTAGCCATTTGTAGCCTTGGTATTGCCTTAGATCTTAAACAGTCAGGTCATGCCTGAAGCCATCATTACAGTATTGTCTAACTGAAGTTAGCATCAGTTGTTTAAATACCCGCATTTCCATCAAAAAGAATTTCTAAGAAGCTATTATGCTTTGTACTCTACACAGAAACAGTTCAAGCAAACGAGTATTAAAATTATTTTTACAAGATAGGAAAGATAATGGTGACAGTAATCTTTTCCTGTCTTTAATCATTTCATCACCTAAACTTCTTGGACAAATCTTTGTCCCTTAAATGAACACAGATGAAACTCGAGGACAATCCTGTACTGTATCACCATGATTTTCACAGGCGTGATGTGGAAGCTAGATCAGACACAAAATGATCTTTGATTTCTAAGAATTTAGATGACAATCTTAAAAATTCAGCAAATGCAACATTAAATACTGATGCATTCGTGCATTTTCCTGAGCCTACAAAAAATGGTTCAAGCATTGAGAGCATGGCTGCACTGCCAGTTAAACATCCAAAACTAATCTGGGTGGTAATTTGCCAGACCAGGCATTTTCAGGCACGTTATGAACCCTCTCCCAGTTACACTGCAAAGTCTGCACCTGAGTCTCTCCTTCATCCTGGTGAGGATGCTGATAACTGGATCACAAGCAGGAGCATCACCTTACCCTAACAAGAAAATAAAGATTTGACAGGACTAAAGCCTAAATCACCATAGGGAAGAACACTCAGTACATGGGAATCTCAAGTGCAATCCTCAAATCTGCACTAGATGAGGATGTGTTCTGTGCTTCTCAGGACATATTTCTGTGCTTCCACTGGATACCTGAACCAATTGATTCTTCCAAAGGTACCCTCTCCAAGATAACCTATGTGGAATCTGGGCACCTAATTTACGAATCCCATTGAACTGCTGTGTTAAGAACCTGTTTTTAGTATCATGTTCCACAAAACTTTTGCATCTCTGAAGTGTCTGCTCCTGACAAGGTGTAAAATCATCACCAATATTACTTTTTACAAACTTGTACCACTGATTTTTACCAGTGAAACCGCACTGGAGATGGAAGCTGTAGAAAACCAATTAAGAAGGGTGCCTTCCTCACACCTTAAGTCAGTTGTTTTCCATCTATAGTCTATAGACCCCTGGGAGATTATCCCCGGGGATTATCCCAGGATTACTTCTAAAGGGCTATATGAAAAGTAATGAAGAAAGGAAGCCAATTACCGCTAGATTTAAATTCACTATACGGGATTTTATGCAGCCTCGAGTTCAAAAGTTGAAATGCCTTCCAAAAGTCTTTTATTGACAGAGTTAAGAGCTGCCCTCTAAACTTTGGACTCCATCAGTTTAACAGCACCGACTGCTCACACAGCCTTTGGCGTTTGAGGCAGGAGTGCAGACGCTGAACCAGCGCCGGCACACGGCACCACGAAAGCAGCACTCCAACACGGCAGGATCACGAACCCATCAGGCTGGAGAAGCCCTCTGAGATCATCGAGCCCAGCCCATGACCCAACACCGCCGTGTCACCCAGCCCACGGCACCGAGCGCCAGCTCCAGTCTTCCCTTCAACACGCCCAGGGACGGTGACTTCACCACCTCCCAGGGCACTCCATTCCGATGTCTAATCGCCCTTCCTGTGAAGGAATTCCTCCTAGGGCGTGCCAGCTCACCGAGTGACACACGCAGGATCACACCCCAAGTCGAGCTTTAACTTTTTGGCTACACCCCCTACCAACGCCCACTCCACACCCAGCACTTGCTTTAGGAGTTTCAATACTCTACGCTCGCACTTTCCAGACACACTTTCCACAAACCACTGCGAACTCAGAACTAAGTTTATGCACGACTAACCCTTTAGCGAGCGGCTCGCCCCGTGTCCCGTCGGGAGGCGGCTCCGCCCGGCCCCGCCCCGCCCCGGCCGGAGCCCCCGGCGCGGTCCCGAGC
>VYXF01013035.1:653493-680178 GCA_013397295.1 Polioptila caerulea
TGGTCTTGGTCCCGTTGAGTTGCTAGAACTGAGCGCGCAAAAATGTCCGTAATAATAACAGAGTCTTTAATATCTAATAACAATAGCGGTAATAGCAGCACCTTCAGCGCCCGTTAGAGCCGCCTGTTTCATTTTTGGAGCGCAGCCCGGGATCGCTGTATTTCCAGGGGCTGGGTGCACGTGGTTTAAAGGGCAGCGCTGCTCGGCCCCGCCAGGCGCTCCCTCACGGAGCCGGGCCCGGCACAGCGAAGGCCGCGCATGGAGGATGCTGTCCGTCAGCCGTACCTCCCCACTCGTGCCACCGCTTTGCCTCTTGGCTTCGGCTTCTGGCCGGTCACACCCAACCAATAAACCCGAGGAGCCCCAAGCCAGCCCGCTGCGTGTGCCCGTTGAGCTCCGCCGCTGCCGCAGGCTCCCGGGCACGCAGGGCATTCCCTGGACGCGCAGGCAGAGCCGGGATTCACCCCGCAGAGCCGGGCGCGCCGGGATCCCGGGCGCTGCGGCACAGCCCTCGCCCTCCTCGCCTGCAGACAAATCCTCGTGTGCTGCCCGGGACACGCTCCTACGAGAGCAGCATCTCGGACCCACAGGGATGTCGGTGTCCCCTGTTCCGCTTCTGGCAATTCCTCCTTCTTCAAGCACTTCTGTCTGAGAATACCCATTTCTTTGCAGAGAGCTGTCCTGGTTTTAGGACAAGCAGCGATGAGCCACAGTAGCACAGGTTTTGAGATTTGCATTTTTGGAGAAAACTGAAAACAGGTTTCAGAAAACTGAAAGTAGCCAACATAACCGATGAAAACAGGACAGAGTGACATCAGGCCAGGTACAAACGCACTTGGTGTGCAATAATTTAGAACCACAATAACATCCCATTAAAAATACTCATTTTTAAAAATGAAATGCCCTGTATAGCAGGTACTAACTGAAGCATTCAAGTTTTAGAACAGATGATGTAAAAGAAGGCTATTTAAAAACAGAATCTCCACCACCTCTTTCTCCAGTCTGAGCCCACAGAGGGAGAAACAAAGCAATTCTTATAAAGTGACTCAAAACTTCCCAGCTGCTATCTGTGACTTGGTTCAGTCATATATAAAGTTTCCTTTTCTTTGAAAAAGTTTAAAGACTGTAAGCTTTCAATAAATCCCTCTCCCTGTAATGTCAAAGTTTGCAGTTTCCTTCCCAAACTCAACCTAATACAACTCATGCTTTCTGGAGTCTACAGACACAGGTATTCGGTGACAGCAAGTGACAGCAACTGAAGTTCAGAAGCCCTATTGTAATTGAGTTTAACCAATGAATTACCAATCCCTGGAACAGTTCAGTGGGTCAAAATCAAGTGGAACAATTCAGAGTTTGTACAAAGAAAGTATTTCTGAAGACAGAAGAGGAAAGAAAAAAAAGAATAGAGAAATAAGGAAACAACAGTAACACAATGATTTTTAAAGAAAGTTTATTTCCAATCTGAAAGCAATTAAGAAAGGGAAGTACTGAATAAATATGTAGCTAACAAAATGCACAGCTGCTGTGTAAGAGTTCACAGGCTCTAGGTATGTGCTGCTCTGAGCTTGCACCCGTTGTTCTTTCGCTGTAGTCAGACAGGACCGTGAGCAGTTGTGTTGGAGAGATGACTTTTGGCCAGACTGAGTGTGGAACTCTGCTCCCCTGTCCCCTGTGACACCTGCAATCAGCATGAGGAGCCCCAGGAGCAGCCTGACTCAAGAGCCCCACAGAGCCAATCCCCTCCCGGAGAGCACTTGAGCAATGGACATCACCACAGGAGGAAGGAGCTGAGCCAGGAGGAGCTCTGCAGGCTTCCACCGTGCTGCACCCTCCAGCCAAATCATCCCCTTACATTGCACCTTTGAACTGCTGCAGGTCCTGTAGACTCAAGCTCTGATGCTTCCAGTAGATGTAACAGCACACAAACTGATGTCTAGGCAGTGCCTAACTGATATTCCTACAAATTTGGGTGGTTTAACGGTTTTCAGGATATATATTTGCATTTTTGGCTTCTTTTCCTTTTTATAATACTTGTTTTTGTGGTGCACTGAAGATTTTGCTCCTAGAAATACTTATCTGGAGGAGTACACACAGGCAAACAGCTGCTTTTAGCTAGGAGTTTCAAGCTCAAGGAAACCATTGTTTCCAACTTTTGTGGGTAGCAGGGGAAGTCAAATAATGATGAATGGGAAGAAATAAAACAATGGCCAATTTGTCTGGCTGTCAGAACTGCTGGAGAAGTGGCATTGCCATCTTGTCAGGATTCCTGCACTTGCAACCTCATCTGGAATCCAGCAAAAATTTCCATCAAATTGGAAGAGTTCTGCCAAAATCTGGCTGAAACCCATTCTATATCAGCCAGCATCATTCACCTTATCATGAGAGGTGTAAATGGAGGGAAAGAGCAGAAGAGGAAGGTGATCAAGTTGCTTTTATGAAAAACAGAAACACAACAGCCACCTGTGCCAAGGCCATTGGTGGAGAACTGAGAGCAGAGAGAGATCTTTGCTGTTTTCCCAGCTTTTCTCTTGGTTTTCAGCAGGTACCCAGGGACCAGTGTGCTTATCACCAGTGCCAGCGATGGCATTCCAGTGTTCACACAAGACTTGGCATATACAGGGACAACAGGTCCCAGTGGGAGTGTGCCAACTGGGAGATGTTGTGTCTGGGCCACTGACAGCCTAAAGGTGAGCAGTTTAAAGATTATTTTATCTGGGATTGTGCTGCTAACAGCTGCTGTTAGCTGGCAGCCTCTTTTTCTTCAATTACAAGGTCCAGAGTTAAATGAGTTTCCCATCAAAAATGGACTTTGTATATCCAAAGACATGCCAATAGCTGATCTGCCAGTCCTTGTTCTCTTTTTAGTCTACAGTCTGCAGGCAGAGGGAACATTTCTCAGGGATTTATTCACCCCAGAACTCTAAATAATTACAGCAAGGGAACAAGGTAGAAAGTAGAAAGGGAGGTTTGACAGCACCATGGTTTCTGCAAAGTAAAGAACAGCTTCTGGATCCAAAATCTAGGAATTTCAGGGAAGATCTGAAGGTACTCAGAAGTTAAAAAGCACAAAGTACATTAAAAAAGTACAGGTTGTGCCAAGCAGTCACATCCAATTCAGTGACTCTCTATGAGAGCACACACTCAGGCCAGTTTTCAGTGACTCCCTTTTTTCACTTCTAAGTCTGCCTCTTAATACTTGAAATCTGCTTTACAAGAAAACAGCAAAACAATCTGTTCCTGAGAGTTGTATTCAGGCAAGAAATTTCTTCCAAAACATTTGAAAAGTGGAAGAGACAGAATGATTTCCATGACTGGAACAGGTACAATTAGAATGTCCCATTCCTCTGTTGAGGCCAAGTTAAAATTGTCAAAATAAGAAGATTTTGTACCAGCAATAAAAAAACTCACAATGTCTCATAAAGAGAAACTAACTAGTCACTACACTACTAGTTTACCTCTATCACTAACCTGTTTCCTTTTTCTCCTTCAGGGAGAATGCAAAACCATAAAAGAGGTAATGTGCCTCTTTTCCAATCTACTACTCTTCTTATAATAATCTCTTATGTGCATCATTTAAGGTAAAACATTTTACAAACATTTTTATGTGTGCAGATAAAAAAATTTTAAAAAAAATCTGTCTCTTACTGTCTTGAATGTATATGTTAAAAAACAAAAAGCAGCTAATCCCATCTGTTCCACAAACCATTCTTGCAGTTTCTGATTTCTCAGTCACTACAACCTAAATTCAAACCTGAATTAGCCCTACACCAGGGAAGAAACTCCACAGAAGGTGTAGCTTTGGCCCACTGCTGTATCTCCAGGAGCTTTCTACAGCCATGTGGGTAGTTTCTGTCATGCCAGCAGACCTGTCAGATGTTGGGAAGTCAGCCTCTTTCCCTTGTCTTGCCTCACTTATTCGCCCGTTCAGGAACCTCTCAGCAAGTTCTACAGAACCAGGCCACTAACATGATGGAGAGTCTAAAAGTCTCTTGAAAAATAAGTAAAAAGCAGCAGCCAATCAACCTAAAGGCTGATGATGGATTTAAACAAAAGAAAGGGTAAAACACTGGGGTTTTCACAACCACATAAGATATTTTACTTATGGGAAAAGTTCCACACAGTTACTTGTGCCCTGAAAGTGTAAAGGGTTTGTCATTCCTTTGAGCAAAATGCTGCAAATAATTAAACAGAACAGTAATAAGCCAAAGAAAATCTCTTATTGTTTGAGAACCTGACATGGGTTGGATTTAAGGGGGTCACATTTTCAGTGGAGACAAATACACAGACTGTGTAGGACCAAGTGCTCACTTGTTGATATAGGCATCTATGTTTATTAGGATAATTGACATAAGCTGGTATGTTTATTGGGATAATTAAAGTCTGCTTTGAATATAACCCTCAGCTAGAAAGTCTGGTATCACCCTGTTCCTGATAGGGTAAGGTGTCAACCACTTAGTGCTAATGGTGATGGCCTAATGAGATTGTTAGATTTTCCTCTGGCCAAGTGAACTTCACCAGCAGAACGAAAACCAGAATCAAAGGAATGCCAAACTGATGGGACATTCGACAATACACATAACACAACAAGGAAAAATGCTTGCTTCTCTGCCTCAGTGTGAGGGCAATTTACTACCTCCAACAAAAGGACTGAAAATGGCTCTTGATTTTTGTTGTCATTGGTGTCTATGCTTTAGAAGGTTTTTATCCATAGAGCATAAGATACTTTTGGGAAAATGGTGTTCAAATATATACTTTGCAAATAAAAAAGCAGGAGTACCTTATCATAAACAAGAGGCTGGAGTTTGATTTTATGCATCTGCAAAGACAAGGCAATTTCAATTTTTTCAAGACAAAAATGATGCAGTTTAAAGCTTTGAACAACTCTAAGTTAACAACTGAACAGGACACAAGTTACCTGTCATTTCCAGTCTGTCAAAAGCTTACTGCTTAAGAAAATCACTTTGCATGCCACCCAAATATTAATGAAATTTCACCTGTGCTGGTTGAAAATTACACAGAAAATTTGTTTTCATTCAATGACAAACTCAGAATGAACAGAATAGGTTTGTTACGGGGCACTTCTGCATCTTGGTCAGCTCAAGGTGTAGAGCCTGACAAACCTGCACAGCAGCAGAGCTGGAGCTGTCAGGCCGGGAACATTTTCGATCAGATCCTCACTCGGCACCGTCTTTCCTGGGCGGCTAAACTCCGATGACACGGCTTCGCGTCCCTGGGGAAGGCTGCTGCGCGCCCTGGGAAGAGCCCAGCCGTGCAGAGGGCTGTCTGTGCTGCGGCACGGCCCGGCAGGAAGCCCCAGTGAGGAGGTGAGGAGGGCCAGCACCGCCGCAGGCTCGGACACCGCGGGCCCGTCTCACACCCGGCACGGCGCTATCGCTCACCCGAGCCGCGCTCATCACGGCGGCTAGGCAGGGACGAGGCTGTGAAACCCAGGATTTACTCTTAAGAAAACCATTAGCCCTTCAGGGTAAAAGCCGGCCTGTTGTTACTCGGTGTGTCTGGCACAAGAGGTCATGAGCCCGGAGCACCGAAAATTATCACCTCTTTTACTACGAGACGAGGCACTAAACCACAGTAAAGCAAAGCCCACCGTAGGGAAAAACTGGAGAAATACTTAAAAGGGAAAAGTTGACTGCGAGGTCTGGAAAGACTTTGGGTTTATTCCTTTATGGGGAGAATTGGTTTAGGCCCGGAACTGAATTACAAGAGAAAAGTCGTGACTGGAAATGTGGGAGTCAGTCTGTAAGAGGCAGGGAAAATACTGAGCTGATTTACTTTACAGAGTTCACCTTTTACAAGTTACTTCTTTCTAGTGTGCTGAAGCATTCCCTTTGAGACAATTTCCAAAAGAGGAATAGAATGTGTGGGTAAAGTATTACAGAAATTTCTACTGCCAAACACCCAGTCCTGTCATATTCTTTGCTTCCTCCTCCTGAAATCCTTTTTGCCAGTTTTCCTATCTATCTCACCCGATCTTGTCCTGTCTAAACTCCACTACAGGACCTTCCAACATTGATATGCAGCATCAGCCACCAAAACAGCTCCTTCCACTCCTGGCTGAGTGGAAACTAGAGGGAAAAATCACCAAGGTCTCTCCACGCAGAAGAAGAGTCTGTTGTGAAGGCAGGCCTTGCAGCTAGGGCACACATAATTACCTCAGCTTTTCTTTAAACACTAAGCAGTCTCAGTCACTCTACCTTATTTATTCAGTCAGTTCTCCTTTGTAGAGGTAGCTAGCAAAACATGGAACCTCCTTTCACTTGGGAGTTTTGCAAGAGTAACTGGTAAGGTAACAGTCACAGAAATAATTTTTAAAATACTACAGTTTTCCTGACTGACCTGGTTGTGAATGAACACCTTGCAGCAAACCAACTTGTATGAAAAAGAAATACTACTCACATTTGTACAGTGGTCAGGAAATGTCCTGGGAAATGAGAAGAAGTAAGAACTGAAGTTATTTCTTCACTAAGTCAAAGCCACCATTACAGCCACCGTTTCCAGAAACTATTAGCAACGAAATTTAAGAAAAAAAAAATAATCTTGAACATTCACATCAAATGATACAACTTTAATTTCTAAAAGGTGATAAGTACTAAGAAACTGATCTAGTTGACAGGCAATTAATCCTCCTTGCATAGTACATTTATCTCCATGGGATATCAAGATTTACAACATTTCAGGAAAACTGGCACCTAAGTGAGCAAGCAACCTCAATCCTATACAAAACTTACAGACAACCTAAATGTTTCCAAGTTTTACTTTGTAATATAGGCAGAGAACAGCCTCTGCTTTGTCCCCATCTATCCCACAGTACTGTATTCTCCCACTGCACTTTACAGCTGGCTTCTGTGTAGAAAACATAAAAGGCTGCAACCCACACTGATATAGTAATTCACAATAAATCGGCTCATTCTATTCAAACTTGGCCTTTCTGAGGTCAAATACCTCAAGGTACTTAGTTATGGACTTTATTTTTTCATGTAGGATGTGCGCCTCACAATACTTGGGATTCCCTACTAAAGATTTTGTCCAGAGGATGTTCAGTCCTTCCCTGGAGAAGGCAAAAGGTGAGGCTTCAGTTTTGGAAGTGCTCTTGACACTAATCTAAAATAAGCACCGAATCTTACAGGAAGCCAAAAATTTTTAACTTGTTTAACCAGCTTCTAACAAGACAAGGGTAAAAACACTTCTTCATATTAAAAAATTGCAAGTTACATTTTGGTGTATGTGTTAGAAATATCTACAATGGATTTTTTTCCTTTACAGAATGATAGTTGGAGAGGAGCATTGTACTTACACCATCATTAATCCCTTTTTTCTAGAAACCTGTGTCCTGATTTTCAAAAGCACTGATTATCAGCACATCCTAGGTACTGAATGGTAGCAGCAGGCACTCAGAACTGCTGAAAATAAACTATTAGAACTCATACTTTTGCTGCAAATGCACCATTTGGAAGTAGTTCTCTTGAAAATGGGTAACTTCACCTTTTAGTGAAAATCCCTCTTGTAGTGTTTTAGAATGTCTGAAGTAACTATTACCAGTATTTGCTTAATACACTATAGTGGATTACAATCAAAATTAATGTCAAAAATTTATGATAAATAAACTTTGGAAAAATTTATACAAGGCCGTAAATAAATAATTTGAACTTCAGTCTCAGTAAGAAGTAAAACAATACGTCACATGACAATATCATCCTATCTAAACAATACAATCTTGCTATATTTTATTGCATAATAATTTGAGAGTAACATCTTAAGTAAAATATGTAAAGAAACAAAATCATTAGATTTACTTTCTTTAATATTGAACAACCAGTTCTTTGTACATAATCCAATTTAAAGATAATATAATTAGCACTTCCAGCATTAACAGTCTGTATTTACAATGAATGAGATGGGGTAGATAATCTAAAGAGTATTCAAATCTGTATGAAACAAATCAAAATACGAAGATTTACAGTAGTAGGCTCAAAATCCAAGACTTCTCCATTAATGGAATGCAATTTTAAAAGGCTTTGTTGCCTTTATTACTTTTAAGGGTTCCTGAAATAGTTATTTAAACCGGTGAAATCTTCAGTAATGCCTTCATTATTTGTATATGACATTAAAAATTAATTCCAATGCTTCTATTTTTTTTACTTGCTTGTAGACCAGTCTGAAATCTGATGAAAGGAAGCTTTCTATACAATCCTAATTCCATATTCCTGAATGCAACGGTTGGAAGTAGATGATGTCAGTCCAGTCCAAGGGTTATGTACACAAAACTTAGAAAATGTTCTTCACTCTTGCATAAAATGTGTGCACAGTATCAGTGAGTGGGGGACTTCAAAGTTTCTATGGGCTGTTGCTGGCATGGACCTTTGTTGGTTGAAAATAAAATACCTTTCACTCTATTGTTCTGGTAGCAGTTTTAGAAGTTAATCATCAATCCCTGGTGTTTCCCCCTGTTGTATTCTGGAGGCTATTCTAATGGCTTCTTCCAGAGACTGTTGTTCTCCAAGCTGAAACAAACAGAAAGAAATCCAAAATGTTACACTTGGATAATAAACGCATCCAAAAAGATCAAAGCAAAGACCTAGATACCAAAAAATACTTCAGCCCAAATGAGTGTGATCAGTATTGTCACACCTCCCTGGGTAATATATACCAGCAGCTATCTAATCAGCATGACAATTAAGATAGCTGCTGATAGGAGATTACATTGAGTTTCTGTGTAACTACCAACTACAAGTGCTTCAAAGAACTGCTGCATGATAAACACACTTCATGACCCACAAAATAGGTGATATTTTACTTGGCAGATATTACAAAGGTCAGACAAGGCTTGCAGAAGTCACAGTAGCTGTTACATTACAAATTATCACTGGTAAAGTAAACAAACATCTTCATTTTTCTTAACTCTCTAACAGAAAGTCAGCCCTTTGGAACACCACATGACATTAATTTATAGAAAAAGTGTACATTTATTGCAGAATCCCAACTGCATAAAAAAGCTGTTGTGATGACACTGTTTGATTCTACAGTTAATCTAGAGAGGAAATTATTTGGTACTAACTAAAGCAAGATAACCAACCCTGAATAAAGACAACTTGACACAATTTTGGGAAGGAATCCATGGAGCTTAATAGTATGTTCATGGGAACACTGAAGACAACCTCAACCTCACCAAAAAATGTAAAGCTGGCCATCACCTATTAGCTCAGGAGAAACACTTAGGAGAGTGTGAAAGGTAAAATCAATTTGTTTGACCTAATGGGACAATTCTCATTATCACTTGTTATTTTTACAGTTGCTGCATATCACATTCTGGATCCACTCAAATCAAGACCTCTGTTTTCACCTCGATAGGGCTTCAATAGGACTATCAGGCTACTGGCTTTACCAGTACTTAGAAACCAAAAGGATTAATTTATTAGTATCAAAGTACAAAAGAAAAGCCAATCAAGCCCTCAGGAATAATCAACAGTATTTTAATTTTGAATTCTCTCTCTTCTATTTGTGTATTTCAAGTTTAATTAACATAAAGAGACTTAAGTTAATGCTGCATTGCTGGTAACAGAAGAGGGGCTTGTGCAGAGAGTGTCTGTATTCCTTTCATTCTAAGGACCCACTGCGGAGGGTGCAAGTTACTTTTTCCTTACCCTCATGCTAACAATTGCCTTCTCACATGGTTTCTCTTATAGGCAGTTTTGATTAGTGCCAACTTGGCTCAAAGAGATGAGTTCAGAATTCAGAACTTCTCAACTTTCAACAGCATCTGACTTGCAACTTTCCATTTAACAAAGGGTGAAATAACAATCTCTCATTTCTGCTTGAGGATATTAATACTATGCCTTTCAGTCTGAGCTCTTAAGAGCTCTTTCATACCTAGAAATTACCTTTTCCTGATAGTGTTTGAACAATGTGAGGAATTATTTACAGAGACTGCTAGTACTGTGCTGCTTTGGCACATAACAGAAGGTCACTATTTCCAGAGATTTCTGATTATTAATCTTTCTGTATAACTATTTGCACTATTTTGCTATTAGCATTTCAAGGTTCAAATAGCAAATCTGCTAATTTTATAAGTTCATAGCAATTTATCCTTGAGAGTTTGACTTTATATGTGTCAACTCTATATGTAAAGCTGAAGGATGAACAAAAGCACCTCTTTGCTGAAAACCCGAGCAACTCAGCTGACCTCAAGTTTGGCCCTCCCCCAGCCTTCCCCTTTTTTAGGAGTTCTGCAAGTAGATTTGGTAAATCAGATGCTGTTTATTCCTCTTCCTAACCCTATATATTATTTTAAATATGACACCATAAGGTTGTGGGCTATTTTTTTTTCATAGAAACCAAGCTTCTTCAAATAATTTTGTTACCTGACTAGGTAGCTTCTAGCTCTACAAGTAAGAAACACTCCAAAAAACCATTTATCCCCACCTTACCTGTACTGCAATTTGTGTCCCATTGGATGTAGCCAGCAATGTAACAGGTCTAGTCTCTGTAGTCACTAGATGGTGTCCGTGCTGCTGGTGTCCCATTTCTGAGGAGGCACTGTGAAACGCTGCTAAGTCTTGGGCCACAATTGCAACCTTCAGGACAAAGGGACAGAGTCACCTGCCTGGCAGATCTGTTCCTGCTCCTCACCCCTTACCACTGCCTTCACAGCTACATTCAAAGCTGGGATCACTCATAATTGTATTGTGCAAAAGAAAAGTTGCCATAATTGTGTTCTCCAAATTATCTACTAGCTCTTAAAATATAAATATCCTCAGGACTGCAGCAATTCAATAAATGCACCTGTGATTATCTACATAGAGAATAATAACTATCTTCATTTTCATGTGGTGCAATTTTAGAACAGTAGAATGCATTTTAACTTAAAGATAACATCATACTTGTATGAAAAATTTAGCTGTTTTATCTGTACATTAAAAACCCCACAGATATATGCTTACACAAGTGTTTCCCACCTGCCAAATAAATTACAGTCCCATAATGTAGGGGTTTGTTACTCCCACATGACTCTCCCCTGACAGGGGAGACTAGTCTTTTAAGTCCTTGTTTAGGTAAAAAATGAACAGGACTCTTGGCTGTGTTCGTTCTTCAGGTTATTCTTTCCTTATCTACAATTTCTGCACACCAGGCTTCACACCAGCCTAGCGTGAAGGAGAAAGGACACCAAAGAGCCTCCAACACGCAGATTCAAGGCTCTATTAAAGATATTTCACCCAATTATCACCCAAAACTTACATTATTTCTACTTTTCTACCAATTACTGACTAAACTTCCATTCACGTAACACTGCACTGTGGTAAATTCTGACCAATCATTTAGTGACCCAACACTGCAGAATATGGAGTAGATGAAGAAGGAGGAAGAAACCTAAAAACCACGAGGGTCCTCCATCTTGTCTTCATTTACTTACCATTCTAATTTCCCAAAAATCTACATTTCTCACCCTGTGATAAATTACATATTATGTTACTATCTAATTTACATTAATGAAAATTCTGTCTCATCCCAAAGCCTAGGAAGCCCTTCCCATGGACAATGGTTAAAAGCAGTGTTTGTCAGAGGGTTTGGATCCTTTAAAACATGCAGAGGAATATTCTCTACATTCTGGATTCCAACACATAACATTAACCAATGAAATTACTGTTCATACTGGAATCTATTCTTAGCCCTGCCACTCATTTACTATGTGACTTTGGGGAAAATGCTTGGCATTTCTGGGGCTTATTTTACAGACACCTAAATGAGTCATTGGACTGGTGCCTCAGATTTTCTGCTTAATGTTTTGAAAACATTCCACCATGCGCTGATGTGCAGCACTAGAGCAGAACACACCAGGCACTTAGGAGGGCAATGTGTTGGCCAGGCACTGGAATTGCTGTGCGAGACAAATCTGCACCAGTGCCAGGAGTGTGGTGGCTCGGGGCCGTTCGGTAGCAGCTCCCAGGGGACGTGACCCAGGTGTGCAGGCAGCCCTCACCTGCTGTCCCTCGGTGCCCTCTGCGGTGACCATGGCCACGGAATGCGTTCCTGCCGAGGAGATGACGGCGTCGTGGGCAGGGACTGTGATGGTGGTGCCATCTTGTGTCACCATCGTGATGGTGTTGCCGATGGCCTGCATGTCTGCCTGGGATATGTTCACCTGCAACACACACGGGCTCCTGAGGCAAGGAAGGGCAGAGCCCTCCTGCCCTCTGCCTCACTGGCTGGGATCTATCGGGCCCTGACCTTTCAGATACACTTACCTGTTTACAGAAAACAATATGGCCCTCAGGAGGACAAAGAGGCTGTGTACTTAATCCCAGAGCCTACAATTCCTTCTTAATCAGAGAGTATCCCAAATAACAGCATAACAGATTATCTATGCCTGAGTCTTACACAGAGGTCAGTGGGATTCAAGGTTGTACCACCTGACATACTTTGATCATGATGAAATACTAAAGAGGCCTACAAGGGCTTAGAACTTAAACCACAAATAAACAATCTGTAACAAATTAATGACATAAATTACTGATGTCTCCAGCATAAATGCATTAGGGCATCAGATATATAACTTGATGTCTGATTTACAAAGTCATAAATCCCAGAACTGAAATCAAGCTGGAAGATAATTTAAAGGTAAGAATTTTAGGTCAAGGCTTCTGCAGGCCTTCATTTTAGAGGGTAAAAATGCCAGTTACTTAGTATTGCTGCAATGTCGAGAGCTGGCAATATAACAGGGCCCTTGGATATTTTATTTCAGTCTGAATTCAGAATATATCTTTCATATGTTACTGGTATTTCACCTGCCCTGCCAGCTGATATTGAAACTTTTCCCCAAAAGCCTTCAATATACTGCCACAGTGAATCAAGAGGGTTGTGTTGAAATCCCCTTCCAAAGAAATTTCATATGAAATCCTTAAAAATATGTATCCATGCAAAACTTAAAAGACAGCCATAGGAATGTTCAAGTGGAAAATAGTATCAAAGGATTCCTTATCCTTTAGTTTATGTTAGAAACTGTACACTACCAACCAAAGTGCTTCTAAAGGAAGCACCTGGACTGAAAAGACTTCCCACCCCTCAACCCCCCAAAGAGTGTGCAGACAAGACAGTGAAGATGCCCATCAGATACTGACAGCATAATCTGGGAATTGTGAGAAACCTCAGAAACAGTCTGTGTATGTAACAGCTGTTAAAACAGCCCTTTTCAGAGTGACAGAGAACAAGGAGAGACCAATCCCCTAACTTTGTACTAACACAGTTTCACATGTCAGAATATGTGCTTTCACTTAGGTATTGCACAGGGGGAACAACCCTAAAAATATCCTGACACAGCTCCAAAGAAGCTTCTTTCCTTAAGAAACCCACCAACATTTATCAGGAATCCTATGTGATTTCAGAGAGCCCATGGGGAGAAGCTACAAACCTGTGCCTCAGTTCTCAGCATGATTTTGTCAGCACTTGAACACTGTGGTTACTTACATGTTGGGTTCCATCCTGGGATATTAGTGCTACTTGTTGGCCTAATCCTGACTGGGTAACTGTAGCAACCTGTGCAGCAATGACATCTTCTGCCTCTACACCTGTCACGTAGGTGATCTGGGAGCCTTTGAGCACATCTTCACCTTGACCTGTTGGATACAAAGAAGGCAAGAGGGTACTTTACAGACTCTAAAGTGCTCCCAGGAGAGCAAATGACGAGGATTAAGTCTTGTCTGAAGGTCTAAAACACTCCAACAGAAAAATATAGTGGGAAGATGAGAAAAATAAAAGAAGGAAAGATACCAGATGCAAGTCAGAAAGTCTTATTTTGGGAACACGGGGTATAATCTTCTAGCAATGAGTTTAAAGACACATAAATACTACAAATACATTTAGCTTGCAAGCAAATATTAAAATGTGATAAACATTTCCAATTTATTCATTAAATGTTAATCTCTCCATGCAAACACAACTGGAATTTTTTTTATGAAGTTATTTATTAACAAACATACAGAAGAACATAGCGATGCCTTTGTGTGAAGATTTAAGTAAGTTCATTATCTTGATGTTTAACCTCAGCAAATGAATGTTATAATTCCTTTAGAAGAGGGAATTAAGCTATAGCAAATCTGCTTGAGGCATTCAGTGCAGTTTCCCACGAACATGTAGCAAAACAACATCTCTAACCAAAACAGTTTGAGCAGGTATTTTCAATCTTCAGGCACATCTAAAAATCACAATTTGACAAGTGGTGTTTGTATCACAGTATTTCCTTCAGTCTGATCCTTTATAGTCATAGATTCAATACTCATAGTACCATGAACAGCATACTCTGAGGACTACTGCAGCACAGCAGCTCCTTTTAATCTCTGCCTCAAGGACAGTTTACAGAAACTGCTCTAAACCACAGCAAAACCAGCCCATATCACTGTGCTGCAAAACCAGATTTTTTTTCACAAGGCAGAGCCTTTACTCCCACACAAAAGATTGTCAGCAGCCATGATGTTTTTATATATATATTCTTTGAAAAACCCCTAACAAAAGTCCAGTATTTTGTAATCAGCTTGGAGTCTCTCTGGTCCCCTTCCCCACATTCATGTTTTTAGCAGATTTGCTGAGACTGCAACTCAAATTTCTCTCTTAACCCCGTGACTGCTATAAATGAGTTATCTGGCCAATTACCATGCAATTTCTGTTTACAAATTGCCTAACACCCTAAAAAGTCTTACAGAGAAATTATGATATCTTCATTAAGTACTTTAATCTATGTTTATCTATGTTTAATTACCTTGGCTATCAAAATCCCCCAGTAAAATATCATCCAGCCCAAATTTTTTTTTTTTTTTTTCGTTTTTTTTTTTTTTTTTTTTACAACTAGAGAGCCAAAGGCTGCAATTCTCACCTGGAGGTGGCTCAAAGAAAGCCTCTTGCTCCTCCTCGATGGGCTCTGTGTCGTTGTGTGCTGTCCGTTTGTGCATAGCAAGGGTAGAGATCTGCTTGTAGGTCTTCCCGCAGTGATTGCAGTTGTATGGTTTGGAATGAGTATGTACAACATGATGTTTGTATAAACTGGAATACTCTGTGAAACGTTTGTCACAGCCAGGAACTGTACAGACATAGGGCTTCTCCCCTGCACGAGAAAACAAAAGGTAAAAAGAGAACTTGATTCAGGATGCACAGGAAAAATTGCCAGCAAATGATATTTAGGGACTAACCTTCATTACCAACCATACTTTATTTCAAAGGCAACAGAGAAGCTCAACCTTGCAAAGTTCATCAATGCAACATCTTACTGTCTTTGTTAAAGAACTACTGCCAGTACCAGTTGGGCCCATTTTTCCCTATCATTCCATCTAAAACATCCTTCTGATGAAGGCAGAATGATACAGGCTGAAAGCTGCAATTTCACTTTGTCATTGTAGTGAGAATTTTGTTCTTTGATTACTGAAGCCCCATAGTTTTCCTCAATGATCAGATATATTGATTGACTAGTATCACTTTTGAGTATTGAAAGCTCTGAGGAAATCTATAGGAAGCATGTGTATAAACAATCATGGTTTCACACAGAAACACCTTCCATTTAAAAATCAATGAAACAAGTGTCCAAATTACATTGTAAACTAAAAATATAAACTGAGATACAAAACGTCCCTCTATGAAGCTTGTCTGTGTTTCTATAAATTACATAATGCTACCAAGCTGATATGGCTATCACTGGCTTTTACATTTTAGAATTTTTACATTTGTGCTTATTATTTCTGCTCACTAACTCTGAAAATCAAGTTAGATAAGTATTTTCACATCCAGTCTATAAAAAAGGAAGTTTTGACCACAGTTCCAGCAGCAAGGAAAATACAGCTGGGATGAAAGGGTGACTCATAACAGTGAGCCAAAGTTAAGCTCAGACTTGTCCTTTTCTGGTATTTTTTAAGAAACAGCTCACAAGGAAGGCAAGCCCCAGAATCAGTTAAGGATTCAGCCCAATATCCAGTTTAAAAAACTTTGTATACAAACCAAAATCATTCTGCCTTGGCAGCAAGGTGGGAAATCCAACTGCTTTAATATCCTCAGCTGAGGGGAGAGGAAGCCCACACAGAATTACCAAACCAAGTCATATAAACATGACTAAACCCACCTAACCCACCAAAACTCTGATCACAAGGAGAATGAGACAGCCTCTCCCAAGCAGATTCCACTTCAAAATACAATAAATCTCTCGTATACCTGTGTGTATTCTCACGTGATTCTTATAATTAGTTGCACTGGCAAAAGCTCTCCCACATCCTGGCTCTGTACAGTAGTAAGGCCTTTCGCCTGTATGTGTCCTGATGTGAACCTTTCTAATATTAGATGTTGTGAATGACCTGCCACATCCTTCAAAGGGACACTTAAAAGGCCTTTCACCTGAAAAAGAAGACAAGGTACACAGGCAAAGGTTACAAGAGAGTGAAAATCCTAAGTTACACTTAGACCTGCATGTAGGAACCCAAAGCTGTCTAATTTTATCTTGGAGATCCTCAGTCAGAAATACCATGAACATGCCACTGTGGAGTATTCTAGTTTAGCCAAAACTAACAAAATTCAGGAAAATCATACAGTCTGTAAGCTAAATTATGACGCATATAGAGCAATACTTTAACATGTATAGAGCAGACTCAGTTGCTTGGATTAGCTTCTGCACTGCCCATAATCTAACAACTACTTAACAACCTCCCCAATTCATCCATGTATTGTCCAAACCAAGTGTATCATATAATTGACATTTGACAACTGTTAGTTCTTCAAATGGAAAAAATACCTTCATGATTTAACACGTAACCAGGATAAACATGGATTAGTAAAACTTGTTATAGAGAGCACTTAACCTTAAAAACAACAAACTTTCTATAGAGAGGCAGCTATGAGACTCAAGTTCCAAACCCCCAGACCAAAGGAAATCACAAATACAGGTTCTTTTAGAATAAGTCTCTTCGTGGAATATAAGTTTAAGCACAATAACTTACGTCACTGCACCAAAGCATTTCACTGTGAATAGCAGACAAGGCCAAAAAATAATATTCCAATAACCCTGACCTTTCAGATCAATCAAAGCACACGGAGAAGGAGAGCAAAGGGGGTTAAATTTGGAGATGTTCGAGCCACTGACAGGCTGTCCTGGTGTAATTTCCCATTACTAGAGCCAAGAAAATTCCACGAACTGTGCTGCTTACCAAAGAGCAGAATTTGAGAGCAAGAGAGAGCAGAACAGCACTACAGATACAACAATAGCTACTTAGAAATAAGAGAACAAGTCCTGATAGACAGAAATACCCCGAAACTCCAAAGCAGTTCGCTCCTTGGCAGAGGAAACTACTATTCACTCCTTCGGGCAGCTGTTTTGGGAAGCTTTTGCAGCTTCCTGCCAAGGCAGTGTGTATTCCCCGTACACGCCCGAGTGTTGTGTTACCATGGCTCCCCTAATCCCTGCTTCAGCCAGGACCCCAAACACGGCTGAAAGCTGCAGGGTTGCAGAGCCAACCCCACCCAGCAACGGAGCCCGCACTAGAAACCACAACAGATCGCTCTGCTCCCAAACAATGCCCGCAGGAATGTCACCGGACCGGCCCCTGAAGGGGCCTTTTCAAATTCTAATGTCCTTCCTAGCAAAGCGACCTGTTTCCAGGT
Organism: Polioptila caerulea; assembly: GCA_013397295.1. NCBI lineage: Eukaryota > Metazoa > Chordata > Aves > Passeriformes > Certhiidae > Polioptila > Polioptila caerulea. The sequence continues at coordinate 671,137 of VYXF01013035.1, forward strand.
GACAGAGAATTCCAACGCTAGAAATGCAAAGCCTTGAAGCTCTACCCACTGCAGCTCGAGGTACCATCCACAGCAGCTTTTCTGACCCCGGAGCTGTGTGTCTGGGGAGTCACCGAGAAAGCTGAGGCAAGCTTTTGGTGGCACTGAAAGCCAGATCTGACTCTGCTCAAAGCGGGGGAAAGTCACTTCTGGCTAAAGCAGGCAGAAAAGGAAGCAAGCGCTGAGGCTGATGTACCTGCAAAAGGAAGGGAGAGGTTTCTGAGCCACGGGAGAGCCCAGAGCTGCATCCCCCGGATGCCCTGGGGCAGCCTGCACAAGGCATGAGCGCACACTGCTCGGCCACCTGCACGAAGCGGCTGCTGCCGTTTTCCCCTCATCTTTAGCTTCCTGAAAACACTCATAAATCTACCATAAGACACCTCCGGCCGCTGCTCTGCTAGGATCTGCTAGGAGATTATGATTCTATTACTAATGTTGTTCAGGTGGGTAGGTTACATAGGGCTGACTCAAGTCTTTGTCTCGACTGCTAAACAGAGATTAAATTACCACACACCTTCTGTGGCAGTAACAAAGGAAACAGTCCACAGCTAATAAAGTTGTCCATTCGATAGAAACCTTTCAGTTCATAGTCTGTACTTGATGCAGTGCATATCAACAGTTCTCTTTTAGAACTGCGAGGATATGTGTTCACCCTGATGTTTAAAAATCAAGATAGCACTAATGCCAACAGGATCTTTTTGTGTTGGAAAGTCCAAAAAAGCAGAAAGATCTTAATGTAATCCTGAGTTTTTTCAATTTTTATTGCCTATATTTACATCCCACTCCTCATATTATTAGTATTCTTAATTTGAAAAAAAAGTCAAACCTGTATTTCTTTTATTTTTTCTTCTTGACTCAGTAATATTCAGACAGTTCAGTGGAAAAGCTTGTCAGTGTTCTAGCAGAGACATATTTAATGGAATAGGTTAGATTGCTCACATTTAAGAGCTGTTTTTCTTTTTTTTTTCCTTTTCTTTTTTTTTTTGGAAGATCACAGGCACAAAGAAGACATTGTGCAAACTTGTTTACACATGTGTGCACCCACAGAGTTTTGCAGAGTGTAGTGTGTGCTGTCTGGAATTTGTGGCTTGGCTTTCAATGTTATGTTTTTAGACAAAATGCAAGATTTAATTTTTTGTGCCTTTGCAAGTTTTAGTAGCTGTTGGTTTTCTATGATATTTTTGTTTTCCTGATGGAACAAGAGGGAAATTCGGATAAGAAGCTCAGAATATTGACCTTCATGAAGCTGGCATGTGAGTTACATTAAAGCAGCAGAACTGAGGAACACTGAAGCCATTTCTAAAAGGCAAGAGAGATTATTGGGGAAAAGTTCCTTGTTCTGTTACAGATGTTTGCAGATGAAACTGTAAAGGCAACTCAGTGGCAATGTGAGGCACTGCTAGAAGTTAGTGCATTTTCAACAGCAGTGTGAATGCTTTAGCATGTGCTTTTTCCAAGAAAAGCATGCTGGATTTGCAGTAAATGCTGAAAGGCCGCAGAACTCGCTGGGCTTCAGAAAGAGAACGTACACCAAAAGAGATTTAGTCAGTATGCAGTCACAGAGTGAGGAGAAAGAAAAGGCTAAACCCCACGTGGGTGAATGGCCAGAGAGGTGGTGTGTGCTGACAGTACCTGTGTGGGTGCGGATGTGCTTCTGCAGGTCTCCAGAGGTCTTGAAGGACTTGGTGCAGTTCTCCTCCGTGCACCGGTACGGCTTCTCCCCCGTGTGCGTTCGCACGTGGCTCTTCAGCCCGTACCCTGGGGATCACAGCGGGGTCAGCACTACCTCAGCCTGCTCGGGAACCACCACCAGCAAAGGCTGGGCCTGCTGTTCCACTCAAAAACTGACTCTCTCATTCTTCACAAGCTCTTCATTCTACCCTACCGAGCAGCAGAACTCTGGATAACAGTTTAGAAATTCTTTGATTCTTTCTTTTTGAAGAAAATACATTTCCATAATTCTTCCCCTTCCCTACAGAAGGATACACTGCAATTATTATAATGTGGACAAATGTTTGTTCTGCTTCTGAGGAAGCCATATGCTGTGCATTCCATCTCATTTTTACCTCTTCCCACTACTGTAATCAAAATGACATTTAATTATTTGCTCATAGGAAAAGCAATAACCACTAATGAAGTCAGCAGTAAAATCACATAAACAAGTGCTAACCAAGAGCATTCATAGCCACTCATTCTTTTTAAGATTACTTGTAGGAACTCATCAAAAACACTACCAGTCTGAAGTGAACTCTGGATCAGGCCCTCTATAAATTATTTTGCAATGAGCATTAAACCAAGATTTTCCTTTCAGTACTTCCCTGAAAAGATAATGACTAAGGAAGCCTGAAAAGCTATTTTAGAAAATGAACCTGAATTTCACTTGTACCAATAAATTATGTATACATTTCTACAAAATAAAGTCTGTAAGAAAATGGCACCTGCTTTAATTTCAGAGGGTTCTCCTCAGAACAGCTGAAATTCCTGTTCTTGATAATTTTAAAAGCATGAAGCATTTGAACCAAGCTGAGCATTAATTCACTTTTATATCTAAAATAAACTCAATTTCATGACCCAACCCAGGAGAGTTCTTAACATTTAAACCAAAGAGTACTCAGTACTTGAAGTGAACTTTGTCCAAGGCAAAGACTGTTGAACTACAATACAATAGCTCTGATCAAAAATACAGTATTTATAAACAAACAGCTGTTTATAGCCAAACATCAGTCTGTTGCAAAGGAAGAGAATATTTCATTACGTAGTTTTGAAATCTCTTTACAAACACTATGCAATTAAACTTAGGTGCAGGCTTTTAAAAGTGTGGTTGTTTCCCTTTTGACTTTTTACATCAGTATTTATTTTGCTCATTTCTATTCAAAGCAATTGTAGCAAATGTATTAGATCAGATGGAGTTATTTTAAAAATACCTTATTTTAAAAAACAGAGCCTAACTTTTGTAAGCATGACACTAATTTACATTCCAAGCAAAAGAATAAAATTTGGAAGAAGTTTTGCTCTTCCACTTTCTTCCAAGTTTGATTCCTCCTAATTGCATTGTGCACAATCAAATTCAATCTGAGGGAGAGCACCATTTATGAGCAGAGTAAGCTGTACAAATGGAGAGTTCACTTCATGACAGATGTCACTCTGATACAAATTCAGTAAAGAACATTGAAATCAGCATCTTCTGTCAAAGCTCCTTTCAAATTTAGACCAGAAGTTCAGGAATCTGCCCCTAGCCTACAGGTTCTGCTTTCTATTATCACCTCATTCAACTTTTGCTGTTAGTTTAAAGGTAAGAAAGGCCTATTTTTTAACATTTAGCTTGACTGTAGATGACAGGTGAAGAGTGAGGGAAGTGTTGAGTGCTTCACCTCCTTCACCCTGCAGTAAGAGTTAAATCCTCTCTCCTTTCTACTGCTACACGAGCTGAAAATGACTTTTTTCCAGTTGTCCCAACCAACTTAGCAGTTAAAAAAGGCAACATTAAAAACTGATTTTATCCACAGACAAACACTAACAAGCAGGAGGAGCTGGTCTGCAAAAGATTACCTGTTGCAAAGGCTTTGCCACATCCAGGATGCTCACACTGGTATGGTCTGTCTCCTGTGTGAGACCTTTCGTGCACCTGTAGACATCCAATGCAGTGACTTAATGAAATATTGCATGTGGGTACTTCAGCACAGAAACACTTCATTCTCCAAGTCAATGTATTTTATTTATCTTACTAAGATTCACACTGAAGTGTCTGTTTATATCAGTGATGAAAAGATGAATGTGATAACAATGTTTTCCTTAAAACTGAAGATGTCTCTTTCCAAGGTCTAACCTGATCCTGCCAGTCAGTTTGGCACAAACCACCTCTGTAAATACATGCAGAGTTGCCACCATGCACTACATTAAAGACAGGAGGTAAATATGCCTCAGAGCCTACTCTGTATCTGATTTTTGACTCCACTGAATGCTTCCAATGATGCTTTTATATTGCATGAAACCTCTACAGCAAGGACATCATTTTAGCAAGTGACTCCAAGCCAACCACTCACTGACTGCTGTAGTCAGAGACAAAGCAGCACTGTGAGGAGCTTACCTCATCAGCAAGGGATTGTGCCAGCCTCAGCTGGAGTGTGAGCAGCCCTATAACATTCACCATTTCAGTAATTCCTTTACTTAATTTAAAAAAAAGAAGAGAATAAAGAAGTTGTTGTCTGTGAAGAAAAGATGTTCCAGCTTTTCACTTTGAATATTAGTTTTGAAGAGCCTTGCTTTGTACTATGATGGTAAAATATTTCATAAACTAGATTTTTTGCATGATCATGCCCACATGTAAAGTTGACAGAGTGAGTGCTGGATTCCAGAATTTCTGTGACACTGCTGGTGGAAACAACCTCAACATGCTGGCAATACAGCAGCTGAACATGATCCCAGAGCACCAGGTAATCTCAGCTGAGCACCACCAATTACTATAAAATCAATCCAACAGACGTTTGACAAAACAGGCCCACTGCAACTGGCTCTCATTTTCTATTACTTTTAACCACAAAATCTTTAAAAAAAAAAAAAAAAATCACATCTACAGAGTAGCAATGTACATTTTCCATCTCCTCACCTTAAGATGGTGAGCTGTTGTGTACAGTTTTCCACAGCCATCATAATCACAGCGAAAAGCTTTCTCTCCAGTCTGTTGAGATTTTGCACTCACTCTTGTTCCATGTCCTTGCAAGACAATCTTAAGTGAAAGAGAAAAAAAAAATTAAAAATCCCAGCCACATACTAAAAGAAACAACAACCAAAATGGATAAGAGAAGTTACACTCTTTATTTTGCTATCAAGCCAGAGCTGATTCTGACAGGTTCTTTTGCTCCTCTTGCTTTGCTATGCCATGTATTTCTGAGTCTTCAATAAATAAACTAAAAATAAATAACTGAAAATCATGATGGAAACTGTAAAACATATTTACCTGTACTTAGCAAATTTAAAAGCTTGCATTAATTAGTCAAATAACAAAGACCAATAATTTAAAATATAAGCATCCTGAGCTCAGGGAGAAAAACCAAGATCTCAGATCAGATTTCTCTATTGCACACATAAAAGCAGAATTGTACAACCAAAATGTGTATTATGAACAGATGGGTATGACAGGTTTGAAAGGAAATAGTGAGATATCCATTTGGGCACACAGAGTCTTTTGTTTTCCCATGCAGAAATCACAAAGAAGTTTTATGCTTTTTTCCTTTGCTGAAACACCTAACTAACTGCATGCAAGTGTGAGTGACTGCTAAGCAGTGTGACATCTGTTCTCTTCTGTTCCCTGGGGACTTAAAAAGTTTATAAATATACACCCATTTAATTCTATATCTAAATATGAGACTTTTATATATTACATATTAATACATATGAATACAGAATGAGTTACAAGTAGGTATCTACTTAAATCAAGATATAGGAATTATTTATATTTTCATACATAATTGATAGCTTTGGGCCCCTTCAACTGAAGGCCAACTGTAGTCACCTGATAAGGGTCAGAATTTGAGACTAAGCCTCATTACCTTTTTGAAATATCAGATCTGGTTTTGTTTGGAACACATAATGCTCCATAAGACTGGCACATTTCCATGGTGCACATATGTTGCCATACATGTATAAGGTAAAACCACATCCACATGGTTTGCTTTGGGGCTGAGGCCAAAATCAATATTTAGGTGGATACTGATTACAGGTAATTTTGCTTAATAGGCTCTTACTTGAGGTAAAACCAACAAAGATTTTATCCTACTCTCCCTTGAATTTTGCCTTTCATTGGAGTTGTGTCCCTATTCCAACCTACAAGTGTGCAAACCCTCCGAATTTCCTAATTTCATTTTCTGGAACATGGTCCAATACAGTAAGCAATGCAAGTGTAAGTTATCCTCTCCTTCCACAGTCATGCCACACAGGCAAAAGTGAAGTGTTCACAGCTTTAAATAGAGTGGGATCTAACTTGTAAAAGATTGAAAATAGAAAATTTGAGCTAACTGTGAGAGGTGAGCCTATAATTATTCCTTTCACAGTTAATATATTTTGATCTTGGAATAAGACATTTTTCTTCCTTGTCTACTTCATTATTTTTTAAATTAAATAAAAAGGACAAAAGGTTTGCCCAGCCCCACTCTCAATGCAATGACTCTTCCATTTTTGATTTTGTCATCTGAACATGTGAGGATATGGAGAGTTTAGTATTATTTTAGTTGTTTTAAATTTGAAGCCCAGAATACATTTTTCTTTGTCTTTTCCTTTAATAAAATACATTCTATAATAAAATATAAAATATAAAATGATATGATATGTCAAATACCATTCTCCTTACATAATTTTCTGGAACTCAGGGAAAAAAACTTGAGACTTAGTAAGTTGCACCTGTATTTTCCATTACTCTTTGAACTTTTACATTAACATTTTCACATTTAAAGGTTTTCACATTTCTGTGTACTAACAATATGGATCCAGAAGAAGAAATTGAAGCATTTTTCTGTTCTTTAGGCACTCTCTCTGAACAGCACTCTTAACTACTGATTCCTTATAAAACCTGCTGTAGAGGTCAGGGACCCTAACAGGGCAAGTGGAATTAAATCATTAAAGAGAGAACAGTTCCAGACCTATGCCTGGAATGGTCTCTCCTAGAAGAAATTTTTTAACAGAGACAGCATTTTTCTGCTTTAAATACTATCAAAAGTCAGTTCCTTCTCTGGAAAAGAACTTCTGAAATATTTACACTCTTATTGATGAAATACTCAGGTCAGCTTGAAAAATCTTAGAAAGCCAATATAATTTTTAGTTACCTTTTAACAGGAAAATCCCCTAGAAAGCAGTAAGAATTAGATCTTTTAAAACCCTCGTGACAGGATCTTGTACAGAATGAGATAATATAATCTATCTGTATAGTTTGAAACCTACAATTTCTGAAGGGTAGAAGCAAACCCTAGTTCATGGCTACAGGGCTCCTTGTCATGCACCTTGCTGGGCAGAAAAGACAAAAGAAATAAATATATTTAATTATTTTGTATTAAGCACATACCTGCATTTTTTTATCTTGTTCATTTTCACCTATAATTCCTGTACTACTAACACTGTCATTTCCATCAATAGACACCTGAAAAACAAAGTTGAAATGGGGAAAACATTTACAGGTTACTTTTATTCATCTGAGAACCAGAGGGTTACAGACCCAGTTCCTGCTGGTTTATTATTTCACAGCTCTCTAGCTCCCTCTTGGAACATGGTTATCCCATAGTACTTGAGCTTACACAAAAATCACCTCTCACAGCACCTGCACTACAGAACAGGTCAAGTGAGCATAGCCAAGTTGTTTTATAACAGGCTAGGAATGACTTCAAGAACTAAGGGTGTTAAATTAATAGACTGACAAAGGTATTACAATACATCAATAAATTAAACAATACAGAGTTCTGACAAATACCCCATTTACTTCTTTTATAATAAAGATATCTCTCTCACTCCTTGTTAAGCAGAATGTACTTGTTTCAAAAGCACAACTGCTTTTTGAATCACAATACCTAAGACAATGTGTTACATCTCAATTAGAACTAGTCAAATTACAACTAAGCAAGGACTGGGGTATTGCTGAATAGGTTTGTTTTTAAAGAGTCTCCAGAAGGACAAAGGTATTGCTGTTTCCAACAAGCTCATAGAAATATTTTAAAGACTGATAGGTGTTAATGTAAAATTTTTCTTTAAATAAAAATATAATTACCCAGTTTAAAAAACACACCAAACTCTTTCACAAGCAGCAGCTCAAAGAACAGGATGTTACTATATAAAAAATTAAAGCATACTTTGCATAGTTTCCCATTCCTTAATTGTCTCTGTATTAAGCACAGGCATGCACAACACTCTCTGTGTCCATTACATTCAAGGCTGAGCCTGATGCACCTAAGCCTAGTCTAAGTGATTTTATTCTTCTCTCTGACAGTCTGGCAGGAACCCTCCCTCCCCTGGGCTGCTCCTGCCCTTTCACCCAAGAGGCCCCAGCAGACCCTGAGAACACTGGTGCCTGTGTGAAGCATCCTGCCCAAAGCACCAGCCCCCAGCAGTTTGCTTGGAGACTGGCATGAGCTCATCCCACAGGAGGTTTTCAGACACTCTCTCTAAATTAGACAATTATCAGCAAAATACTTTGGGGAACTTTGAGCTAAAACAGTAATGAGCAAAGTGCCCAAGCAGAGGCAAATTTACATTACAGAAAGAGTGAAAAGAGTGTCAGAAAGCAGGTAATTCTGGGGTGTTTTTTTTCAGAGGGAAACAGTAGCTATTTTGGGACCTTCTCCCTCAGAATTTTTAAAGGGAGGGGGGAGAACCTGCAGAAAAAGGAGACTTGAATTACTTCATCCTGAACTTCCTGTTGTTGGTAGAGAAAAGAACTGCTGACATGAGATTAGAACTTGATCAACAATTGGAAACAAATGATCCAACCAGAATGTGTGTGCATGTGCTGGGGCATGCACAAATCCCAGTCACTGTACTTTGCCAGCAGCTGTGATGGCACAGGAAAAGCAGCTTATGGAAGGAAGTATGTGCTGTAACCTCTTCACAATTCCATCACCTCTTCTGACTTCACTGAGAGCCATGACCTTTTCCCCTTGGCTGCTTTGGGAGGATGGTGGCATTGACTCAGGCCAAAATTAGAGGTCTCTAGTCAAGTCTGCATGTGCTTTGCATGTTGTGGAAAGTGGTACTATGCCTGAAGGAGAAGTGAGGGACACTGAAAAATGTACATGTTCCACCACTCCCAGTGAGCTTCTGGGTAGTCTGCTTGGATCTCTGTATGGACTCTCTTATACTCTACACTGATCTTGGGCACCCCACTGATCTTTCTGTTTCTGCCTGTTGCATAGGACAGGGAAACAAAGAAGAAACACCACTCCCCAAATCCACCTGTAATATTTTCTTTGTCCTTTAAGTTTCAAAAAGAAAGCCTTGAAAGAATCAAACAAAAAAAAAAAAAAA
>VYXF01013035.1:680196-696927 GCA_013397295.1 Polioptila caerulea
AAAGACACCCAACTTTAAACTTCTCTTTCGCAGTATTGTAAGAATTCAGGAAGGATTCCAGGGCAGATCTTTGAGCTCCTCCTAAAATACTCTCTTTTATGCTAAAGAAAGATTTATTCTGCCTTCAAATAAGAACACAAGAACACCAACACTGAGTCAAACTAAAGGCCGTGCTACTGCACCATTTCATTTCCAACAGCAGCCAGCAGCAGATGCTGGAGAACACTAAACAAACAGGCCAAGCACGTAGTGATGCATTCCCCATAATATTCTGCCAACCTCCAAGCAACTTGTGGTTTATGAACTTCCTGAGCCAGAAGTCATGGGTTTCTAATAACCATGGACACATTTTTCTTCTATGAATTTATCTAATTACACCTTAAATCCAAGGACATATTAGTGTCCATAATATCCTACAAGCAGTGCCTAATTTTGAGCTGTTCCATAAAACATCTTCATTCCTCTTGAACCCATCACGTGGGAGTTTCACCTGATGTTTCCCAGTTCCCAAACTGGTGCAGCCACTGACAAGTCACTACTCTTCTTTGGGCTACTTAAAATTGTATAGAATCCTATCATATACTTACTATGTGTATTTAATTTCTTTCTATATCTTTTTCAAAGTGTCTGGGACACCAGCTATGAAAACTGTACCTTGCCTCACCTTGAAGTGTGCATGGACATGGAGAAGAATCACAAAACCACATCTCTTCTTTTAAGAGAGATCCAGAGTTCTGACCATTGAGCTAATATTTGGTTTTGTACATAAACCAGGATGTAGTGCTTGGAAACTCACTTGTACTGACTGTCCCCTCAAGGTTCCAGCAGTACCATTCAGAATAAGGTTCTGAGATGAAAGCTTTAAGAAAACAATCTTTCCTAAACAAACACACAAGTGCACTACAGAAAACAAATTCACATTACAGAATTAAAAAAAACATATTTAGTTAAATTGGATGAAAATGCAAATTTATTTGCATTTCTTCTGTTTCTTCTTCACCTTCTCAAAACTTATCAGAAATTATGATCAACACAGCTGCTGGTTAAGAAGGGCAAAGTTGTGATTGATTTAATCTAAAGGAAATAGTACCTGTGGAACGTGTAAAAGCTTGTGATTACAGCTCCACTAACATTTAATTACCTTTTAACTCATGAAATGCTAAAACAGCATCCCAACATAATTTGACTGCCTGCCTTGGGATCTCTCAATTCTAACAGACAGAAGCATAATGGAAAATAGAGTAAATAAGCTATTTAATTATCCTAACTGACCTCCTAAATTTTGACAACTTTCAGTGACATTAAGAGGACAGACTTTAAAATATATTCTGCTCTTTTTCCAGAGCAATACAAGCACTGATTGCAATTATCCAGCTACTGGGACACTGTTTAACTACAGTCATAGAAGTTGCATCACCCATTACCATACTTACATCAGGCTTGACAGAAGTCCAGCAAAGTGAACAACATGAATTTTGTGCATCATACTGCATTTTTACTATTGAAAATATGGATCAAAGAAGTATTTTTCTGAACTCAGTAATTGTCTGTCTTTTCTACACTTCATACCATGTGCTGTCCTTGCTCAGTACACCAGGTCATACTCTTCCCTTTCAGGAAAAAAATTTAATCCAGCGACAGTGCCTGAACAAGAATAATTTAACTTTGTCCTTCTTTCCAAACAGTGTCCTTTCAAGAGACTCCTTTGCAATGCTATAGTATAGAGATGATTATCATTTGGCTGTCTAAATGGCTTTCTAAATCTGACTCCAGTTCAGTGTTCAATCTTTTCTCCTTTTTATGCCACACTATGCACCAGAGCTGCTCATGACAGTGCTCCACTGCCATGACAATTTGGTGTTCTCTCTTCTAGGAGTCTGAGGCTCTCTCAACTACAATTTTCTTTCTTAAACAACAATTGGCTTGTGCTGCCAGACATGTGAAACACGATGGACAGAGAAAAAGCCTTGCAGGGTACCTTGGCTGCATATTGCTCCAGAGCACTGATGGTGTCAGGGTCGATGGCAGCATCCCCTGTGTGCAGTCCTGCCACTGTGCCATCAGCCTGGATGGCTAGGATGGTGTCTGACTGTGGCATCTGCACCGTGTGGTGGATGTAGGCAGTGGTCCCATCCTCCAGCTGCACAGCCTGCAGTGCACTCTGGTCATAACTGTCTGAGGAATGAGATATTGCAGTGTTAGGGTTCTGAAGGGAGCAGCAGTGTGTTACACGAGAAACTACTGCCCTCCAGGATGTGTCTCCTGAGGTCATGCACACATATGAAATACATGGGAAATATAACCACTAGGATATGAGAAATACAATCACTTAATACTATGAATGTCACAGGAATTTGTTTTCAAGACAACACCTCCCATAGTTTTATTTCTACAATTACAAAAGTAGGAAAAAAATTTATATTGATCTAGCTTTATTTACAAAGGAAATCAGGAACACAAATATGCTTTCCATTTCAAACCCACGTATATTAAAATGAAAATAATATAAGAGATCGACTGATATCATTGCTTCAGATTTTAAAATTCATAGAGCTCACATTTTAAGAAGAGAATCATACAAGTATGTAAAAGAAACACAAAATATAAAATTACTTTTAACAAAAAAATTCTATATTACATTCTTTCCTCTTACTGTTGTTGGTTGTAAAATGTAATTGTCACACTGGTTTAAACAGACTTAAAATATATACTTGATCACTTTTTCTGGAGAAGTGGTACTATTTCCAAGACTAGTGTAATCATCTTCTGCAGAAACATAAGTTATCATCTGGAATTTGCATTCTTGACTGTCAGCTGTCACATCTTCTGCCCTACTACCTAAAGGTACATACTCACTTTAATGTGATCCTGGGCTGAATAAACAATGGAATACACTGGGTCTTATTCCATTTATAACTGTTACATGAGGCCCAAGTAAAGAACTGAAACAATCTCATTTCAACAATTTCCAGATGTCAGAGTTAAAGCAACAAGTAATTCACCCTGGGGATGCCATTAAGATGATGGTTTTTAGAGAGTATCCTGTTTTATTCTGCTGAAGTTGTGTTGAACACTGCTGTGATAAATGCCACTTGAGAAAAGTTACCTTTTGAGGTGTGATGAATAAATGCTGTAGTTCCATCTTCCAGCTGAACTGCTTGTCCATCTTCCAGGCGCAGGCTCTCCCCTGCTCGGAGGGAAGAGTTACAGCACTTCAGCAAGAGTTCAAAGGATCCATTAGATGGAGAGAGCAAACACTAAATAACCAGGATTACAAAATGCCCAAGATCTCTTCATGACTATTTCCATTAAAATAAGAAAACAAGCTATTATCATGACTGCTAATTACCTATTATCAATATTTATCAGATACACATTATTTTATAACATATTTCTTGTATCAATGCACTCACTGTTTTTAGGCATAGGTACATGTTGAACATAAGCAGCAGAACCATCTTCTAATTGAATCACTTGGCCATCCATTAATTTACCATCTGAAATATACAGAATATTTTTAAGAATTCTAATTGTGTAACACATCAGTTTTAATACACAGTTGATACTCTCTAGGTTAACATGTAAATAAAATATCAACAAGAAATAATGTTTGGTAAATGGAAAGCACAGTATGACTGTGCAGAGCTTTTAAAATTCTGTGACTAAAAAACCAGAAAAGGTCTGCTGTCCTATCTGTTAGGCAGAATGTTGATATCTGGGTTTGAACCATAGAGATCTCTTCACTTTTGTTTGACTTGTGTTCTGAATTTTATTTTTGCATCTTATTAGTAGCAAACCCAAAACATTTATTTTATAGATTACCATAATTTGCAACTGGAATTGGAACTTCAGAAACACTGTACAGATTTTGCCTGACTTTCCAATGCAAAGAGAGGGTTAGAAAGGGGAATACCACTTCAGTGGCCATCAGTCCTCTGCCTACCTTTAGAATTGTGCTGAATGTAAGCAGTGGAGCCATCAGCCAGGGTAACTGCTTGCAAACTCACACCTTCCATGTTTTCCAAGTTGTCACCATCTAGCAGGGAAAAAGTTCACCTTCACTATAGCCAGCATGGAACCCTAGAAATCTCAGCTTAAACACCTCCAGAAGTTATTACATCTCCCCAAAGCATATTGGTTTCACAAATAAGAAGAGCAAGTAGTTCTCACTTGCTTTCTGGTTTCTGAGCCTGGCACATGTTCTAGGGCCAAATATTCAAGATTTTGCTCTGTAAACATGACAGCCAAATGTTATTTTCCTTAACTAATAAAAATACACTGTCTCTGAATAAGTACAAAGCTGAGGTTTTAGAAGTGTGAATTAAATCATCAGAGCCAACAATGAAATAATGACACACAAACTTGTATTGGTAATTTTGTTTTGTACAACACTACTTGTCATTAATGCACACAAAACTATTTAGATTAAAATGCAGGTTTAGGAGAGAGTTTGTAATCATGTAAAATCATAACAAAGCTGTCAGGAAACATCAAGTTTAAGCCAATTTCAAGTCATTAATATATTTTAAAACTCAACTTGCTTAATACATACTTAGATATCAACTGAATTTACAAAGTATACAACAGTAAGACTACACAGAGAATGAAGTCAGATTTTATATTTCATATATTTTTGGCACATTTACACTTCTATTATCTTAATTAAAAGATAATTTCCATCCAGAATTAATTTAGTGACTTCAATCCATCTCAGTTAACTGTTTTTTTGTTGGACTTTTAATTCAGAATACACAACAAATTTTAGTGTTTTATCTGAGTTTCAAAGAGAAAAGACAAAATAATGTAAAGATATTTCAACCTGAAGGTTCACCTTGCACAGCTACAGCTTCTGTTAGACACAGAGTCACGTGCTGGGCCTCCATTCCTCCGCCAGAAAATTCCGTCATTCCCTGAGAGTCTCGATTTATCTGAGCTAATAACATTGTCTACCTGGAAAGAAAGCATTCAAAAACCAGGAAATTGAAATACAGACCCAGAACTATGTGATCCCAGTTTAACACGATTTTTATACAGCTGCTACAAAGATTTTCTGTTATGCACAAAATAGATGTAAAAAATCATTGATTTATTTGGAAAATACTTTGAAGGAATAAAAGTTATCTGAACTAGATAAGTATTACTACCTCAATTAACTTAGATGTTAAGGACTGCAGTTAGCAGTTATTAATATAAAGTGCATCAACCACATTTAAATTTCAGTTAAATATAAATGATTTACCAATGTATAAAGAATAATGGTGGTAATGACAGTACAGGTAATGACACTTATTTGTCCCCAGAATGGAAATAAAGCTGACAATTCCCCCATAGTCACTCATGACAATAGCAGGGCTTTATCTGTATAAATCCAAGATCTCTCCAGTGCCAGTAAGAGGTTTTAAAAACAATGACACACTGCAAAAGTCTAACTGAACAATTCAACTATTTCCCCAGATTTTCCAGAAAGGTTTCTGTTTAAACAAAAAAACCAACCAAACCAAACCAAACTATCTGTCCTTTAGAATAATGAAATACCCCATGATAAAATTTGTTGATTAGACAAAAGGACAGTGATCAGGAGTGACTTCTGTATCTCACAGAACCAGACAGAGCCATCCCTTTGCATACTCATATTTTTCCCCAGACATGTTTTAATATGGGATATCACATCACAGCTTTTAATCCTAGTGTGGTTCTATGACCTGCTAGTTTATAAGTCCAAGTTGAGAAGAATAATTTAGGGGGTTTAATTTATTTATGATTACCTTTATAAATATATTTAACTATTTTTACAGTCTAGAAAATCTGCTCTTGAATAAGCAATTCATCAACAGTCTCAAAGACCACTGAGAAAACTGTACTTCTCTCAAAACTAAGGAATAATGAGCACAAAATTAGACCATGCAGGTACTCCAGTGTGCCTACAGTATTTTAAAAGGTTGCCACACTGATTTAGTAGTTGAAAATTACACCCAAGCAGTCTTTCCCTAATATATCCAAGTGTACATAGTGAACCAGACTTTTTCCTAGAGCTGCAGGCTACATTTCTTATTTCCAGTTAATGGAACAGATACAGCTTAACAAAGGAAGTGGAAAGCAAGGGTACCTTTGGGAAAGTTTTAAGCCTCCTGCTTTTTTCATATGCTACACTAAAAATCATACAAAACCCCCAAAACATTACTAATGATCAGTGCATAATTCTGTAAGAAATAGGCCTTCCAAGATTTATGTCCTCATAATTTCTCTCTGGAACATTAAGGTAATTAAAATACTGGCTTGCAATAAGGAATTTGAACCTCAAACATAGGGCATCAAAAAGATACAATTAAGACAGAAACCAAAATATAATTCAAAATGGGTGTGAAGGGATTTTTTTAAGGTCCAAAAGAAGATGGGTAATTCTTCCCAACATCCTTTTTAGGAAAAGAAGCTTTTACAGAAAATGAGCCCTCTAAATAGATGTAATACACAAGAAAAGGGGAAGCCATCCAGACTAAATTTCATTTATCTAGATGTCTCTGAAGAAAATGAAATAGGAAAGTTTGTCTGGATACTAGAATCTAAGAGACAAAGAATTGTATGGGGATATAGGAGATCCTGAGTTCAACCTCTTCCTCTGCCATGTCCATGACTGTGAGTTTGGAAAAGTAACTTCTTTTCCTACTACTCATTTATCATCCCCCCATCTCAAAATAGGCAAAAAACGTTTTCTTAGGAAGCAGTTTGCTCACAAACCAAAAATCAGCATGCTGTAGTTACAGAGTCAGCATAAGAGGTGCTGAAACAGAGCAGCCCATCATTCATGAGCTATGCAGCAAATGCGATCAGAAAAGAGTTGCAGTTTTAAAAAAGAAACAAACAAACAAACAAACCTAGCAGCAAAAGGAGTTTTATCCAGCTCAGTTTGCAAGGGATGCTCTTCTGGAGGTACTGACAGCTCGTACCAAGTTAAATTAACCAATTCTAGCATTATATACTAGTGGTACCCAGAGGCTGGCTGTCCTCTGACTGCTAACAGAGGTGTGTATTGTCAGCATTTTCCATGCACTCGGTTTTCAGGACACCTCACAGAAGCAGGCTGCAAAACAGCTACAGCATTGCACACAGCAGAGAAGAAAGGCTTCACAACACTGGTGCTGGCTTGAACTCGACAGGGAAACGATTCCAGCAGACTGCACCTCAAAGGCCTTTCAGCTCGGGTCTACCTGACAAGAATTCCCTCTTAGACAAAGTATCTTTTCAGATCCCAGCAGCTTTCCCATCCTCGGGGCTCCTCCCGAGCTCCCGGCTCTCACCTTCGGGAGCCAGTGCAGGCAGACCGAGCACCGTCTGCACAGCTCGGACAGAGGCTGGGCAGAGCCAACTCCTTAGGGCCGAGGGGCTGCTCTGGGAGGAAAAGAAACCTCATGCCAGATACATTCAAGGGCTGAAGCAGCAATAGCATTTGTTTGAATTGTTTCGCGGTGTTTGTCACTGTAGCATGGCTATCAGCTCTCACACCTTGAAAACGAACTGAAGGGAACAGCTGCACACAGAACAATGTCTACAGCTTTGCTCTGTTCCAGAGGATCAGTGTAATCACACAACCTCACACAAGAACTCAGCAGCAATGCAGTCTGTTTCCCCCAATTCTAGCTCCTTTCAATGGTCACTTCCAACATGTCGCTGTTGGACTCGTAAGGACACACATGGACGCTTTTGGATGAGAAGGTGAAAAACTATTTATTAAAACATCTGACTCTAAATGTACAATATTTTCACACAGACCAGGGATTGGAGAAGCTGACACCTCTCCCATCCCATTGGTCAAGACAACTGCCCATCAGTTGCTCTTTCACTTTAAGAGAAAGTATGTAAACAACTTCATTTTAACAGAAACATGTTCTAATTATAACATCTGTGTGTGAGAAAGAACTAGGAATTATGAAAAACATCAAGCTAGAAAGTGCATCAGAAAAACTGAAAAATCAGGGCAACACCAACATATCTTTTTCTCAATCCTCTGTCCTCCCACTCCATCCCTTCTCCTTGAAGTACCAATTTTCTTCTTCAGTCCTACCATGACACCAAATTTCCAGGGCATGCCTCTTCCCAGATATAATCCCATCCTTCTTGTCAGAATAATATAAAATACTTCCATGCCCACACCAGCTCCTTCTGCAACTAGTCTCCAAGCCTTCTCTTGCTGCTGCTCTGGTCTATGACCCCCTCACACCACTGTCTATCCCCTCCTGGCCTGTGCCAACACTTCATGCTCAGACCCACCTGGGAAGGACATCCCCCACAAGAGGCTGGAGCACTGGCCTCCTCCCAAACACCAGCCCCAGCTTTCACTCCCTCTGCAAAGACACAGCTGCTTTGCTCTGTCACTCTGCTGTGCAGGGAAGAGAATCCTCAGCCAAAAGTGGATGTGGACCCTTCCAGGCTCTCCTCTTTCTCCCCACTGGAGAACACTGACTAGCCAGACCACAGAAAAGACAAGTACAGGAGAAAAAGAGTTGGCCTGTGTTGCAGAGAAAAGGGTCAGTCTATCAGAGATAATGATGCTACAGTGTTACTTGGTAGGAGTAGGCAAATACAGGAACAAACTGCCAAGACAGGTAGGGAATTTCCATCCTTGTAGAGGGTCAATGCAATGTGACACAGCCCTGGGCAAATGAGACTTTCCTCAATGAAGCCTGAACCAGGTACCTCCTCAAAGTCCTTCCACCTTCACCTGCTCCCTGGCAATCATTTCAATCATGCATTCGTTTACAACAGCATCACCTTGCTGTTCGTGTATCACCTACCCTGCAAATCTACTTCAACATTTTTTAATTTGCTCTGCTTTTTCAAAACCAGTTGGTGCTAATCAAACTCAAATCTCTTCCTTGCCTCCCTTCAGTCACTCTCTTCTGCTTTCTCTTTAATTTCCATCAAATTTGTCTCCGTCATTTTTTCAATCTGAATCTCTCCAGCTTCTTTCCCTAATCCACATCATTACTTTTATTCCTCTGCATTTGCATCAGTGAGCTTTTTTCTTTAAATCTCCTGTCTGCCAGGAGTTCTGTCAGTAAAAATGTAGGAGAGATTTCCTTTACCCACTTCAAATATTGCAGCTCATTAGTTAAAAGCAGCTGAGAGCATCCATTTTTAGGAAAACCCAGGAACCCTGGGGTGGGGCTTGCATAGGCAACATTGACACACGTGGATTCTGCTTCATCTCCAGAGCTCACAGAAAAGACAAGTACAGGCTTAGTCACAAAGTACTCACTGAAGTGAAAACTTGAGACTTTGTGAACTCTTGCAGATCTTCACAGCTCATAGGCAAGTTGCAACTGTCAATTTTCAAAGGCACATCAGTGACGATATTTGGGCAGACTTTCACAAGGACAGTAACGTATCCTGCATTCCTGAAATGATTAGTCACCAAAACATGTCTGTGGTATCCAAGCAGAGAGAATCTGATGGTTCTTTTAGATGGTTAAAACACTTCTCACAAAAAATCAGCCTAGGCAAAAAAATTCGACAGAAAATCTCTGAACTGAGAAGTGTCTGACCACAGGCAGTCATCTCCCCTCTAACACTGAAACCTTAAACACCATCCAGGGGGGCACACAGGTTCAAGGTCTTATTAAAAAAACCCAAAACAAACCACCACCCCCTGCAAATTACCTGAACAGAAAAAAATACTCTCAGGCACACATTAAATTCTCAACACTTGAAAGCCAAAGGGATGTGAGAGGGGAAAGGATGGTTAAAAACAACATGAAGAGTTCAGCAAGTTGCCTATCTAGAGAGCACCTGCTGCACTTTTCCCTCCACTAACACTCAAACAAATAAAATTTTCTGGGTGCTATCACTTATTTTGGAGAAAAGATGCAATGTTAGAAGAAAGTTTTTAATGTAAACTCAATCCAGCAACTGGAAGCAGAAATCTCTACTAAAAACTAGGGATCAAGCAACTAAGGAACAGCAGGTGGGGTTCAGAGAACTGAAGAGCAAGGGAAGAGCTGGCAGAGGGCACGGCTGCTCTGGAGCAGAAAGGGGGTTTGGGGCACTTGGGAACTCCAGCGTGTGGCTGGAAAACAGCAGGAATTCGTCATTTAAAGAATAACTGCACCCCTGTATTGCTGGACAAAGGAAAAAATCCTGCAGTGACAGCAGCAGAAACTCCTTAGAGAGACAAACGTGATGCTTAGAGGATGATTAATGGGAAATGGAATCATGTTTGTAATAGCAGTCATGGAAGAAAACTTACTGTTATAAAATACAAACTTAAAATGTGCAGAAAAAACTGGGAAAGAATGACAGGAAAAAAGCTACTCCAGACATTCAGCAGCCTTGTGATTGTTCACTCCCCTCATGCAGACAGCACAGAGAAGTTGGAAATAATATGCATTTATTTCATTTGAAAGGAAACATCACTTTTATTTTTAATACATTTCTAAATAATGTACAAAAACATTGTAATTTTATAAAACTTATAAAAACAGCAAATAAAAACCAATCAAGAAGGGTAAGATGGCAAATTATACATAGCCTCATGATAGTGAAACTTTCATTGAGGAATTTTAGAAAACTATATTCCCATGTTTGACAAAGCTGGATCTCAAAATCGATTCAAGTATGTCCACAGTGTAACATAATCAAGTTTTTTCTGAATTAAATACTGCCTACCTTAGGGTCCTTAACAACTGATATGATTGCAAGTTTCAGTAATCTCACAAAACTAGTCTGAGTAACAAAATTCGTACCTACAATTATCAATCTGATTAAATACACTTCAATTGATAATTCATATGCATTACAGCCTTCTGAGTCTCAGTGAAAAAAAAAAATTAAAAAAAAGTCAGACTGGAAAACTGACTATTCCACACCAAGTTTTTTCAGGCAACCCGAGGGGACCTTTAGCCATTCCTTCTCCCCCTAATTACATAAAGTCATTTGTCATTTTGAAGTTCAGAAACAGACACAGCAGAAATAAGACTCTTTTTACAATCTTACTTCAGCTCCCCTACATAACTGCATAATAATCTTTTCCAGTATTAAGCAGAAATCTGTAACAGGGTCAGAAATTAAATCTAAATCTTGTGGCTGCTTTGATCAAACACTTCCATAGGCGTGGATTTCCTTCTTCATCAACAGCCCTCACCTTTTCCAGGACTTTGCTGCACGGAAAAACTGGGGTCTGTGCTGTTGTCAGTCAGACTGACTGGCAGTGAGTGTAACTATGACTTAATGTTGGGCACTTCTAAATTGCTGGGTGCTTTCTCACATCATCTCAACTTCTTTCACTGTATTTTCTCCAGTCTCTTGTAAAGGCAAAACATAATTAAACAGCAATTTCCACCACATTAATCAGCCACGGTATAAAATGGAAACAAGGCTGAAATGCAGAACAAAATCCTCTCCTACAGAATCTGGTAACATCAGTTGGATTCAGATAATTTAACAGCAAATCACACAATCACTTCCTAATTTCCTACATGGTAAAGAAGTGTTGTGAAGGATAAACTACTGGCTCCAAGTTTGGTCCTGTAGAACAAGCTGACCCAGAGTCAGAGCACTATCAACTGCACAAGCACGACATAAACACTCTGAAGCAGCCAAACTCAAGGCTCCTTTTAATTATTTTTACAGCATTCAACCTTTCTCTTCCACAAGAGATACATCCTAGGAATAATGCAGTTCAAGACTAATTCACTGCCACAGTGTTTGGTACTTCTTCAGAAATGAAAAATAAATGCAAGACCAAATTTATCATTGCCTTAACCACACATCAGTCTGACTTCAGTGTGAGCAGTGGGAACCACATTTAGCCTGACAAAATGTTCCAACAGCCTTTTTCCCACATAAGTCATTTCCATACAGTTTATATTGCAAATCTCATCTACAAATGGTGAATGTTAAAAGTATTGCCTGATATCAATGCTCACACTTTATAGATATATATAAAAAAAAAATCGATTAACCAGTGCAAATAAAGAGTATTTACAAATCCTTATTCTAACTACTGAGATGATGTGTATGTATGTATTTTCACACTGGGAATGTGAAGGTTGCTGTTATTTTCAAAGGTATGGCATTTAAACACAGGAAGACTCAGAAAGCCACCCACCAGCAAGTCCTACACATGTAGAGAACACTCAGGCTGATCCCAAATATGACTTCTAACTTCACACATTTCTTAAATATATTAGAGAAGAAATGACTGGTTAATGAAAGGAGGCCAGAGTAGTTCCCTCAGCACTCGAGCTGTCAGCAGTGCTGACAGAAACTAAAGCCCTGCTGCAGCTCAGAGACAGGCAATGCGCAGATCCAGGCCCACATCTGGCCTGGGTGCACTAATCCAGCAGCACGGCTTCCTGAGCCAGAGGTTTGAAAGAGATTTGGGAGTCTCCTGACCGAGCCAATTCCAAAAATCCTGCATGGAAGCTGACAATTGAGATCCATGCAGCACTGTTTGCAGAGGTACAGACACCAGGAATGCAACATTTTTATTTTAATTAAGTACAAAAAAGCATATTAATGCAGCTGGTCTGTGAGCAACACGCTAATGACTCAGTTATTAATATTATTATTATTATTATTATCAGCAGTAGTACCCAGAAGCAGCAGTTTGGCTTGGGGAAGGGCCACCCATATAATCTGTCCAAACACCAAACTTGAACATGCCTGAAACAGCCCTGTCCCACTGGGAATGCTGGTGTGTGAGCATGGAATGAGTGCCTTGCAGACCTACTGCAAATGCAGCTGTGGAGCTCGCCCACCAACACAGCCCTGCCAGCTTCCCTCAACACAGGGGGCATTTCTTGTTCAAAGCTAGGATACATTTCTTCTCTCCTGGCCAACCTTGTATCAGCAGTGCTCAGGCATACGTTCCTTTCTGAAGAACCTCAAACCCATTACCTTACTGACTGGTAATAAATTATTTGTGTTCTCATAGTCAAAAAAGGTTTGGGTAACTAATCATAATATGCACACTCAGAAAAAAAGCTGAATGGCAGGTCAGCTGATTTTCTGAAAAAACTTAGAACACGATCAACAAAGATGAAAAAACCCAAAACTTAAAGTAATTTTAGAGCACATTAGTGAGATAAAGCATTTCATTGCAAATGGATTTTCAGCCAGGAGGTATGAAAGGAAACATTTAAAGAACCTACTAGATGAATCAGTGTGTTTTAAAACTACTGGCTTTGGTTTGGTGTGTTTCTACTATATACTAGAGTATATATAGCTAAAACATGTATGCAGAAGGTATCCAGCTGATGTATGCCATAACTGTATCTAAGTCACTCCTAGAAATGAGCAGTGATATCTATTCACACTAAAAAATACGTACAGTTAACTTCTGAAGCACTTCAGGGGGCTACTTATCCCTTAAATCACAAAGCCTCCAGTTATATCGGTGCTTTCAATAAAACTGGGAACATCTGGTGATTAGATGAATACTTAAGGGCTAAAAATCTGAAAGAAACTGAGACCTACTATTTCTACTGTTGTTTACTTTCATGCCAAGCAGATTTCTAACTTGTTAACTGTCAGGCAATCACACATAAGTCTGGTATCTACATCACCAAAACAAATGAATCCTGGCTATGACCTTTCAAATCCTGCAAATCCCCTGAGACTGCCAATGAAAAGAGGAATTTTGAGTGGGTTGTTTTGCGTGGCGATGAGTTAATGAGCAATCTGCTAAGTCCATTACAGATGTATCAGCATTAGCCATGACAGTTAATGGCAGTGCTTTAGCACAGGCTTGTGTTTCAGGGACTGAAGGGGCAGCCTGCTGGATCACCAAAGCCAGGTTACCAACAAAACTTGAAGCACAGTGCATGGAAACACATCCTGCAAAACCCTGTGCAACACCGTGCTAGCCATGTATGAATATACTTAAAATATGAGCAAACCAACTCACTGGCAAAGAGAGACCCATCTTCTAATTCTAGAAAAATGTGACGTCAGAAATGAAGCCCAAGAGTATTAAGCAGGCAACACAATTTTCTGCTCAAGTGTACACACAGAAACATTCTGCAGACAGTAAAATGCAGACTGAGGTACGTGTTACAGCTTTAAGTGTAACTCTGATGTCAACCTTGAAAATTGCAAAACCTGCTGGAACTGTAAATTCCCTTCAAAACTGAAAACTTCATTTATTTAACAAGTGTTATCTTGGTGGAGCAAAGTACAATCCCACTCCACAATTAAAAAGCAGCCATGTAGCCCAGAACATTTTATCAGACTAAGTCACTGGAAGCATTTACTAATTTACTCCTTTTTGATTTTGAGTAACTGATCAATGATCCCTGGTGCACAGAGAGAGAAAAAAAAATCATATTCCCTTAAGTAAATACAATTAAGGGCAGAGCAAGTTGCACCTGGGTACAGGCAAAGCCCTCTAACCCACTGTGCCGAGATGGGGGACAAGGCTCCCTTCCCCTCCTCGCTGGAAGTGCTGTCCATGGAGAGACCGCGCCCAGACCCCGAGCTCCATGCTCAGAACTAGAGCTCTGCACATCTCAAGTTACAGAATTTGCACTTCAGAGCTCAGCTCTTGGGTTCAGGATCCATCGGTTTGGACCACAGTATATCTCAGCGATCCATAAGCTAAGCAGAAACCCTCCTCCCATCTTTTGGGATCTTTTGTGACACAAGCCACAGGACCAGACTACCCAATTCACGCTGCCTTTATCAGGTGCACTGATTTCCTTGCACAGAGGAGATAAAAAACCAAGCTGCCCCCAAATGATGCTGAGCAAAAAGCACTGCTGGTGAGCTGCAGAGATGTGCAAGAGATGTAGCAGCAACACAGGAAAAGGACAGTGAGTGGCCAGGAGAGGCTGGCTCGGGGTGCTGTGTGTGTACATCCATGTCAGAGGCTGCAGCAGTTACAGAAGATAGCACTGAAGCACAAATCAGGGCATGGCCAAGGAAGCAGGTTCAAGTCAAAATGCAGACAGGATAAGTGTAATTACAAGAGCACCAAGCTGGGTCCCACCCGCCTCATGAATATTTGCATTCTGGCCATTGTAAGGCCTGAGGCTGGATTGCCCTGATTATCTGTGTGCATAGAATCCCATCCAAATCAGCCAAGCCTTTTGGAAAACAATTTGCCTCACAGGTGCCTGCTAACGACTCCTCAGAATGAAATAGTGCCTCCCAAAGACTCCACCTATGCTGAGCATGTGTTAACCCCAAACTCTTAAGGTGAAGACTCACATGCAATAGCAAGGGAAGCCCAACACCCTGCAGGGCAAATGAAGCCATCCGGACCCAGCTAAAGGAACTCTCATCCTTATCCCTGTCCCATCAGGGATATCCCCTGTCCCTGTCCTTATCCTCATCCCATCCCACAGAGCTGCAGGTGAGCAGTCAGCACTGGGACCTGGCCTCTGCTCAAACTCCTGACAATCCTCATCTCCTGGGCAGTACACGACAGCAAAATGTCCACTGAGCTGAAGCAGCACACAACTGGAGATACTCTAAAGAAAAAGAATTATTTTACAGCCTAATTTTGGCACCCACTACCAGGGACTATTCATCACTTGACTATTGCTGTGCCTCTCTCCTCTGAGAAAAGCATCAAAAGCTACACAAGAATGAAGACAGAGTGAAATCAGCGTGACTTTCTACCTAAAGTACCTTCCACACCAAGTATTTTCTTTGTTTTAGCCTTTAATATAAAACAAAATTACTCTTTCTCAAATAGGGTAGTAGAAATGAAATATTAATTACAACGAGAATAGCTTAAGTACATTATTAAATTAATTTGAAATACACTTCTCAAAGCTCTTCCAAAATGTTTATTTTTACATCTCTTTTAAGCTGCAATCCATTACCAAAGCAATCATCTGTTATTTGACCACATATTCCTGAGGTTCCTTAGCTGCAGTGATACAGACAAATCGCTTCTGACACAAACACAGCTTGAAAGCTCAAGGCATTAATGCAGAAATACAAAGAAACAAGCCATGAAACACGGCTCAGTCTTACTCTGCCATTCTAAAGCTGTATGGCAAACCCACAAAGCGAACAAACTACTATGGGTATGTTAAAAACCTGCTAGCTAAAGACAATCTAATGTCATTTTTCAGGTCCCATCACCTGGAAGCTACAACAAGTATCTGGTATATAGTCTGCAAAGACAGCTGACAGACCACATTCGATGCAGAATCTCCATAAAACAAAAAGAAATATTTCCTTTGAAAGACTGTAAGGTTGCAGTTACTGTGTCACTGGACAAAAAATAACAATCCTTGCAAATACTGCTATCACTCGGCATACGATGGCAAAAGCAATTCTCTAGTAGTTCAAAATGAAACCCTAAAAAATCTAAAACTCAAGTAGAGCTGCTCAACCACAGCCTTGTTTTAACAGAAAATTTAAACTTGCACGAAAGTCAGGTCATTTTTTTCTTAATAAAAAAGCACCACAAATAAGGCCTTATCAGAAAACAAAATAAGAATCTTTGCATTATTGCAATTATTCCATTTTTCTAGAGGAGCAGCTTCTCGTTGTCCCGTTCTATTAGAAGTTCTAGCGAAAAAAAAAAAAAAAAAAAAGAGAAAGGAAACGAAAAGAAAAAAGGAAAAAAAAAAAACTAAAAAAAAAAAAAAAATTAAAACGCGCTAGCATCGAGGATGCAGTGGAAGAGCTGGATTTCAGGAGGCCGGCAGCCCCTCCGGTGCGAGCGCGGCCGGGCCGGGCCGGGCCGCAGCCCCGCGGCTCGAGCACAGCAGCGGATTTTCC
>VYXF01013035.1:697499-732987 GCA_013397295.1 Polioptila caerulea
GGAGGGGACCGGGAGGGGACCGGGAGGGGACGGGCAGCGGCCGCCGGGCCCCCCCCGCAGAGCGGATCCAGCTCGGCCGGGGCCCTCCGCGCTCCCTTGGGCCGTGCGCGGGGCCCCGCGGGGCAGCATGGCCGGGCCGGGCACGGCACAGGGAGCGCTCTGCCCTGCCCTGCCCTTCCAGGCCTCCTGCCACAATATCTCCGGCTGCCATTCCAGCCCGGCCCTGGGGAGAAGGACGCCGTGCTTAAAGCTCTGCTTAGGAGTGTTTATCCTTACGTGAATTTTAGGTATGCAAACGTGTAATAAATAGTCCCAGAGCTCCTAGTGTAAGGCAAGCAAGGCGTGTTACGGTTAATTCCGTCGGTGATTTTTCAGAAAACCCTGTCGCGCAGTTGACACAAATTATCCCCCTTGGTGGGACTTAGAGTCAGCCCAGCTCTGAGGGGCTTACTGCATCTTCCTGGACTTGAGAGATGTAAAAACAGTCACGTTTTGCTACAGAATAATAGTTCGAGATTCTTGCAGTCCAAAATTACTGCAGTTACGAAAAAAGCAAAAAACCCCCCTTATTCCCAAACAGGCCAATGTCCAGCAGATTTTCTTTCCTAATTTACTGTTTCCTAATTGTTAGTTTTAAGCCAAGTACAAGCTGCAGCCATCAGTTTGATTCGAGGTGCAGCAGCAGTGAAATACCCAAGATAAAACCCTTTTCTGAATTGCCAACTCCCCTTGTCTTGAGAGATTATTTATTAACATCTCTGTAAAATACTACGATCCGTTTCCCATCCTGAAGTCATGTTTCCAGCGTCAAAGGTTCCCTATAAAAAGCAGAAATATACAAACCAGTGACAAGCCATTTAAGATAAAGCTGCATATTGATTGAAAAGTGATAATCAGCAGCAGACAAAGCTTTGCCAGGTGGCTCATTCTGGGTATGCAGAAGGTTCTACAGAGAAAAAATCAACCCGTAAAGCTTACTAGGTATCCATCACTAGGCATAATTAAAATCTCCTGCATGTTCATTGGCAGGTAGTCAGTAATTACTCCACTGCAGACTTGATAAATCTTGCAGTAACACTCCTAAGTATAGGAGATTTGAACAGAGCTTTGCTATACTATGCTGATACATATGAATAATTCTTTGAAGACAGTGATTAAGGGAAAAAAAAATAAATTACCCCGTATGTCAGCATTTTAAAAAACTGCCTATTTTTTATATTTAACACAGTTGA
Source organism: Polioptila caerulea (assembly GCA_013397295.1). Classification (NCBI taxonomy): domain Eukaryota; kingdom Metazoa; phylum Chordata; class Aves; order Passeriformes; family Certhiidae; genus Polioptila; species Polioptila caerulea. Next base: position 698,732 of record VYXF01013035.1, read on the forward strand.
AGAGAACTCTGGTTGTGCCTCACAATTGTTTGAAGAAATATTTTGGAGGGGGAAGTACAAACCTGAGATCTGTGTAACTGGAGCAGGACTCTACTGTGAGCTACATTCAAAACACCACACTGAAATAAGTGAAGATAAGGATTTGCTTTAGATGTTTATTAATCCAAGGAGATCTTCCATAATAGAAAAAAAAAAAACAGAGGCTTTAAATTTCTCAGCTCTTCCTTTAGAGTTGCATTATCCTTGAAAATGGAATGGATAAGTGCAAGTTCTAGGAGGAATATCAGTTTTTAATTTGACATAAGTGTATCACTGAAATTGATATATTGCATCACAAAATGCGCTATCACCACCAACAACAATGCAAAATTGTTTTGCAATTTATATAAATACATTTCTTGGAGCAAAGGAAAGCAAAGTTCTAGATCCATTCTTTAAAAAGATGCTCCTTGCTAACCAGTCTAGTGACACATAAAAGCACCCTTGAAGTAAGACTATTCCTCACACCAAGATAAAATTCTTCCCTTGACTCATGACTTGAAAAATATAATTGTTCCAGAACTGATACTGGCACTAAAATTGGTGATTTCCCCTTATTTTTTGTCATCTGCTTTACACATGAAGCCTTCTCACTGCTGCTGTCATCTCTTCTGCCACGAGGCCCAGACTGGCTCATGTGCCCTGAAAGGCTCTCAGACATTTTTAGGATGAGTACGAAGGTAAGCAGATACCCAACAGGCAGATGTTCAGAAAAGCTTTGTCGACCTGGGCGTTCCCAAGGCATGCACAGGAGAAGGCATGCTGCAAGTACAAAAATAAAACCCTGTCCAGAGATTCCCTGGGAGCCCGTGAGCTACAGTCACAAACCCCACGTGGGTTCTGCTCTGTGCATCACCTAAGGATGCACAGGAACCACCCTGGGTCTCACAGCACCACGAGGATGGAGATTCCCATCCAAGGCTTCATTAGCTAGCCTTTTTCACCTCAGGTGCTTTGCTTTTCAAGTGTCCCTTTGGTACTGGGGAGGGCTCTGTGTCCCTCCTTGGCCCCCCGTGTGCAGGGAAGCGTTTGCCGGAGTGGAGAGGCTGGAAAACCCCTCCTGCTGCCTGGGGAGTGCCAGCACCACTGGAAGGCAGAGCGTGGGGCTGGGCAGCTCAGCAAGGAAACCCCAAAGCACCACCAAATCCTGCTACTCTGCTGATGCAAAAAACCACACCACACAGACCAATTTTCTGAAGACTGCATTTTGAGTATCATAATATATATATATGTGCATTTCATTTTTACAGATAAAAACTCAGTTTATTTTTAACCTGTATTTAAATTTTGGAGGCTTACATTAAATTAAGGTAGCTTGTTTAATATCAATTGTAACAGCAGGTGACATTTTTATATAAAAACAGCCTAAAGAAAAAAAAAAAAAAACAACCCAAACATTTGATTTAAAAGACCTGATACCAATGATCTCAAGGCAAGATCAAACGCCAATGGATTTTGCTTTTAGAAAAGAAAAAGGGGGCATTTAAGCCAACCCATTCACAGCCTCTCCCTGCTGGCTTCTTCATACAGTGGTTTTGATAGTGGTCCCAGAGGGAACTGTATTTTGCCTCTCTAGCTAAAATACTAGTTACTATAGCAACTTTGAAGGAAGAAAATTGTGGCTTCAAAACCGAAAGATTGGCAAAACTTCAAATACACTGTCTGGATCAGGCAGACAACAGCACACACTAATGCTGCAAGTGCAAAAAGAGGGGGAATGAAATGCAGGAGTAGTGCACCTGCACTACCATGAGCTGGAAAAAGAATATTTTGCACAACTGGGGGAAAAAATTGCATTTATATACCATAGCCCAGATCAGCCAATGACACTGTTGTTTTTAATAGATTGCATATGTAGATGTTTCACCCATACACTTCAAGTGACCTTAAAAACTTCACATCTCTTTTACCTGCTTTAGAGAGGATAACTTTTCTTTGTGCTTACAGTACACATTTGTTCATTTTTCTAGCTTGTACAGTGAAATCTTTAAAAAAAACAAAGGACACGGAAGGTGTTGCTATTTTTTCTTTAGCAGCAATGAAATATCACTAACCCCTTTTTACATATCCGAATTCAAGTCACAACCAGAGGTGACTGCACCACAAAGTCACCAGGTACAAAACTGCTAGTTCATTTTAAATTAATAACTTGAAATTATTTTCCCCAATACATCCCTTATTTTTTATTTTTATAAACAGCAAACATTTTGCTATTTTTGTACATAGGCTAGCAGGCTTGTTTCAATATGAAAGTGCTAATTCATTTACAGATTTATCAGTTATGTAGTGCTACATTAAGTGTCCAATATTCTACATATGAACAATCTTGATAAATGGAAATGATGAAGATTAAGTAAGGCTATCTGATTACCTTATCTTATTTACATTAAAAGAATAGACACCCAGTAGTAGGGATGAAAGGGAAAGAAACTGGGCAAATACTCATACCGCCACAGGTGTAAAAATTAAGTCTGCCTTCTAGCTTGTACTGTAAATGAGACATTTTAAATAGTCCTGCAGCCCATGTCTAGGTTTTTTTCCTCAGAAAAAGAAAAGCTGCCTTCATGACATCCCCTCTTGATTTCCAATCTCCAAAGTGTGTCATTTGAAGCTTTAAATTCAGATTCTTCCTATCTTCAAAAAAACCTCTGGTTTGCTTTCCAGTATCAGGTCGTATAATCGGGTCCCGCTTCTGGGGCTTTTGTCCAATCTATTTATAAATTAGTTTAGAGTGAATTGTAGATAACATGAACCAGTTCTGGAACCACTATTGGGAGGAACACAAGCTCTTCACTACAATCACACAGTAGCAGGAAAAGTGATAATTCAATTCATTCCTGGGGCAGGGCCTCCAAAATTAAATGAAGTTGGCACAACTGGAGCATTGAATTTGTATCCTCCATGCTTTTCAATCATTTTGGATTCTAAAACAAAACAAAAGAACAGAAGGAAGAAGTTTTATTGTGTTTGTATGGGGGAAGACAGAGCAAGATTCTGTGAATGACCATTTTGAGCCTCTCAGAGATAAAGGTTTAACCTGGGGTTACCCAACACAGGAATCAGCACCCACAAGTGGAAATGCCAGGCCCTAAAGAACAGATGGACTGACTATTTACTTATTTTAACTCCTCAATATTGTTATTACCACACTTACATGAATTTGCACTTTAAAAAGCCCACACTTTAGCTCTTGGAGATGACTGTAGTTTATAAACAGGACCTGAATGAATGCTGCACTTATAAACTTGGTAACAGGTACTCAATTTTTTCTGGTTAACATCAGCAGACTTTGCAGTCAAATCAGTAACAGGAACACACGTGCAAAAAAGCAGTACACAGATACTGGCTAAATTTTCAGTGTTCCTATCTCAATTTAACAATATGAGCAGAAGCTGCCCCTGAAGCACCACAAGAAGCCTTTTGACACATGCTGCTACCCAAGCAGGTAATTTGGACTTTAGGTTACTAGACCACAAAACATAATTCTGAGAGAAAACTACCAAGCTGATCACTTTTCATTTTCAACCAAACCTGAAGATCTTTAGACATCTGAGGTCCACATATCCATCATGGTAACTACCAGTAATAGTTAAGGTGTCTGGTTTTACCATCCTTCAAACACTGCTGTAGGACAGGTTTTACTGTAAAACAACTTTTTACCAGCTCTAATACATGGACAACTGAAAATCAGGTTGGTAATTTAGGTTGCACCTTTACTACAATCTAGGTAGTGCAGAAGGTGGTTTGTATTATTTCCAGGCCAAGATAACAACACTTATTAATGTCTTATGCTGGTCTTAGAGCTTCCTCCTACATCAGAACAGTTGCAATCTCTCTGGGAATACAGGACAGCTCCTCTTATCTAGCAAATCTGCATTTTGGCTCTGTTTCTTTGGAAACAGGCCAGAAAGATGTTGCATGGCTAATGGAGCATGGGGGGAGAATCCTTCACAGCTCCACAGAAGACAAATCTCTCAGCATATGGAAATTCTTCTAAGCTACATTAATAAGGGAAACTGTATTTCAAATCCTAACAGGATGTCCCCATGTGGTAAGTGGCCTACATGTAGTATCAGTGTACTCTGATAGTAGGCAAGAATTTGCCATGAGGATCTGGTTGCTTAAGTCAAACTTCACAATTTCTCTGAAAAAAAGAATACAAAACAAACACACACGTCAAACTTTTTTTCCTCCATAAAAAGCAGTAGTACACAATTACATTATATAATGTCTACTGCTTGACAGGGGTCCCAGTGAAACTGTATTTATACTCATTAAAACTGGATCGGTGAGGACACAAACTTTGTGAGGTGATTTAGGCTGTTCTCTCATAAAAAGCACTTATTAAATGTGTATTCTTACTGCCAATCTTTTTATTGAAAAATTTATGACTTTCTGTTTTGAAATATCTGAAGCAATTGGTCACTAAGACAGAGGATATGAGGCTGGACTGATCCCTCAACATTCAGTCTTGACTTTGGAGTGTGATATATATTGGCTTACTCTCAAAAGGGAAAACTCAGAAAAAAAGATAAACTGAATACAGATTTAAAAAACTGTGTTATCTGTAATACTTAATAGGCTTAATGATGTGGCTTTCCAGATGGTACTACTTTTATAATTTAGTATTCTCCTACCCACAGAATCCTTGTCTATCCCAGCTGGATGTCGTCACATCTCTGGAAATAATTTAGCAGCCACTTGATGTGTTTGTTAACATACCTGGAGTTCATCTACCTTCAGGTTGAAACATCAATTGTTTTCAAATCCAGGCAATTAGGACAAATATCCTTTTATTTCCTTGGCCACCTCCCCAAGTGTTTCTACTATTCCTCCCACCTGTGGTACTGCCACCCGGCTTGTTCATGGAGGCTTTGTGACCTGACAATTTCAAGAGATTTCAAACAGCCCTGTTTAGATGGACACACTATCAGGCTTGAGTTCTAGGCCTTTTCTGCATTATGCCTCTGGAGCACAGGCAGGGCCCCCCCAGAGCAGGAGGAGGCACTGCTGGTACGGAGGGGTGACATACCGTGTGCTGCCCGCCGCTGATCCGCCAGGGTCGCGATGTCCTGCAGCTGCTTCCTCTGCTCTTCGGTCAGGCCCTGTGTCAAAGCCTGGTACCACACGGGGTTACGGTTCTGAATTGCTGCAGCACAAAGGAAACGTAAGCAAAAGTGTTCACTACAATGTTCTGGAACACAAACGTTACTCACTGCCATCTCAATCAGAGTAATACTCTGTTACAGTGGCATAATTCAAGACATTGAAACACTAGTACAGCTGCTGACCCCTTCCCTACCACTCTAAATTCATTCAAGCATCTGCCTCTGCTTGAAAAGTTTAATGATGGCATCTCCTTTCCAAAGAAATGGTTCAAGAACATATTGGAAAGCCTGTTTGGAAGTTTTGAACAGGTTCTAGTTTACAAGAGTGTGCACTAAAGTGGAAATGTAACTTGTTGGCTAGGAAAAGAAATAGTTACTTACTCTGAAAAATTGTTTTAAATATCTGATATTCATCAATAGGGTTGTCTTCATCATCAATAATTGTGGAATAGCCTTCCAAAGCAGTCTCTTCAGCATCATCTTCTTCCCAGTCCTCATCATCTCCATCTTCACCTGCCTGTTTTGCTAGAATTTCTAGATATTCTTGACCATCTTCATCAATGTCATCTTCGTCACTCCCCAGCTCCTCTGAGTTAATTATAAAAAAAAAAAGGTTTATCTTGAGAACAGCAAGAACATTTCTTTAGAAATGTGGCTAATTAGATAAAACAGGCAGTGGAAGTGGTAACAGTACAGTGCAGGCTGGAAAGGGGGGAACTCATAAAACTCAGCCCTGGAAGTCAGTTTTTAAGAGGGAGTGGAAAGTAAGTCAGATATAAAAATTTAAAAGTTGTCAAAAGATGTCCAGTGTTCTACTGCAGTGCCTAATTTTTGGAATTAGGGTACTCAGAAGAATTCCACAAAGGAACTCAGTATCTCCATCAGAAAAAAAGGAAACATACAAAATAACATCAAAAATTCCATCTCCATACCTGTTTCCTCATCTTCTTCAGCTTCATCATCATCATCACTGTCATTTTCATGCTCTGCATGACAGGCATATGCTCTTTTCAATCCATTAAATAAAAGGATAAAAGCTGGCAGGATCTGCCCAGCAACTTGATTTAAAACCTGTGGTATTTGCTCCAGATCAATAAGAGCACACAAGCCAAGCACACACATCTTTCTGTCATGCAGTCTACAAAACAGAAGAGTAAAACAGTTGCAAGTTTTGTCATGATTTACCAGCAGGTCATACACAGGAGTATCACAGAGGATCATCTCCAGAAGTACAAACACTTACCCCAGGAAACAGTCCACGTCATTAAGCCACTGAGTTATGAAGTGATTGGTGACAGGCTCCACATTATTGGGGAAACGAAGATTTTCCAAGGTGTTTAATAGTAAATGAGGATTGTAATACAAAGCAGCTATGGCAACCTGGAGGCACATGGTTCGCAGTTCACTGGTCTTCACTTCTCTGGTCAGTCTCTCCAAGGCAGCTTCCACAAACAAGGGGATGCACTGGACAGTGAGAACATTACACACTCAGTGATCAAAAATAAAACTTGTCCTTCTGTACTTCAGCAGTGTGGCACATAAACACAGATGGCATAAAATTGAGTCATTTTTAATTGCCAGCAGAAGTCAGACACAAAGATGAAATGAAAACGTGAAAATATTTAATCACATGGGTTTTGTGACATCCTGCACAGCAAATGTAAATTCTGGTTTTATAGTCTTACATTGATTTGGATTCTAGGAACTTCGTTTTCATTCTTCATTATTTCAAAGCTATGAGCTTGACAAATAGAATAATTTTCATTAAACATTCACTAGAATTAACTTTGAATGCAATTGATTGACTTTTTAGAACCAAGATGCTCCTGAGGTGGCACTCTTCCAGACTCATGGAACCACCAGAGTTTTGCAGTGCCCTAAGCTCTGGAGCCACAGTGTGCAGGAACTCTCTGCAGTGCTGTCAATGAGGAACACTGAAGTGCAAGACAGGATTATCAGTTGCACCACACCAAGTGCTCATAACAAAACTCATCTTAATACATAAGCAATTCATACTACACAATAAATATTTTAAAAGTATTAGTTTTAGCAACCAAAGTGTTACCAACCTGATCAATGCCACGCCCTTTACACTGAAGAATAATTACTTCTAACAGCTTTGCTGCATGACATTCTGCATCTTCTCCAGCAACTCCTGTAAGGACCTGAAACACAGCCATTACTGGTGTATCCCCTCCAGGAGCATTCTCTGTGTGCTACTTTGCTTTGAGAAGCTGGTAGGAATTGATCCCTTCTAACAATGCCAGCATAAACAGCCATCAGTGAAGCAGACAGATCTACAGCAAAGGCTCAGTGTGACAACCAGACACTGAAAACTGCTGAAAGTGGGCAAAACTCACCTACGTGCACAAACATTCAAGAACTCAATGGATGCTGAGCCTACCACAGTTACTGTAAAAGCATCAGCTGCCATTTCACCACAGGTTATTTCCATACACAGAAGAAAAACTTTTCTTATATATTAATGTACAGAATTCTGTAAAAGTTTAATTCATAAAAATGCAATATCCAGTGGAAAACCATGCAATACCTAAAGCTTGTGTTAAAAATTCATTGTGCTCAGCTAACACCAATCACTAAGTGGTCATGACAGACTAATTTTATACATAACACTCCAAGAAATTACAAACACCCTAACTGGCCTGGTTGCAACTTGTTTTCAAACAACGGCGGGCACGAGTTATTCACTAGTATTTACAGAATACTAAAATAGTTCTTCATTGTAATATTTAAGCATCTTCAAAAGAATTGCTCAGGAAATACCAGGGGCAGCACAGCTGTCAGTTCACCAAAGCTCTTATATAGACATCACACACCATATGCAGCAGTGGAAACTGAAATCCCCACATATTACTATTAGAGATGATAAACATTAACACACATTTTATAAAAAAAGTCCTTTCTTCACATGGTGCTAACACTCTGGGAAGATGTATACTTTACATTTTGACTGGACAAAGAAAGCCCAGTAAAACAAAGTAGAATACAGAAACCCTGCCCAAAAGAGCCTGGACTGAGTCAGCCCAACTGCATCCTGCTCCCAGCTTTCACCACTGACGTGGCACAAACTTGGGAAAAAAGTTCCTATTCCTGTCCCTGTCCCTTCCATGCCTTATTTAGCTGAAAGGTGTCAGACCTTGAGCACACATACAGCACGTGTGTCCTGGCCATGGTGAGGCTACAAATCCCAGATGAAAGAATCCACCTGCCTTTTGCAACCTGTCTTACGTGCCCATATGCACAAATGTGTTGCACCAAACCTGCTTTGTTCATTCTGCTTTTGTTGTGTAAGATTTCTTCTTCCCTTCTGCCAAAGGCATGTATCTGAAATTTTGGTGCAATCTCTTTAAATTTCTCTGCAATAACTTAGTAATTTGGGGAATCTTAGAGGATGTTTGATAGCAAAATGCTTTAAAGAGCAGAAGTCAAAAGCTGCTGTGGGAAAAAGTATCCAGTTTAACAGTGTTATTTCTTCAGAGATGGTAGGTTTTGTTAGCACACAGGAATCTACTCACCTTCTTGCACATACTGTAGATCATTTCAAGGTATTTTGTGTCTGACAGAAGTGTATCTGTATCAACAGTAACATAATTATGCAAGAGAGGCATCATATCTGTGTTAAAAAGAAGGATGATCACAGTTAGGTATCGTTTGCATGCTATAAAAATCAGGTTGAAATCTTTGCATTAATAATTACAGTTCTTGCTTAATGTTTGCCAAGAAAAGTGTGTGCAAGTCATAGGTGCCTTAGCAAAACAAGTCTGGTAGCAGCAAAAGCAAAATAAAAATACTTCAAATGTAACCTCACTTGAGTGTTTTCCTAACACTTCAGTCATGTATGATGTATTCATTGTACGGCTGAAATCACATCCATGAAACCATCTGGCTTCCTGATTTGTTTGTATTACTTACCAGTAAAATAATCAAAACCATCCTGCTGGAAGACTTCAAACACAAGAGGAAGAAGCTGCCACATTTGTGCAGAAACCTGTTGGCAGGTCAGACTATGAGCCAAGGAAAAGATCTCCTCGTAGAACTCTAAAAGAAGCAGAATCTAGGTAAATATCATGCCAATCCCAGGTACTTTTAAAAGTAAGCCAACAGAAGCAGAGATACCTAATACATGCTGCTGCAAAACTGTCCCAATCACTTGCAAACAGATCCCTTCCAGCTGCTGGGTAATCTGAAAAAAAAAAAAAAAAGGACAGGTAATGACTATTTTCAATAATTCAGAGTTGAAATCAAACACATTTTAAAGTTTGTCAAAGCAGTTTCTATATATACAATTTAGTTTTTAGGATTGATTAGAAATGTCTCACATTTTAGAGCACTAAATGTGTAAAAGCTAAGGATTTGCAAGATAGCTTTCAACACAAGGCGTTTTGTGAGTATTGGAAGAATCTCATTGTAGGGTATCCTTTAAAGAGAAATGCCTGACTAACCCTATACACCAGTTCAGTTCCATTAAAACACTGCAAGCAAATGTATATATATATATGTATATCAAAGGAGTAAACAATGGAAATCACAGGAAGTATTTCCTGTTCCAGAAAAGAAATTAAAACCAAAAAATCCCAAATGCCAAACCCCTTCCCACACCTAGCTTAGGATGTTTATGTGGTATGGAGACCATCAGTCTGAATGCTGCCCCTACAGATCCAGTGTTCCCAGTTAGCATGTATTGGTCCTTGGAACAGCTAACAAAACCAAGCAGCCATTAACCTGTTGAGGGCACTCACCTTGCACAGGGACAAGTAAAGGCTGAGTTTCTGGTCTTAGCTATGCAGAACAGGTTTGAAACTAACCTGCTAAATACCTTATCTCTTGGAACACTGGTCATCTGTGTGAGATGTCTCTAAATATAAACATTTACTGGTCAACATTTCCAGACTGAGTTCCTCAGGACTAGCGAATCGTTACACAGACTTTAATTTAAAGGCAAGGATTTGCTGACAAAAACAAGTACATGAAAAGCCTAATGAGCAGCTCTGGCAACAAGTAAATGAGCTGAGCTGGTCCTTGGTTTATTGTGTGGCAGCACTGAATTCTGCCCCTGGGAATTTGTATGATGCTGCTTCTTCAGTGAAGTCTTCAGAGCCCTACAGTTTATTACCAACTCTGTAGTCACTAAAAAACTACCATGTATTTATTAAAAGACTGTAGCTGACTTTGTCAAGAAAGATTTTAATCAGAAACAGCATCTTTTGAACTCTGGACAGGAGTGACTCCATTCAGTACACCAAGACAAAATGACAGAAATTTTAATCCCAAAGGAAAATTCTCCAGAGCAGATGAGGCAGGTAAAATCCCCCATCTCTGAGCACAGCCACAGGAGCTGTATTTACCCACATTGATTCTGTCACAGAGAGCAAACCCAGTCAGCAGAGTCAATGTTTGGAGCTATGTGAAGCTCTGTCTGTTTTGTTTGAAGGGCAGACCTCATCAAATCAGATGTGTGTTTCCAGCTGAGCTGACAAGAGTTCCACCTGCTACAGACACATTACATTGCTTCTACTATTTGAACAAGGAGCTGGATTCTTATGGGAAATACTTTGGCAACATTTATGCTCTATTACTGCATAATTACATTTGCATTAGAAAAGTGACCCACTCTGTTACAAGTGGCTACACGGTAAGTACTTCACTGTTTTCTGTTTTAACAACTTTTTGGCCAAAAGGACAGTTTTTCAGGTGACAATGCCAGGAATAGTGTTCTTAGACCACACATATCAGCTTTAAGGTAATTTTTACTCACTTCCTTGTGATCTTCAACTACACTGAGAAGTGTATCGATGGTATTCAAGATTCCCATTGCTGTCACTGCTTTGTCATCACTGCCCTCTTCATCTGGACCAGTCTGGATCACCTGGTTAAATGTCATTGCCTGCATGCAACAGCAGAACAATCCATAAATATGTCATTAAATTGTGAAAGTCTGGCATTCTACACAATTTCAGAAGGACTTCTGCTGAGAAAATGTGTACAAATAATAGCAGGTGACTGCTCTGCTCCAAAATTTCTTTTCAGGATGATAAAATTTGAATGTTAAGCCATTGGAGCTGTCACTCTTTATCTACTCAGAATAAAAACACATAAATTACATTATCTCCCATGCAAAAGAATACATTTTCCCTTGGTAAGTTCTTCTGACACAAGGTTTCCTCATCAGCTGAACTAGATCAGAACACTTGGCAGGCATTCCCAGAGAGGACATGCTAACAATTCCAATTTCACTCCAAGGGCCTTTAATAGGGAAGCACTGAGCTGACCTCTGGTTTTGCAACCATTAATACAACTTACTAGATATGGCCATCCAAGCTCTGGATTTCTCCTGCAGATCTAATTCATTTTCACACCAAACTTTTCATTTAAAATCTACTCTTTAATATTTTAAAACAGACAACCTAGGTGGCATTTTAGAGACTATCTAAAATGTGCCATTCATTATTACCACTATCAGGAGGAAATATGCAAAGATTTCACAAACATTTCCAGGATTTTTCTTAGAAATTTCCATTTGGTTTAATTATTTAATTATTAAGTTATGAAGCCAATTCTGATGAAAAACTGTCTAAATGTAGAAGAAAATTACTTGTATCAATGCACTTAAACAGACTGGAGTAACAAGAGCTATTAATTGATGGTCAAACTCAACTATCAATTTTAAATACCAATCTTTCCCATATTAAACATCTTCCCAAGGCACCGTAAAGTCTCACCAAATGCTGTGTCATTTCTACTGCAATTGGGGTAACTTCTTCACTATATTCACAGATCATCTTCTGAATCACATTAGTAAGATCATCATTTTCAGTCTCTCTTATAATATGAAGCAAAGCTTGCATTACAGGTCTAATGAATGGAGTAATATATTCTTTAGCTGTAAAACAGGTGGAATGTTTGAATTAATATTCTTAGAAAACCACAGATCAGTGTAAGAACCTCAACCTCAAAGAACTTGATTTAGTGCTCCAGCATTAACATGCCAAAACCATGGGTAGTATGAATCATTATAGCAACACTACCATTCAGAACAAACTTTTAATAATATATAACAAGAGGATCAAAATTTAAGTATTAAAACCAGAGTTCTGCAGTCTGAATTCATAAAATGCAAGATTACTGATCAATGCAAATGTTCCTTGAATGGGAATGAGTACATATACACCTTTGTCAAATTACCTGAAGTATTAAATATATAATTTATGTTTGCTTTGTGGCTTTTATGCCAGCTTCAGGAATACCAAGCCATGTCAAACCTGCCTGGATCAAGACAGCCTTTTTTTTCCCCTTTAAATAAATTTTAATATGAACAAATAAATATATGCCAAGACAGATATTACCACTGTATTTCTGATTCAATTATTAGGTGCTATAAAGCTGGATTTACTGTACCATGAAGCTCTTGTTTACCATGTTTTAACAATCATGTCTTATAATGTTAAAATACAATTTACTGTATACGTTTTTGTTTTTTTTTTTTTAATATTAAACTTTTCTAGCTGAAAAAACTATAGTAAATGATTACAAGTTACAACTGCAAGAGGGAAATTACCAACAGGGAAGAAGAGAACAAGTCTGCCTGAACATCACAAAGCTAACACCAATTCCATTAAAGCTTCCTGTAGCTGTAAGAAAGGGCTCCTACCTTTCTCTTGATTACTGATGAGAACTTGAAGAGCTATTGCAGCTTCCACTTTCACAGGCATTTCCCTATCATCTATCAGACACCGTCTCGTGAGTTCTAAGGCTGTCTGGAGATTCTGGTCACTTTTAAATTTGACTTCACAGAAATAATGAAGAACCCAGCAAGCCTGAAAAAAAAAAAAAAAAAAGACCTTGAAGAAATTCAGAGCTGCAAAACAGGATTATCAACTATTTGTACACCCATAACCTACAGAGATCATTGAATCTGAGGTGCAACTCCTGTTGAACAAAGACACGGTAAGACTTCTCAGTGATGAAGATGTTTGAGAGTGTGGAGGCTGGTCAGTGGGAGGCCGTCCTGCAGACATCACTAGACCAGTACTATGATCTCAGGTTCATCTTTGGCCACAGGTTTTGTGTGAGCAGTACAGTCTATGTGCAAAACACACAGAGACCCTACCACCAGACACAGACGGGAAACTGTGCACACAACGCTGCAGCCACTTCAAAACTACACAGGGGCTAGCCACAGTCACATGGAAAAACTGCTACTCATCCCTGGAGAAAGTGTACAATTCATATGAAAAAGGTGCAGAAAGGAGAGCATCTGTGAGAGGGAAGAAGCTGAAGATTTCTCAATTCCTCAGCTGGAACAGACAGTGTATCTCACCAGTAAATGCCACACTTTCTTACCCGTGCTCTCATGTAACCCAGCTCACTGCTGAAGAGAGGGAACACATGATTCTGCAACATATATTCCATCTGATCCTTATAGATCTTTTTCTGTCAAAATATGAAGGGAAGCACACCAGTTTAAAACTTCATGTAAAAATGTATTTCTATCCCAGTAAAAAAAAAAATCCCACACTTGAACAGTGTAACAAAACCCTGACTTTAAACTTGAAAAAAAAATTTAATTGACTTTTTAAAAGTGAATTATGCAACAATTACCTCCTATATTAGTAATTGAATTTAGAGTCTACATGGATTTTAAAAATTTTCAGTCATAATAGTGACAATTTTTCCCCGGCCATATTTTTTAACCCCAAGAGACACCTTTCAATTGGCATCAAGAGTAAAAGTGGTCAGGGAAACTGCTTAGAGCCATGGTCCAAATGCAAGTCCATGCCATGCATCTATTTTGCTGCCATTTTAACTGAGCAACATCATTAATTTCCTTTTTATTTCCTCTCTTCTACACACAAAAAGAGTCCATTCAAGAAACAGCCTTTCACTGGATGCACTTTTTTCCTTCCATGAAAAAGGGAATATAATTATGTGTAGCACAGAAACGGTGTAGTAATTCTCACTAGAAGCACAGAACTTAAAGGAACTTAGAACAGTCAACTGAACTTGAACATGACCTATAAAACTTTGTTAATTAAGTAATTAAGTTGACATTAAACCCAAAACAATTAAGTTCAACAGCTTAAAAAAACCTGGCAGCAATTCAGAAACTTGTGAACTCAGAGCTATTTGCATTTCTTCTAAGGCATTATATGTTAGAGAAAGCATAGGAGGGACAAAAGAAAAAAAAAGGATGAAAAGAACCACCAGACTTGTTCTGCTTACTTTTAGGAGAATTTCAGCCAAAGAACCAATCATATGTAAAGCACCATCTTTCTTGCGAGGATCAGCATTTGGCTCCGTAAGGATTTGATAACAAAAGCCCATTGTCTTCTGCAGGACCTAGATTACATGCAAGGTTAGCCCAAATATTCCAATCAATCATCCCAGGTGCCAATCTCTCTGCTCTGAAATGCTACAACATCTAATAGCCTGCTCCAAGTCTGGAATTTGGGCAATGTTTTATGTCTTTGTTATAAACACACAATATTCCATCAAGAATGGGTCCTAGAGGAATTTGCAAATAAAAAAGTCATAGTAGACCAGTGCAAAATAAATTTGAAATTCCAAATTTTAGCATACTATGATATGAGAGGAGAAAAGTGAAAGTTTTATTAATAGCTAGCTCCTTCTGTAAATAAACTGAATTTAGCTAGTGCTATTTCAGAATAATCCTTGAACAGCTTACCTCTTTCCTTTTACTACACGATGTAAACAATAATGTCTGAGCAGCAGTTGTTGGAGAAATGAAGTCTTCAAATACATCTGTTAAATAACATAGTAGAAGTTATAAATTCTAGTCCTTTACTACAGTTTATGGTCCCAATGTATTTAATATGAAATAAAAGCACCCTTCAGGTGGTTAATCATGCTTTCTTGCTAGAGACATCCCAAGACCAAAGAGTAAGGTGTGTTTGGATACATATGTTTCATGTTTTTCATTATGACTGCCTCTACATGTATAATTTGAAGTCCTTTGTCTCTTTTTAAGATAAATCTTTTGTAACAGTAGAAGCAGACACAACAGTCAAGTTTTGACATGGATGTTATTTGCTCTACAGGCCAGCATGCAGAATTAACTGGGTTAAAAAATGCTCAGTTTCTTATTTCTCTGCAGAAGAGGATTATCAGAGCTTGTGTAATACCTGTAGTGTTTACAGATATGCCTCTGACCCAAGGGATAAAAACTCCCAAACTCCTCAAGATTCCTTGTTCTAGCCACATAAACATTCCTAGTGGAGGGAAGAATTTGTTCAGGGAGTCTGAAGTATTTTTTTTATTCCCAGCCTCAGAGGCCTGCATAGACCTAGAGTAAAGCCCAACATAAAGCAGCTGAGCACAGGAGGTGAAATGGGACAAGTCTGGAATGCCAGGTTTACTCCACAATGTGTCATTTGCCACTGGGGTAAATTGCTTGAACTGTGCCATGGGTGAAATTCCCTAAGAAATCCAGGGCCTGAAATATTAGCTGTTGTAAGGCATAACCTTTAAATGACAATAAATTTATGTTGTTGTTGTTAGCAAGATCAGGACTGTTTGACTTGTAATAAAAACTTTGTAATTGTAAAAATGAAATACTTTTACAAGTGCACAAACTCCTGAGTCATTGTTGACTGTTGTATCCACTCTCCACCAATATGTCCAAGTTAAGTATATTCTATTATTTTGTTAATAGTTTCTCTCTTTTTTTTTTTTTTCAAGACTAAAGCCATCTCTGTTTTCACAAAAACACTCCATAAAAATCCCATCTTTGCATGAAAACATTTTTTAACGTGAGTAGATTTCAAACCCTCACCAAATTTCATGCGGATATATTCATATGGATCTTCTTGCCAAAGCTCTTCATCAGCATCTGTATAGCACATCAATGGGAAAATAACATCTTGGATGATTCCCTGGAATAAAAAAAGATTGAAAACAGGTTAGCACTAATAAATCAATCTCTGTATCCTGTCCTGTATTCTCTCCATCCTGTCACTACTTCATATAAAATGGTAAGGTTCTACAACTATTTGGATTTAGAGTGGATTTATGTGGCACTTCACAAAAAGCAGATCTTTTGTGTTAAGGTAGAGCTACAATACAACACAAGATACTAGACTGGCTTTGGATAATGGCACGTGGAGATGAATCAATGCCATAAACTCAGCAGCTAACACCATCTCCAAATATGCTGTGTTGCTGTGTTAGATGGTAATCCTCAATAAATTAAACACAAAGGAGAGACAGCAAGAAATTAGCTGGCTTTGTTCATGTTTCAAGGTAACCTTCACTAAACTGGCTTAAACTCTTTCCACCAGCAATTTATAAGGGAAGTGCCCAAAATGTGAATTGTAGCAAGGCTGGAAACACTGTACAGTAGACTGACTAATGAACTTCTGAGTCATCTAAGTATCAAAGCCCAAAAATGGCTTACTTGAATGTGAGGTTTCAGATTCTTCCAGGTGACTGCATGAGACACTCCTTGATTGATGTAATTCAGCGTTTGCTGCAGAACTCTGGGAGCCATGTACTGCTTTTCCTTGTATTGATACAGCACCTTCAGCAGCACCTAGAGAAATCAGATCTCATCAACAGCTTGTACTGAGCACAGGCCCCTTTCACCACAATTCTACCCTCCCTCACAAACCTACCTAAAACCCCTCCAAACTGAACAAAAGCCCCGTTTATTCAGTAGGCTAAAGTAGGTACTGACTAAGCCTTCTACCAAATGTCATTGTCAATTTTAAAAGACAATTTGCAGCCCATATTGGGTGCTTGCACATCTTTTAAAAATGCCACCCTTTAATAACACAAACCATGCATGTTAATTCACCACCAACACACTCCAGGGGGCCTTGCCCTCTGAGGTTTATGATTCCATTTTCACTCTTTGGGGGCAGCAGTTCTCAGCCAGCCACTGGATCAGAACACTCTACACTCACAGTCTGTGCCTCTGTACCCAGCTGTGTGAGGAATGTGTGTGTGGAGTGATCCATCAGTCACTCCCTTTGGCTTTCTGGCCTCAATTCTTCTCCTGAGGTGACATCCACAACTCCTCACAGGGATCTACCTGTGTTCAAGTCCATGGCTCTCCACAAATAAGGTCAAGAAATGGACACAGGACCATGACCAATGATTAAATTACAGCTCACAGAAGAGTTTTGCATGGGTAATGCAAAGAGAATTCCCTGTAGCCCAATCCAGGTCAGTGGAAACACTACACCTCAGAAGCAGCATCACTAACTGGAGAGAGATGGCAAATCCCATATCCAGGGTTTCATGTAAAGTCTTCACAAAAAAGAAGCATTTTTAAAAAAATCCAAACCCAAAGGGGCTGGAAAGATATCTATCAATCTGTAATATTACCAAAATAAAAATCTGGGGAAAACAAGATTCATTATTTTGAAAATGAATGCTGCTGATACCATTTATTAAACAAACACTGAAGTGTTTTTCCCAGAAGAATTGCCTTGCCCTTCAGTTTAGGGAGGATGCACTCATTCATTACAATATTCACACCTTTACAAACACTTTTATGCTCTAGATGCTTAATCAGCTCCCAAAGTTTGAACTCTTTTTATTTAAAAACCTTCAGGATTTTGAGAGAAATTAGTGGCTGGTAACACCCAAGTACAAGGTTTTGGTGGCATTAGGTATTGAGTTAGGATAGAAAAGAAAAAAGGAAAAGTTCAAAGGTGCAGCTGTTTTGAGGACTATCCAAGAAGATGCATGCAGTGTCATGATTCAGATGTAGCAAGCAAAGATATTAAAAAATTAAGAAAATGTTTAAGAACTGCAGTGAGGAAAAGCAGGATGGACACTCTGGGGCAAATAAAATAAAATTCTGTAACATTGCCAAGGAACTACAAGGCAGCAGTGTCCAACTAGGGCTTAGTTCTGGCTCTTGAGAAGTGTCTTGAGCAAAACAGCTGCTAACACAAGGGATAAATTCAGGGCACTCCAGCCAGGCAGCTCCGCCTGGCTTGGACAAGCAGAAAGTTGAGCTAAAGTGAATGCTGAATGCACAAGACTTTATTTCTTTGGAGGGGTGGGGGATAATCAATGAGAAGTAATTATGATGATATTAGCAGTTTCTTTCAAATTTATCCTAGAACCACCTGTAGTCTCATGCCTTGTATTTATCTATTACTCCTTTTCTAAAAGGGTGCAAACACTTTGAGAGAACTCAATGAAACGTTTTATCCAAATTTGTATTGTTCAGTATTTCACTGATTTCCAGTTTCTGTAAAGAAACACATCCAGCTCAAAAATCTTCTACAACATTTATTTGACAGATTCCATGTCCTGAGCAGAGGCCCAAGATCTATCTTCTGCAGAAAAACAGAGGGCAGAAGCTTATTACAGTCTGTCCTCCTAAAAAAATTACATTATTGTTTAGGAACAAACTAAGCCTGCTAAAGTATTGATTTTTTAGCAGTTTTCTTTAAATACCTAACTTCTTAAGAATTTCCTAGCTGCAATAACAGTAAGGATCAAATTTGATTCAAAAAGAACATTAAGAAAAACAAGCATTTTGTCAAACTGTTAAAATTATCTTTTCAAAGACTACTTTTGGCCATAGCCTTTTGTCAGAACTTCATTTTATTTCAGAATTGCAAAGCAGGCAGTAAGGCCTTACAGAACATGCAATAATTATCTGTCTAATGTCACCTAGAGGTGACAGGTGAGCACCTCAGGAGGCAATGCTGGCACCACTTGCTTGAGAGGCAATGTTGGGATACATTGCCTCACACTCAATGTGAAAAATGTTTTCCATGCTTTGGCCAACCTTCAAAAAGCATGGATTTATGAGATACTTCCCCTACATTTCTTCTTTTAAAGTCCTGTAATTCATTATCATTTCATTAGAAATTAAGAGAACTGAA
Source organism: Polioptila caerulea (assembly GCA_013397295.1). Taxonomy (NCBI): domain Eukaryota; kingdom Metazoa; phylum Chordata; class Aves; order Passeriformes; family Certhiidae; genus Polioptila; species Polioptila caerulea. Next base: position 717,762 of record VYXF01013035.1, read on the forward strand.
ACTGAACTAAGAACTGTTTGTCTGACTCAAAGGCTTTGAAGAAAACATTCCACACAGTGAGATTTTCATAAACCAATAGACTATTTACATTTGCAACATAATCACCTTAAAACAAAGGTATTTATGAACCAAATACAAGGAGATTTTATAAAAACATACCTGAGGTTTTTAATGAATCCAAAGATCCTTTGCATACAGCAGACTCTAAAACACAGCACAAGTGCAACCCCAAAACAGGGAGACGAGTGGAAAGGGAACATCAGAATTACCTGTCTACAAGAGAGCCTCTGCTTGATCAGGCTTTTGCAGAAGGCTGAAAATTTAGCATTTACAGACCTAAAGTCATAAAACTCCTGTATAAGAGTTTGAAAGACAGTTCTGAAGGTCAGCTCCACCACATACACCTATCTCTTTCAGAAAGGAATAAACTGGTAGCATTTGTCTGAAGCTCATCTGAGGGTTTGTAAGTGGAAAGTGGATTGTGATATGTGGCAAATTGATAATTTCTTTTTAATTCCTTTTTTCAGCCCACAGACATCACTGCTTTCTGTACCAATGTGCTTGAAAAAAAATTGTGGGTAAGAGCAAGAAGCCTTTTCAGCAAATAATGAAAAAAGCAATCAGTACTAACTCTAAACTTATCCTAATACTCCCCCCACAACCAGTGTTTCTTACTTGCTGAACACCAACAGCAAAGGCCTTCAGGAAAACTTCAGCAAACTCATTGTACTCCTTGGAAACATTACCAGGGCTTCCATACCTGGAATTAGAAGCAAGTATGTGAACTCAAGGGTGCAGCAATATTACTGACTTCAATATTGGCTTGGGTTTTTGGTTTTTTTAAATAATAATGGAATAGAAAATACCTCTCAAAGAGCCTAGCTAAGATATGCAAAGCCCACTTCTTGCATTTCCACCAAGGCAACTCAGGTCTATCATCTTCATCAACCTGAAGGGTTTCCTTTAGGAAAGAAAAGAAAAAAAAGACATTATTTACCAATTATTCACACAGAGTTCAAATTACATGTAATTTGACCAACTACATAGTATATCTTGCCATTTGCAAACCTGACATTTGCACTTCTAGCTTCATAAAACTATGAAGTACAGCATATCTAAAAATAAATCTCATTAAATATGCCTAAATGATCAACAAATTTTTGAAACAAGAAGCCAAAATAAGTTTTGCTGTAATTTGAAAACAGAACTTGCATACAAGATACATATTTTCAAAATCTGTTTAGTCAGTTTAAGACTCCCCATTTAGCCTAATCTTTTTAATTCATTATTTTCGTGGCATCTGTTGAGAAAAAAGAATGCAGAAATAAAATGATAAACTGTTTAACATTCTAATGAATAAAAAAACACTTAAAAACATAAAAAGCCAAAAGCCACTTACAGCTGGTACATCCCTATCGACAACAGTCTTCAGGATTTCTATCCACTCAGTCAGGTTTTGCTGATTTATCAACTCCAAAGGTAATGTGTACTTATTAAAAAAAGAAAAAAAAAAAAAAAGGAAGAGGAAATTATCTTTTAATTGCTTGATGATAAATTTATTCCTTTTACAGTTTGAATTTTAGCTTTCAAATCTTCATTTACACTTAGCTACCATGAAAGATGAGCAATTTGCCTCAAAGAGCTCAACACAACCTCACCTATATCCTAAATATCCTCAAAGGTGCTAGAGGTCTTTGCTCCCCTTCATTGTGCTTATGCAAGGCTAAAATGTTACTTCAATGGATGTTACTCTAATTTCTGAAGCATTTAACAGCAGTTCCATTCCAAACTGCTATATTTACACCGGTCATTCTCTGCAGGCTGGCCTCCACAATCTGTCTTTAGAAAAGTCACTTTCTAACAGGTTTGCTAGCAAACACCCTACCTTAGAGGATGGCAGGTATAAGTTTTATCTAATGCCAACCAGGAATAGCACTGTTCAAAAGTAAAAGCACAAGGCAATCAGAAACTTGTGATTCATGGAGCTGAGTAGTAGGGAAAATGATTCAGATGTAATCTAATACTGTAATAGTTTTGTCATTCACTATTTTAAGGAAAAGTGTTATAAAAGAAATAATTCTTTGTATTATTGTTCAAGTATGTCCAAAGTTTTTTACCTGGACAAGGGCATAAAATATTTTGAAGATCTGTTTCTGAATGAGGACAGACTGGTCTGATGGATCATTCAGGAGCTGAATGAAGCTGTCCTTCAGGACTGGAAGAAAATGTTGCATTGCAGCTATCAAGGGACTCCGCTCCTCTGGTTTCTTGTACCTTTAGAGAAGAACAAAACCAGTTTTGTAGTTCTTTCAGGCAGCTTTAAATTGAAAAAGCTCACCTTGCCCCAGTGTAGGCACAAGTAGATTATCTGACAGCTCTTAACATCCTGTGACTTTAAAAGAAACCCCAGCCCGTTCCTGCGACAGAATCAGAAATAAAGCCATAGCCAGACAGAGTTACAGGTGAGAAACACATTAATCAGAGTTCACAATTTATCAAAACACTTGCAGAAGCTGGATTGCTTCACTGACACTGGATAAAGCAAACTGAGAAGTCTCTCACAGCCTGCCCCTGGTGGCTCTCACATCTCCCCATTTAGTTTGCCCAAAGCCCACAGTCTGATAGAGAAGGTGGGTTCCAGGCTGTGGGGCAGACTCTGAGCAGGCAACCACCCTTGAAATAAAACCTCAGACCTTCTCTGCTGGGGGCAGCCCACAGCTTGCCCATGCTGAAAACAAGGCTGCACTTCCTTTCTCAAACATTTCAAAATTCCTGAAAGGAAATGAAGCCACATTTTGAAATTTTTGACCCAAGTTTTAACTTATACACAAGAAGCTCCTAATTGATTCAAGAATTATCAACTCTATTAACTGGTGATGACAATAACAAGGTAAATTATAATTTTATGATTGTACATTTATTTCTTGATTCAGCAATCAATACTTGTCAGACTCTTGGACTCCTGTGGGAGATTTCTGGGTTAGAGGACTGAGCTTTGGTTTGGTTTGTTCTTCAAACACGTTTTTTGTAGACTTTTCACTAATAGTAAATATCAATACTCAGCTTCCTAAATAGTGGCAATTTTCAGAACGTAACAAGAAAAAGACTACTCAATGTACTGCCAGATGGCATGTTCTGTAAGAACCACAACAAAACACTGAGCTCCAAAATCCTATTCAATAATAGTTTTCATGCATTTTCTGAACCAGAAACCCAAACATTAAGATTAAATGTCGCTCAGGAAAATTCAGTTTCCAATTGTCACCAAAAAAAAGAAAAATACTAGAAAAAATTACTATGCAAAGAGAAGCCATTTGATCTTGCCAGTTGAATTTGAAGAAAAAGAAATGTGATAAGCTCTGAGATATTTATGTCCCATGTTAAGGAAAAGAAATATGCAAAACTTAAATATTCCTACAAGCCAGGCAGTAAAAACTTGATCAAAGTCATAGCATTACCCAGATTCGTGTCCCACTAAACTGGCAGAAACACACTGAAATGTGCATTCCCACATGATTCGTGACATGAACCTCACCCCTGCTGACTCCACCAGAAAGCTGAGCAAGCAGGAGCAGTTCCTGGCCCCAGCTGAAGTGTTTGATCAGCTGAGACTACAGACACACCCGTTACCTTATCACACTGTGACTGCACTCACATCCCTCAGCATGGATTTCTGCCACCATAAAGTCACTACTGAAACTTCTTGACTCACAGCCCACAGACCTCTGCAGCATATTAGTTAAAAATGTTTATACTGAAAATCAAGTGAGAAATTTTTTTTCTTTCCTTTCCTAGCAGGACTTACAATGTTCAGCCACTAAGAAAACTCTCACTTGGGATTACAAAGATCTTTATGGCGTTCCCGTAAAAGTATTTTTGAGACACTGACATTCATGGCTTTACACTGATTGACGTAAAACTCATGAAATTAGATGGAAATTTTTCCATGCAACATTTAAAATCAAGAACCTGAAACAGAAATGTTATGCATTCTAATACTCTGAAAGAGTAAGTTGTGGATTCCATCAGTTGCACTACTACAATTCCCTGACTCCAGGATTGTCCTTTTCTCTGATCACCCCAGTGATCATACCAAAGTCAGTTAACTAATTCTGAGCTCCCAGCATTCCAGATTTCACACTTTGAAACCTTTCTATGGTTACTGTCACCAAGTACTAGAGCACAAATTGTTTAAAAGTTTAAACTTGATTTAAGTAATAAATTCCCGCAGAAGTCGTGATTTTGAGCAGACTTTCTTACTGCCATCAATCTATAAAAAACAACTACCACATGAAGATTTTAAAACACCCTTTTTTACCATATTCAAACTTTTAATGAAGGCAGTTTTTCAGTAATTTTCAGTGGAAAAGATAGATCAGCCAGCATCTGCATAGCAAGTAGTCAAGAATATTTTCTAAGGTTACATTTCCACGACCTTTGGGCAGTCCCACAGACAATTCTACATGGTTACAATACACACAAAGAGTACAAAAAACAGACACCAATACATTAATTCTGCTGGTTTATATGGAGAAAGACCAGAAAGAACTTACTCATAGTTTTTCACAAGTTGATAAAGACAGAGAAGAATTCCAAGCCAACAAGCACTATTGTCAGACTGGAGATAAAATCCAATTTTCTCCACAACTGCAGTCCAGCGACTTGGATAATCATACTTGATAATGTGGTGAATGCAAGTAGTAAGCTGTACTCTGGAAATCAAAAGCACAACAAATAAATAAGTTACTACTATTATTTAATAATATTCTTGTACTGTTGAAGCGACAAATACTGTCCATACTTAGACTTCTTTTTTTTGTTGTTGTTTAGAAGGTTTAGGTTCTGTAGTTTCTGCTTAATATTCTCCATTTAAGGAATTTTAAATTTCTACATGCTACACAAGCTGAAAACTGTTTTTCCAGCTACATTAATTCTATGTTTAGGATACACAGTGTGTGACAATGATGTGTAGCACGAGGGTGATCTTGGCTGGGGGGAAATAAAAAAAGAGAGAAACCCATCAGTCAGAATCCACAGGCAATTCATGCAGAGGGTAAAAGTGTGCACCTGATCAGCTCAGGAGAGTGGATAATGGCTTCTACAATGTTCTCACGGATACAGTGTCTGTCTTCTTCTGGGATGGAGTAAGGAGGGATCTCTCCTGGAGCACTTTCACGGTCCGGCCAATACTGGGTTATCATGTTCTTCAAGTAGATAACCCCTGGGAAACAAGAGTGGCAAATCAGCTGACAGCCACTCAAAGCACAACTCAAACACACATCTTGCAAGCAAATAGTTTGTAGAACAAAACTGACCAAAACTACAAAAGCGTTGGCCCTTCCTAAGCAGGAGAATCAAAATATATAAACCATACAAGTTATTAACCCAACAATTTACTAAATACTAATACTCTTTCCCCTATTTCATATAAAAATACTAAAGGTATTGCTTTTATCTGTGATTCAGGTAAGTAGTTGTGGAACTCTATAGCAACACACTACTGAAAAATCCATTATTATGATTTTCTCAATATTTTCATTAAAACTGAAAAAGAAAAGCTGATCAATACTAATGACAGCCGTAAACATCCCTTGTAAGCAAAAAAAATCTAATTAAGTTTGTGATACAGGAATGAATGCTAGAGAAACAGAGCTCCTTTATGTCTAGGTTATGGGCTATAGCAATTTGTAGCAATCAGGTTCCTGGAACAAACCCTGCATTTACCATTTGACAACCAAATCCAAACTGCTCGTGTGGCAGAACACAAATCACAGCACTTAGAAAAGTACTTACAACATGCAACAGGAAATCTCAAATGGCAAACTGGTAACAAAGTCACTGTTAATCTAATACTACAGAAAAGTCCATAAAGGAAATTCTCTTCCTAAATTTCATAGGCACCTTTTGAAGATTCAGAAACCAGAGTGTTTCTGAAAGTGTCTGCAGAGGTCAAGAAACACTCAGCAGGTTATTGCAAGACTGAAGTGATGGAGACTCCAGCCAGCCCTCAGAGGGATTTATCATTAATTGCTTTGCAAACATACACTGTTTGTAAGCTGGGCCTTGAGTGAGCCATCCCCACTCTCCACAGGATGCTTTGGGGTTTAATTGGCTTATGTGGAGGAGGGTGAAATTTCAGAGGTTTTCTTCCTTCTTTTTGCATGTTATATTTGTAAAGCAGCAAACTTTTTGAGTCATCAGTTGAATGGTACCCCCAAGCAGTAAGATAAAAATGCAAGCTAAGTTTAGGCTACAACTTAGAGTAGTGTACTACATGGAAGGTCCAAAGAAGCAATCCAGATCACACCCTCCTGACCAGCCAGAAAACCCACTGAAGTATTGTACTAAACATCTCTACCAAGTAATGAGAGCAGCTTTAAGGTGATGCTTGGAGCTGTCAATAGTCAACATCCAACTTTACTGATGGCTCACTTGCAAATAAGCAGGGTTCCTAAAGATACAATGTGTTTTCTTCCACTTAGTATGTTTAGAAACGTTAGTGCTCACATACAAGTTTAAAGGACCTCCTTGGACCAAGTGCAGCAGCATCATAAACCATCCTGCTTCCCCAGGAATGTGCACTAGAGATAAAGAGCCAGACACACCTTTTCTCTCTGTCTTCCTTACTCAGTGTATGGTGCCAGATAATAGCTCCTGATGACTGCAATTTGAGCAACTGCCAGCTTCTGAGTGCTTGACATTAAAACCATTAGAATTCTTTAACAGTATCTGCATGTGTACTTGTGTGTATGCACCATTAGAGTAGATAGAACCAAAAAAAATCTGAAAACTTGCCTGCCTGTCTCACTGGTAAATCCAGTTGCTCGGACATAGTGATCTGAAGCAGAGTTGAAACAAAGTTCACTGATTTATGAGCCTATGGAGAGGGGAAAAAAAAAAAAAAAAAGAGTTAAGTTTTACAATATCTTTATAGTGATGTAATGCAATCAATAGAATACCAGCAATTCAGCCAGTTGCACAGGAGTCAGCTAATCCGCCAAAGCATTCCAAAGTTTTGTGCTCACTGTATTTTGAAGACAGCAAGGGGGAGGAAAAACCCTACTGTTTAAGGTAACAGAGTTGAGAAATCACTGGACAGGCATCAGCCTTCCACAGCTGCCAAACATGTTCCCCATTCAGAACAAACACTTGAAGCAGGAGTACCTGAACAGCCCCAAAAACCCAAGCGCAGCAAGTCTGCCGTGACCTTCAGCAAGGTATGAGTTCATTACATAATAAGCCAAGGAACAGATGGGAACTATGTTTTAAAACTAAGTCCAACTCCTACTTCATCTTTCTGAAAAACCAGTTTCAAGGGACCACTCTTGCACTGCTGCAGCAGCTGTCCACAGAACCATACAACAGCAAAGCTACAGCACGGAGACCCAAATGGAGACACATCTGCAGAGTAACAACTTCCCAAGGACTTGCAGGAATTTCACTTAGAAAGGAAACAAAACATGTTTTTTCTTACCATAATGAGAGCTGTCACTGATAGATTAAGGACTGGATTGTATTTTCAACGAGGAAACAAACCTTGACCTTATTATAACACCCTATACACACCTTTCCCAAGCATGAAGAACTCCAGACAATAAATTCATTTTGCTGGGCAAAGTGAGTTGCAATCCTTAAAAACTAACTCTGCTTTCCTTACCTGAAACCCAGCCTAATTTTCCTCGAGGTGAGGAGTCCATGGATATGAATTACAGTGGGAAATCCCGATTTTATGCATGGGAAAAAAATTCACAAGGGAGACCAAGGCCTGGAACACTTATCCACAAAGGCTGTGGGGACTTCATCCTTTGGGATATTCTGTTGGACAAGTCTGATCTACCTCATCAACTTCCAATCAGCTTTGCTTTTCTGCTTCATCTTCACTTCCATGGCAATGTTGTTTCCTATGTTCTTTGCAGTTCCCCTATCAAAGGCAACTGCACAGATCCACATAATTTAATCTGTGGAATTCTCAGGAAAACACCTTTTACCCACTTGTTACTTTCCAAACCATTGAAATTACACTATTTATGAAAACCAAATGGCTGCCTCAGATACTGCAGCAACTTCATATGATAAAGAGAAATAATCAGAAATTATCCATTACTTTAGTAGGGCCAAAAGCTCTTCTGACAGGATGAAATAATGTCAAGATTCCACCTAAGTGTGTAAGGCTGCTCAGCTCACTCCTACAGTACTAGAATGTTCCCTTCAACTCTCATTTTCCTGAGCAAATATCTCCAAAAGGTTCCAGTATAAATAAGTGTAAAAGGGACAGCCTGGGACATGACATTGGTATTCAGATTTGGTTAGTGTAGCTTGTTTTCGATCTCCTGTTCTTTAAAAAAGGTTTCAAATGAAGAACAAACTCGACTTAAGACTCTGCCCAAAATGGTAAAACACCTGCACACGTTCATCCCGTGCACTAAAACTCTACAGGCTCCAGAGCACCCAGAAGCATCTGGTCCCACTGAAATGTTTTTTTGCAGAGTGTGATTTGATGAACTGAGAGTAACTGACACTGCAATATGAGCACACGTCCTGCTGACCCAAGTCCCTCTGATTCTCCCAAAGTCCTCAAGAAGCAAACACACTTTCAAATGAAAAAAAAAAAGAAAGGAAAAAAGAGCAACTCTCTTCAACTGCCAAGTAATGGTTGAATGAATACATGTAAAATAAACTTTCCTAGGTGGGTTTGATTTCTCCTGCAGCTCCTGGTCCGTTGGGTGCCTCCCTCCCTTCAGGACCATGAGCAGGCACACAGGGAGCTGCAGCTCCCTGCGAGTGACATCAGACCCTAATTCAGCACAGCACTCAATCACACCCTGAGCACGAATGCCAGCGGAAGTGCTCCTGTGTTTAACGGGCTGTGAACCTGAGCAGAGCTTTCAGTTTCAATAACCTTTAACTCACCTACAAATAAGGTCATATTAGTCTGCATAAAATGGGCTTAAAAGTGCAAACCCATGTCTTTCCACAAGGGCTGTAAGCTTAACAGATACCTTTTCTACAGTGAAAATTTGCAATGTTTGCAAGTCAGAAGCATTTAATCCCGTAATTTTAAAAATGAAGGATTGCTTACTTTCCTTTCCCATGATAAATGACCACTATTCTTGTAATAAAAACCATCCATTTCAGCAGCAAATATGGACATAATGCCTAAGAGCTACTAAGAAACTAACAGGTAAGCCAAAAGAAATTAAATTAAAAAATCTTATGTCTTAAAAGGAGCAAAAAATAGCAGTGTACAAAACTGCCACACACTGAGTTTTAATAAAATACCAAAGAATGTTTTCTTCATTTTCAAAGACAGGACTGAGCTTGTGCCTACAGCAGGCTACAGAAGCTCCCTAGAAATATCAATTCTATTAGTATCTGGGATTAATGTATTTTCATTGGGTTCTTTGAACTATAGCAAGCTTTAAGTGACAAAACCAAAACTTCTACACCGTTATCAGTTTGGTTTTTTAAAAACCTTACAAGTATGATCCTTATTAGCATCTGAAGCACCAGACTCCAACCCACCAGGAGGATGAGCTGCTTTATCACCTTTAGCGCTTCAGAGCAGATTCAGCTGAGATATAATCTGTGCCTTTAATACAAGGAAAATACCTTGTACTTGCCAATCAAAGCCTGCTCTTAATCCTCTCCTTTAGACCTACATTCACACAGAGCTACATTCACACTTCCACGCATTCCCTATGGAATCCAAAGGGCTCCCAAACTCTTCACCATGACCTCCTCCCCAGGCCACTGGAAGGAAGGTGACTGCAGAGAAACTGGGATGTAGGGATGAGTAAGGACAGTTCCATGAACACAAGGGTGTACTGAATGCTCAAATAAAACACCAAGTACTACAATCACCTCTCACGTGCCCCCTTGCTCTGCTTCACTCCTAAAAGAGCACCCAATGTTTTACTGGCGCTTGGAAAAATACAATTGAACCTAAAATAAACCCCACCATAAGTGCCTTTTTGTATCTACAGCATAAAAAAATACTGAATCCACATCTCTTTCAGCTATTTCCATCTTTAATAATTTTACTCCCCCAAGAGGGCTGCCTCTCAGGACAGCATGCTTCTCTTCACTGACTGCACTGCTAAAAAAACCAACCATACTGAAAATCACACCTATTTTAGGTTCATTTTTGAACTAAAATCAAGATTTCACAATCATCACATACTCTAAACTGCATGAAGAACAGAAAATTTTTTAGATTTTAACTTTTGACATGGGTAAAATTTTGCCTTTTGTTATTTTGCTCCTTGTTTAAAAGTACCATTTAGAAGTAAACAATAAATGTAGAGAACGACAGTATTATTTAAAAAATATTTCTGTCACAGAAGCCTGTCTGCCAGCACTTCACTCAGCATTTAAAGAAAAACAAAACCAAAACTCATCTCAAGTCCTTCCCCCTTACAAAAGGTCCAACATGCCATGTCACTGGTATGACTTTGCTGTCTCAGAGCCAAAGAATTCGGGGACTTTTCCCAAGAGCAATCTTTGCTATGCAGCCTGGCTAGCTGAGGAATGTGTTCTATCACACCACAAACCTTGCACCACTGTCTGTTAATGCCAATCCCTGCTCCAGAGCACACAGTCTCTTTGCACAGTCCATTGCAGTTTTTCCTAGCAGGGCTGCTTTGTTGGACACGTGCTAAAAGAGACCTCTGAGAAAAGTGTCACACAGCTGCAGAAGCCAAAAGAGGAATGGAGTTCAAAGTTAACACTGGAGAGACCAGTTCACAGCATGTGGACTATGAATAGTTAATTACAACGTGGAAAAGCACTTTTCCTCCAGTAATGACACTCACTGCAGTCAGTTACATTAACCTTTAATGCTGGAATATTCGTCTCTCACACAGAGCCTGCATGCCTCTAAATGATAAAACCAAGTTTCATCTTGGGTAAAAAGACCTCCATGCATTCTTCTCAGACATCAGGAAGCTGACACACCATAACAAACACACTACAATAGGCACCTCCTCTACTGTTGCCCAAAAAAGCAGAACAGATGAGCAACACTTGCTATATGCTGCTGAACTGGAACCCCAGGTTATTTATATAGCTACTCAAAGTAGCACACATGTGAATAAAGACTAACATTTTAAAAATAAAGTAGATGAAAAAAATAAGAACTCAATGCTTCTTCTCCATTCCAGTTTCAGGGGGAAAAAAATCTACATGCAATTTTTGATCTAGGCCATAGCTGGACTGGGTGCACGTAAGTATTACACTGAGATGAAAGTTTTTTCTGCTAGAAAGGTAAGGTCAGGAGCTGTAAAGCCGTGCAGAATCAGCAAACTGCCCTGTAGCACTCTCTTAATTCTTTTTTAAGAACTCAGCAGGTGTGGAAGTCATTCTGACCTCCAGTTTTCGCAAGCCAGTTCTCCCACTTCTTATGCAGCTACAATGTATATGGAAACCTGGTTTAATGTCTACAAAAGATACACACTTACCATTCCTGCAAACATCCCTGATGCTCCTTTCATCACTGCCTGCAAGTTTGAAGGACTTTTTGCTCTACAGCTGGCTGAGGAAAAAGCCATGTGCTCCTAGCAGAGGCTTGCTAGGCACACACAGGAACTATTTGCTAAGTCATGAGAAAGTGGCAAGTGGCTCTTTCTGCTGGGATTTCACCTCGTGCTGGGCAACTTGCACCAAGAGGGAAAGGAAACCTGTTCCTAGTGGAGCCAAGGCTCCCTCGGTTCCTTACTGCCCCCAAGGGGATTCCTGGGGCTGCACCAGCCTTGGCACACGCAGCTTGAAACCCTTTCCCAGCACCCCTCATGGAGCACACACCAGAATATTCGGATGGAAGATGAGGGAAGTGAAAGGAATGAACTACTTTGGGTAAAATGTCACACCAGCGACTTCAGGAGACCCCATGATCTGATAATCAAAGCAAAGAAACTCAAGCTCTGTTCTTTTTCTTACACTACAATATAGAGCTGTAGATGCCACACACGCAGATCATGTTAGAAAGGGTTAAAAAAATAATCCAAGCTGGAAGTAACACTATCAACACCTTGCCCAAAGTATCCATAAGCATTCCAGCATTTGGAAAATCCATCCTTCTTCCCCTTTGACCACCTTTGACTCTGAATCTCTCAGCAGTCCCATCATTTAATGTAACCATTGCCATCCTTCTGACATTTGTAGCTTTTAAGCAGGCAGTGAAAGGCACTGAACTTGGACTAGGCCCTACTGCACTGTTAAATCAATGCTGAGGGTGGCCAGCCAACAAGATTTCCTCTTTATCCTTTCCCTGCCACTCATCTGAGAACGTGAAAAACCTTAAATGTAACTTCTCAAAGTTACTTTCCAGGAGAGCATCAGGATGTCTTCCTAAACAAACTCTGTTGAGCTCTGACTTACAAAAAATGAGGAGTTATAGGGATTGCACCTTTTAAACACTGTCAGACACAAAAATTGGGTTGTTAGTCTAAAAAGATGTCTTACTACCTCACACACAGAGGGTCATCACAGAGACTTACAAGACATACATCACAGTGAAGTTATAAATTCCCTGGAATTACAGAGAAGAAACCTGCAAAGAAAGTATTCTCTAGCAACTGCACCTTTATAAATATGTTGATATTAAAAGATGAATCAACACTGTGCATTGTTCTCAGAGTGTCATTCCATAGCTGCATAGTTCCAAATATCTATTTTCATCACAACTTCTGAGAAACACTTTATACATGAAGCACAAAGACTTTCAAAAGGCAGCAATGTCTTCCAGCTGCTCTCCAGTAGCTTCCTTGAAGAGTCTGGTTCTAAGTCTTGGTGAAACACAGCTGTCCCCTGTGGGACAGGGACAGAGATGGGTGAACACCTCAGGGCACCCCATCAGCTGAGAATTCTCAGACACAAGAGCCAGTGATCTGATTCCCTCTAACTTCTTTTCACAGTAAGAAAAGCAAAGACAAAGAGACCAAAATACCTGCTTTTTAACATTATCTCAACTCTGAAAGGTCTCACAGCCCTTTATATGCATGCAGGCAATATAACCTGTCAAAACTTAGTGAAAGGAGAAATAAAGCACAGAACAGTTCATGACTTAGCCAAGGTCAAAGGGAAAATAATAGAGCCTGGACAAATCAAGAATTATACACTCCAGTCCCCTTCTCCAGTCAGGAGAACTTTCTTGACTGATAGGATTTGGTGAAGTCAGACCCAAATACTTGGTTAACTCTTAGCCACTTAGATATCTCTTGCACTAATCAGGAATAGCAATTACTGACTGATGCATACTCTTTTCTGGGAAGGTAAAATGACCATTCTGCTGAAAGCCAGTCGCATCAGCTCAACAGAGGCACTTCTGACAAATTAAAGGTAAACTGAAAGGTCAGCCAAGGACAACTATTAAGCTACAAAAACACCTGTGCAGCCTGGCCATGTGCAAGAACAGTGTTCACTGCTGTTGTGATCTCATCCTTAGAGATAAAGAGACCCTCATACCTGCAATTAAGTATTAACTGGTAATAGAATTGTTCTAACATTCAATGAATTCAGACCAGCATTGTGCAAGAAAATGCATAACTGACTTCAATAAACCTAAGTAAAACCAAGACCATGCATGTGATTAAAGCTGAATGTATTTGTAAGTGCTTGCAGACTTCTGGTTTTGCACATATTTTTATCACAAAATATCTGTGAAAGATTAGTGATGCTCCATTTCCCACAACAAAGAACTCATACATGCTGGTTCAATAATATCTGGTGTTTTTAAAGGGGCACAAATATTCAGATTTTATGCCAATTTAGCACTTGTGTAGTACACCGTGGACCATGGGGTTTTGATTCCAAAGTGAGAACAAGAGCCAGTGGCCAGCGAGCATGATCCTTCCTGCAAGAGTTTGCCATTTGCTGAAGACCCCGACTGGCAGTGAACGTTAATTTCCTGCACCTCCAGCAACTCAATACCTGCAGAAAATAACTAAAATAGATTTCAGGCAAGTTACTATATATAAATATTGACATCCGGTGAACACGAAAAAAAATGCATTTTGGGTCCAGCTTAAGATTTCATAGACATTATTGTCTTTATAGGCCATCAAATTTTTTGCATTTTTGATTTAAATAACAAACACTAATGTATTTTGTAACAGAGTACATGGGAAAGACAGGCAATTACTTTATACAAGCTGCAATTGGCCACTGAGTAGTTTTAGAGCTATCTATTTCAAAGGTACCTAACATTTATTTCCCATTCACTTATTAAATAACAGGCAGGAATCACTTTTTTTATTTTTTGAGAAGCTGTACCTTTAGTTTTTGAAATTTTCTCCATTGCCAGCAGAACATTTGGCCCACCTTTATCTAAGCTCTGCTGAGCATCTGTTGCATTACATGAGTATTGTCAGGCCCGAAGTCTGCTTAAGAGCAACAAGGAGAAATGTTTGTGGAAAAAGCCAACTAAAGAGATGCCACACAGGCTTATCCTCCACCTCCTCCATCAAGACATCCTCTTTTCTCTGGGTCAAACACTAAACCACTTTTGTTCTCCAAATGTCTACAAGCCCCGTGGCTGTGTCTCATCGATACAGTTTTCACCTACCAGGTGAGGTTAAGCTGAACAAAAATAAAACCTTCTTCCAAAGCTGAAGTGCGTGGAACTGGGACCTGCTGGGTGTTCACATCCCAGTGTGGCGGCTGAGTGCAGTGCCAGCGGATGACACACCTGGGCTGGGAGCCCTGTCTGCCCCCGTCCCTGGGACACGTGTCCGTGTACACCCAGGAGCACACCTACCCCGGCAGCCCTGGGAACAGGGAGCCCACGGCACCTGGAACGCCAGACACCGCCAGGCTGCCAGATCTGATCCTCAACTCAGCCCAGGCCATCAGATTTGATTCTGAACTCAGCCCAGGCCACTCTTACAGGCGGCACTGCTTGCGAAGTGATGGGGCTCTTGCTACCGCCTTCCCCGCTGCCAAACCAGGGCTTTTAACACCCAGAGACCGATGTCGCTTAGATGGTCCCAGGCAGGGCCGTGTCCAGCCGGAGCCACCGAGGGCCGGCACAAGGGCGGCTTTAAAGCCCCCTCCGCGGATCACCCTTTTGCCGGCTGAGCACGGAGACAATGGAGGCAATTTGTTACCGCCGACGGAGGCACGGGGGGCTCGGCCGCTTTCTGTCGCTGCCCCCCGCCCGAGCAGCCGCGCCCGGCCCGGCCCGGCCCCGCTGCCATGTGCGGGGACAATGCGCGCCGGGCCCGGCCTGCGG